>JAQMYL010000023.1:19475206-19502558 GCA_030014365.1 Clarias pachynema | reverse complement strand
AGAATTTTGTTATTTATCCTTATATTTGAATTGAAAAGAAATCTATTTCCGTAATATTATTATAAAATATTATTTTGTAATATTTTTTATTATGCCCTTATTTGTACAGTTTATTATACTGGTTAAATTTATTTTCTTTAGTATTTCTTTTTATTCATATTTATTGCTTACGTATAAGTTTTTATTTTATTTTTTTTAAGGTCACTGGCGGTCGTCTAAGTATTTCACTGCATATCGTACTGTGTATGACTGTGTATGTGACAAATAAAATTTGAATTTGAATTTGATTTAAAAATAATTTTTGCTTTAATCTCATGGACGCCTTTTCATAGCTGCTTTCTTTTAACTTGTCTTTACTGAGGTTGCCATATTGACAATACTTTTTTTTTTTCACTTTTACAATCCTTTATTTGTAAGTAGATCAGTAAAATAGTCTTTAAGAAATGTACACATTAAAAAGATAAATAAATGTGTACTCATCATATAAGAAGAGCATGGTTTTTCTTAATTAAGATTATGTGTAAAAACAATTCCATCATTTATGACTGAGCATGAAGCCACCACACTGTCATGAACATTTCCAAATCCCTGATGCTCTTATAGGAATTTAAATCTACCAGGATTCTCGCTAAAATTGTCATGGTGTCCCAGTCTGTGCCTAGGGTTATTATGTTCTTCCTGGTAATACAGATTGTCATTTTGGCTTCATTGGCCCAGGATAAAATTAATTAATTGATACCGGAATCTATTTTTCCTTGTATATCTCAAACGGCAAAACCATTGGAGGTCAGCAAATTTAAACAGACAATACTAGACGTCTTAAAAAACAAGCACTTCAAAAATGTACAAAATACGCTACAAGAGCTCATTTCTCCCATAGTGTTGAGAGTGAATGCCAGTAAAATTCCAACACCAGTGTGTAACAGCAACGGTTATATAAATCTGCGTCACGGTGCGAGCCTTAAATTCATTCTTGAGACAGGTGATCTCACATTCGAGAAAAACACACATTTTCTAACAGCCTCATCGGTATCGCCATAATTTGCAAATAAATTCTTTAAAAATCCTACAATGTGATTTTATTTCTTATTTTGTCTCTCATAGTTGAAATATACCCATGATGAACATTACAGGCCTCTCTCAGCTTTGTAAGTGGGAGAACTTGCACAATTGGTGGCTGACTAAATACTTTTTTGCCCCACTGTATGTTTACAGTCAGTTATTTATTTGACTTTCAGGGTAATGTCTAATTGTCTAACCGGTCTCAGTACACACTCTCAGTTCATAAATACACCTTTTCCAACAAAGTAAACCGGGTGCTAGTTCACACCTGGTACTAGAGCCGGTTCAATAGCAAACATGCGAAGACCTGTCTTTGTTTTTCCATGGGTCAGAGAGTCACGTTATTACATCACTGTATACGTCTCTACTTCCCCAGAAATGCTAACGGCAGACACAACAACAATAACAATGGCAAAGTTTAACATGGCTTTGTGAGCAGTTCTCCTTTATCATTAATAGAAAGCATTTGAGCTGCCCATTGCGTATTGAGTCCATATTTTAAAAGACAAACTTTTAGTTGCTCATGATAATCCTGAAACAACGTTAGATGGCAAGTGTGGAGGATTATAGCAATTAATACTTGAACGGATGAAAGGTAGTACAAAATCTTTTTTTAAGTGATATTTAGATATAATTGAAATGCACTATACACCAATCAGCCATAACTATCCCTAAGGGCCCCTGGAGGTGTGTGCTGTGGTGTTGGCAGTGAACCCTTTGGGTGCTGTGCATTGTAGGGTTGGTTGGATTTCCATGGATCGGACTTGTTTGTCCGGCACATTCCATGAGTACTCCATCAGATTTTGATCTGTGGAATTAGGAGGCTTTGCTTGCTAGGGCTTCCTGTGTGTGGTGCATTGCGTATATTTCTATTGTTGTACTTTTTTTTTTTTTAGCAATTTGTGCCACATTGGCTTTTCTGTAATATTGAACTATGCTGGTCTCCATGGGCATGGATGAGCCTTGGCTGCCCATGACCTGTCCATTTAATGTGGCATTAATGTGGCTTGGCTGATCGCTGAGTAGCTAATATTGGGTTGTTCCCCCTTTGCTTTGTTTCCACTAGATTTTGAAGCATGGTTGAAGGGATTTGTCCATTCAATCACAAAAACATTAATGAGATCAGGTACTGGTGTTGCGTGATGAGGCCTGGTGCACAACCATCACCGCCAGTAGCGTTCAGTGATGTTGAGGTCAGTTTTCTGTGCGGGCCACTCAAGTTCTTCCACTCCAAATTTATCTAACTATGTCTTCATGAAGGTCTTTTTTTGTGCACAGGGGCATTGTCATGCCGGGGCCTCTTAGTTCCAGTGAAAGGAAATTGCAATGACATTCTATATAACTGCATGCTTCAAACATCATCGAAATAGTTTGGCCAAGAGCTACAAAATAATGCCGGTGTTCGCATATGAATGTAAATTAAATACTTTTTTTTTTTTAAAGGAAGAGTTAGTTTCAGAAATTATTTTAAAATAATCCTATATTGCATGCATTTTGTGAATGTGATGGTCGTGTGTCTACATATTTCTTGGTATTTTTTTTATAGTACGTACTTTTCTGAAATATGTATTTCCCTGGATCACCTGAAGCCCAAAGTAGACAGGCTTCACAGAGTATTAACAAGCTCACCTATCCTGCGGAAGGCTGACAGTGGCTGACAGTTTAAGTCTAAACTTAACAGTTATGCCAAAAAAAACCCTGGGAATTTAAACTCTTCCCATGCAATACAGTATATAAAAAAAAAAGATAATCTCTGTAACTAATTCTTACATTTATACAATATGGACTTTTTTCTCCTGCAAATGTTGCTCGTTCTGACTAATACCTCTACTGAGAAATGTATGGTCATCAGTCAGACGTGCCAGCTGGAGCCAGTCAGGTTTCTAATTTATTTTGGGAATTGGGTGAAACGCTCCATTCCTTGGGCACAAACATTATCACCAATACGGTATGCGACCACTGTACAAACTGACATGCCAAAGCCCTAGACAGGGCTGTCTGCTGCAAATGCATAGCAGGAGAAACTACGAACTTCACCCTGCACACCATCTGCCGTGTCTGTTTTCTGTGGCGCACTGAGCAGCATCGTAATCTCACGCTAACAAGCACCAGAAACGGAGCACCTGAGGCCAGCCATGCACGAGAACACGGGGCTGATTGGCTCTGTGGTCTCGTGCATGGCTGGCCTCTGCATTTCTGCAAGCTTTGCTCATGCACCTGCTGATCGTGGTCAAAACCACACTATCTATTATCTTTTAATAAGCCATGGTAGGTAAGAATAATATTCTGCCTAATTGCACTTTATATTCATAAGAAAAACAAATTGCTGCACATATAAGCTACATGATACTCCACATGCTGTATGTTACTGTTCCGTTCCAAACGGCGAACCCACCTGACCGACATGGAGAACTCTCCAGGTGCACTTTCGCTTTCTCGTACCAAGAAGGCTCCAAATTCCCTCTGCCGCAGTCGACCTTCAGAAACAAGCCTGGAAATCCGGCCTGCAAACCACCTGTGAACAGTGAAAAAAACAACAACAGAGTCATACTCTGACTGACTGTGGCTTAGCATAGACAGGAGAACAACATGGTCCCCTAAAAGGGGTGTTGTACCCCGCCATTCAGTGCCATTTGTCTCAAATTTCCAGCAGTATTGTCTGACTCTGAGTAAGCTTTCAGAATTGCAAATAAAGTCTCTGATTTGATACGTACGTGTGTGGTCTTAATTCAATATAGTTTTTGGGTACGTAGCCCTTCCTTCCCATTAACTCTGCCGTGTACCAGTTTGGGTCATCTTCCATATTGATGACCTGTCACAAACGAAACAATCAGCATCTTATCTCATCCATCCGATCCATCACAATCTCTGCATAACAATAATCCCAAGAGAAACTTCGATCTAAAAGTTTAGATCCTGAAAATACTAAAAGTTTATCTCAATGTCAAAAGAGCTAAAGTCATGTACAGTAAAAAGTCATGTACAGTACACCAGGCCTAGAGAAGTTCTCATGAGTCATTACCTTAAGTATGTCATCCTTCTCGAAGCTGAGTTCATCGATTTCTGTGGCACGGAAGTCGTAGATGGCTACAGCCTCCATGGCTTCGAACCCTGCGCGAGAGCTGTGAAGCGGACTGCGCTGTTACAGAAGTGTACTGAAAAACAGGAACAGAGCAGAAACCACTGAGTGCATCACGATAAAGCACAGACGAAGCTCTGGTCTGCTTGTCGAGGCTGGCAAGCCACCAATGAGTGTGAGTGTGAAAGAAAAAGCTGAAGAGGAGGGGAGTGAGTGAGACAGAGAGACAGAGAGAGAGACAGAGAGAGAGAGAGTGTAGGAGGTAGAGAGGGGGTGGTAGTTCCTGTTGTTGCATTCTCACACAACACACACACACACACACACACACACACACCACTAACAGGAACATTAACAAAAAATAAAGGAGGAGGAAGAAGGACATTTTTATATGTCCACTAGAAGAAAAAAAAAGGCTCATTCAGAGATGTGGGAATGATTCATAAATACATGTGCACTCACGAAACCATTTGAACATCCGTGCCTATTGAATATACTCGTCTAATCATGCTTTTGTGCTTGTGTCCACTTCTATACTTATATAATCCTTCTTTTTCTTGTAAACTCATAAAAATTAGGTTTGAAGGTCATAAAGTTGGACACTTCCCCAAGGACTGAGACCGGAATAAAAGCGTCCCTAGGACCCCTGGGATTGACTTTGCTCCAGAATGACTATGGGTTCAGCGTTCCTCTTTCTTTTCCTGCTTGGGTAGAAACGTATTCATCAACTCACAGGAGAAAGGAAGCGCTGCGGTACACAATCCCGGACTTAAACATTCACAAACATTCAGCTCGTTTCGCAGACGCCCTTCTCGCACGTCTGACAATCCAGGGAATGAAAACAGGAAGGAATCCTTCATTTTCAAACGACTCGTCATGTGCGTTTTAATCGCAGACTCAGATTATAGGTTACATTTCCATATCTTTCAACGAGCCCTTGACTCTGCACGGCATGGATTTAAGGCTAAAAATAGACCGCGTGTGGCCTGCTATAGTACGTATTTCATCGCCCACTCATCCTGAGCTAGTGAAGTGTGCACTGACTCCGAGCCATCACTCTTGCTCGATTCTAAGTAGAATCTGTCCCTGTCTCTTTGTTTTTCCGACCGCATGCTGCAGTGGGTACTGAAGCATGACAATCACATATGCGTCAGCATGGTGAACCACATTTCTACCGGGCCAATAGAGGATGTGCTGTAAAAATAACATCAGTCCTGAACAAGTGCAAAAAAAAAAAAATCACTTCCTGAGTACACAGACAGCAGCACCACCCAGACATAAATGCAGTGTTGCTTTTATCTCATTAATGGAAATAGTGGTGTGTGTGTGTGTGACCTACACGACACTGTGACCCAAAAGACACTACAGGAGCAACAATCTACAGTGTCATTCAGCACTATATTTAATTTATCTATTACAATAATATATGAATTAGGGATAAAAATGTAATCATTGAATGATAATGTGTTAATCATTGGACTATATCACCAGGTGTCGAGGTTAGTCTTAGTATTTATTACACAGCACAAGCAGAAGTTAAGGACTGAAAGAATTTTCTGATCATGTACTACCGCTAAAAAAGCTAAAGCTAAATCTATTCCCTCTACATACAGGTGCATCTCAATAAATTAGAATATTATTGAAAAGTTGATTTATTTCAGTAATTCAATTAAAAAAGTGACAATCATATATCATATAAATGTATTACACACAGGCCGATATAGTTCAAGTGTTTATTTTCTTTTAATTTTGATGATTATGGTTTACAGCTAATGAAAAATTCAGTATCTGAGAAAATTTGGATTTTATCTAAGACCAATAAAAAAACAAATAAATAACAGAAATGTTGCAATGCGGCGTGGCATGGAGGCGATCAGTCTGTGGTGTTATCGAAACGCAGGTGGCTCTGATAGCCGCCTTCAGCTCTTCTGTACTGTTGGATCTGGTGTCTCGCATTTTCCTCTTCTTCCTTTCTCTTTTAGGTGGGGACGAGTTTGCTGGACCATCGAGCGCAGGGATGCCAAGGTCCTTAAACCAGGTATTAGTACTTTTGTCAGTGTGGGCCGGTGCCGAGTCCTGCTGGAAAATGAAATCAGCATCTCCATAAAGCTGATCAGCAGAGGGAAGCATGAAGTGCTTTAAAACTTCCTGGTAGACGCTGTGCTGAATCTGGACCTGATAAAACACAGTGGACCGACACCAGCAGATGACGGGGCTCCACAAACCACCACTGACTGCAAACTTTACACTGCACCTGAAGCAACTTGTGTTCTGTGCCTCCCCTCTCTTCCTCCACACTCTGGGACCTTGGTTTGACCTTGAAACTGGATTTTGGGTTTTCGTTAGCTGTAAGTCATAATCATCAAAATTAAAAATAAATAAATACTTGAAATATATCAGTCATATAATAAATCTATATAATATACTAGTTTCACTTTTTGAATTGAATTACTGAAATAAATCAACTTTTTGATGATATTCTAATTTATTGAGATGCACCTGTACAAACAAATTACAGTAGTCGTGGAAAGGTGCACTAAGTGGCCAAAAGTTTGTGGACGCTTGATAATCACACCCTTATATCCTTGTTGAGCATCCCATTCTAGATTCAGATTAGAATAAATTCAACTTATTGTCATTGTGCAAAATACAATGCAGTGAAAAAGTATTTGCCCCCTTCCCCCTTCACACAAAGTAAATACAAATGCAGTTTTTAAATACTGATTCCATTTATTAAGGGAAACTATTTACTCTGGTTATGTTTGTGTATAATAAGGCGGCACCATGATGAAGTGGTTAGCACTGTCGCCTTGGACCTCCGGGGTCTGGGTTCGATTCCCGCCTCGGGTCTGTGTGTGGGTGCATGTTTGCAGGCTTTGGACAAGATTTTAGAGCGTGTTTATGGAGGTTTGTGAGCATTCAGCCACAAGAGCATTAGTGAGGTCAGGCTCTGATATTACGTGAGGACGTCTGGGGTGCAGTCGGCGTTTCAGTTGAAGACAAAGGTGTTCGGTGGGGTTGAGGCCAGGGATATGTGGAGGACACTTAAATTCTTCCCCTCCAGCCTTTTCATAGCATGTCTTCATGGAGCTTGCTTTGTGCACAGGCGCATTGTCACGCCGGAACAGGTTTGAGTTTGTTATTTCCACTGAAGGGGAAATCGTCTTTCTGCAGCATACAAAGACCCGTGATGGTCATTGCCTTCTAATCAACCGTCAGCTCTGTGGCAAACAGCAAATGGATCACATTAGCCTTTCACCAAACAAGCTCTCTCCACCACAACAAAGCATGGAAGAATGAACAGCAGTGAACAGAGGCAGGAGGTAATATGAGCTGCACCTTTACACAGTACAAATCATAAAGATGTGGCTGTGATGAGATGTGTTTCGCTCTGATGCAGCTGGGAGAGACACGCAGGGTTATTTTTGTGCCCTGCGGAGCGCTCAGGCTGTGCAAGGGAAAGTACACAATAGTGAGGTCATTGTTATGCAAATGTATATTTTTTCATTTTTTGAGGTACAATGCTTAAGGACTCAAACGAAACTAAATCAGTAAAACAATCTGCGGTCATTAGTGGAACAACATACTACAGGTTCCTGACAAAACACACACAAAAAAAACTATTATCATGATTAGGCCTAATTAAACAAGTATGCTTTTACTCTGTATTTAAGATCTTTATAATTATTATAATTAGAATTTTCAGTGTTCTCTGGAGTGTTGCTGTTGTTGTTGTTTTTGTACGTCTTCACCAGATACTGTAAGTCAAATGATCCTAGAAATAAACGGTACACCCGGACCATGCGTATTAGTTTTTGTTTTTTTCAGACAAATTTCAGACAGAGCTCATAACTATAACTGTATCATCATTACAGAAGTTAAAGCATACTTTGTGTTGGTGTATTACATAACCAGAAGGCTTGATACAAAACAAAAAAGGCTTGTGGAACGCAACCTTGCACTCGTGGTATCTCAGTAGTTAAGGCTCTGGGTTATGGCTCAGATGGTGGGTGGGTTGGCACTGTTGGACCCGGAGGTGCTGTATCATGGCTGACCTTGTGCCCTGACCCTCGGCTCGAACAAGCTAAAGAAAGACCAAAAGAAAAAATGCTGTAGTGTATATGTGGCAAAATTCTTTTTCTCTTCATTATTCTTTGAAAAATCTCCATTTATGCTAATAAACGTAGCAGCCAAACAACATCAAAGCATTAGAACAAGCTCTTATAGATCTAGTATAAGAACTTAGGGACATGACACAGACTGATTGATGTATTTATTAAGTTTAATATATAAGACTAGAAGTTACTAAAATAACTTCAAAAATAACTATAAATTTACAGACTGTTTATTATTATCATATTTATAAAAATATCAATAATGTTGATAATATTAGGACATTGTCATAGCCTAGTGCTATCTTTCTAGCTACCTGTTTTTTTTTCTGACATTTACAGGCTCATAGATATTAATTTTGTGTGATGCTGCCCTCTACTGGTCATTTTGAATAATGCCCTCTACTGGTGTATTTCAATAATTTTGTAAGTGTAACCCTAAATTAACACCACAACTTGTAAGTGTCAAATCAAGGGTCATGTCAAGGGTCATTGCAAGTCCACAGTAAATCCACACCTGACACTTCATCTGCATGTCTGCACCATTTACTGACAGGAGAAAGAGAATTTGTGCATTTTGTGGGTTGTTTCATCATAGACCAGACCAAAATAATAATAAGAATAAAAAATTTGCTTCTTGCAATACATGAAAAATGGACTACATAAAATGCATTTATTAAATGTATTAACGTTTCTATTTATTATAATTAGAAATAAATTAGCCATACATGTTTATTACAGATTTGGACAAGCGGCTTGGGCTAAATTTCTAAATGCCCCTTAATTGTCAACCTGCATGAGCACTTCTTCTGCAACCCTGATATTTGATATAGGAGTTTATATTATATGTACAGATTTAGCCAAAAAAAAAATTATACACATGAGTATAATGTATATTATATTAATGTCATGATAATAATATAATGATATTATGATATTATTATAATATAATGATATTATTGTCCATCTTTTTTATATGATTTAATATGATTTTATCCATCATATTATATTATTATATAATATAATGATATTATTATCCATCCATTTCCATCTAGGTGACCATTGTATTTATTCCCATTTTGTACAATCGTGGTACAGTAGGACCTCTTGTCAACACTCACACACGCACGTTCACACACTACAAGAAATTTGGGAATGGCATTTTGCTTAATCTGCATGCCTTCGGACTGTAGGAGGCAACTGGAGTACCCCGAGGAAACACAATGTGCCGCCATATTATTATCATCATATATATAAATGTATAACGTATAGCAATAAATTTAGTATTAAAATATTTATACAGGAGATCAAGACCAAAACTGACCTCTGCTGCAGAGGAGACGTTCATTTAGAGTCACCAGCCTCAGAAATCACCAATTAACAACCAGCACCTCAGATTAGAGCCGTTATGAAGCTTTACAGAACATAAGGAGCAGATATACATCTCAATATCAACTGTTCAAAGGAGATTATTGTGTGTTTTGGAAACAAAATACACATTACACAATCTTCAGCATTCTTTTACAGTGTAGACAGAAATAAAAATCAGGAAAGACCATGGAGTTAGAAGGGGTGTACAAACTTTTAATCGGCAGGAAATCTATGTTTTTTTTGTTTTTTTTTATAGTTGGGTAGCAAAAGTTTGTTCACATAACTACAGTGTCTGAGCCTCTCTGCTTCTCTAGCTGAGCGAGTCCATTCAAAAATAATAACTGTAGCGCGTGCCTACCCGCGCTGTATGCTGATTCGTCAGGTCAGTTGTGACGTCATTGGTCACATCACAGGCAGAGAAGCGCCCACGAGCCTCGGAGTTTCACGTAACAATAATACTGCGCAGACAACCGTAAAGCAAGCGCGCGCGCACACACACACACAGGTCTAATAATAAAAAGCAGTAACAAATAAAAGAGAAAAGGACAGACTCGAGAGGTTAACCATGATCATACTGGATAAACTCTGTCATCTCCGTTTAAACAGGGTTAGTACATCTCTCTCTCTCTGTGTGTGTGTGTGTGTGTGTGTGTGTGAATGCTAAATAAATTAACAGTGTTCTTACTTTCCCTCCACCAGGGCCAACAGGAGTGACCTGTAAGAAGACAAAAGGTGAGCAGTGCACAAACCAAAAAGATAAAGATAAGTAGTAAATAATATTTGTGGTTGTGTGTGCGTGTGTATGAGGGAGAGAGGGGAAGAGAGAGAGATTTATTGATATAGAGTTATAACCTCCCCAAACTACCCATGATGAACTTCCTCAATAAATAAATAAAGACAAGCTCCAGGCAAACTTGACTTACCCCTTGATCTTTTAAATAACCAGAAACATGCCTGGTAATTACATTTTAATTGTTTCACATGTGTATCTACAAGATTTGAATTAGAAAAAAAAAAATAATCGTGGAAAAATTTTATTTTGGCAATTCCGATTCCTTAACACATTTTTTTTCTCCAGCTCTGAAAATTTAGATGTACAACATTTGTGAACAGCAAATCTGGGTTTTGACTCGGCTGTTCCAAAAACAAGCCTTCTCTATTTCAAGAAATCTTGGCCTTGGGCTTTACCTCACTGTCCTTTTGGAACACCTACTACTAATGAAAACCCAAAATTCACTATCGCCGAAATTTGAATATTGTGAAAAAGTTCAATATTGGAGACTCAGGGTGTCACACTCTAAACAGCTACATAACTCATAACACCTGCAAACGTTTCCGGAGCCTTTAAATGGTCTGGTGTTCAGTATGCTGGCTTTTCATAGAGTGCTGTATCCAAGCACATTAATTGAAAGTTGAATTGAAGGAAAATGTGGTAGACGAAGCAGTGGATTGTGAAACGAAGCCCGTTCAAGAATTTGGGGGAGATTCACAAAGAGTGGACTGCAGCTGGAGTCAGTGCTTCAAGAACCACCATATACACAGACGTACCCAGGACACGGGCTACAACTGTCACATTGCTTTGTGTCAAGCCACGCTTTAACCAGAGACACCATCAGAGGCATCTAACTTGGACTACAGGTTTCCTTCCACAGTCCAAAGTCATGCAGATTAGGATACTTGCCGTTCCCAGAGTTCCTGTAGTGTGACCTATCATGGTTGTAAAAATGGGAATAAATATAATGGTAATCACCACTGTTCTCCACATGAGGTTCCTAGATGGATGGATGGATGGATAGGAGTGTGTGCAGTGTAAATGATTCTTAACATCTGGGGGGGGCTTTTATAAAGTAAAAAAAAAAATGATGTAAAACTTTTAAATACTGTATATATATTTCCTGGAACTGTTAGAGGTGTGTGTGTGTGTGTGTGTGTATCAGATGCTCTCATTAGATGGCAGCAGTTTCCCAGCAGCCAGCTGGAGAGAAAACATGCGCCATCAAAACCCGCCTTTCCAGTTTGAGTTGACTCAAAGTTTAACTTATAAATAAACCTAAGCAGCAAGTTTGTTTATCCGGTTGTTTATCTGTAAACTTTAATGATGTAGGAACATACATTGACACAGGGACCTTACTCAGGAATTGTAATATTGCCTGGAATACTGAGTAACCGAGTCACACCCATTAAATTCTCTGGAAGCTGATCTATCAGTGGGGTCCGCCATGTTGGATACACACACACACACACACACACACACTGTCGCTCTCTCTCTCTCTCTCCCTCACACACACACACACACACAGAGCTAATACCCAGGGCTTTACTAGTGGCTAAGCTAGAGTACAGGGCGATTCCTGTCTCCACATAAACACTAACAGAGACTGAGATTGGGCAAGACACTTTCACAAAGTTCAGTACATCTTTAATAAGCTCTTATACTTTAAAAAACATTTTTTTGGCATGTATACCGGGTATTATCCTACTGAATCCTGAAACGACATCACCAAAATCGGATGATTGGTAAGTTTTCGTTTTTGTGTGGTATTTCTAGCTGTTTCTCTCTGTGTTTATCCTACCTCCCATTTTTTTTTAATGATCTCTCCACAAAGCCTTTACAGTTGATCGAACAAATCCTAAATAATTGCTTAAAATCAGGGATTTTGATTACTGTTTGGCGATTAAGTTAGCAACGAAAGTCTTAACACCTTCAAGACAACCAGTTGTTCAGGATTAGCTTCACAAAGCTAACTAGCCATGTTAGCTAACAAACTCTACACTTACTGTATAACCCCACTGATGCTAATGCACTCGTTTATTTATCAGTAAATAAGTCAATAAACATTCAAACATTTGTTGCTTCGACAATTTATCCACTCTTCGTATTTATCACAAAGATGACGGCAAATCTAACGATAGCAACAAGCTAACAGGATGAGAACTTTTCTGGCTTGCATTTTGTCTTGCTAGCTCTCTCTCTCTCTTGTTAGCCCGAATGCTAGGTGTTTGCGCTACGTTAAGGCTTAAACATAATACACGTTTAGCAAGCACAGTAAATTAAAGTTCATTTTAGTGAGTTTTAGTTGTGTTTCCGTGTTAGTTCTGTTTTTTATTTTATTTTTTATTAATAACACCTCAGGGTTACTCTAGCTGTCTTGTAAGCTAGCGGCTAATTCTAGTGTAATAATATCCGAGTTAGCATGCTAGCTATGGAAGTTCTAGAATAATGTAAAGGCGTTAACTATAACGAATTAACTAATCAACTCTAACTGATACAAAATGTTACGTAGAAATTTTTTTTTTCCTAGTATTTGTTGTTTTTTCCCCCAATTTTATTTTTTATCAACAGGTACAGTGAAATGACCAGCTAATATGAGATGGTTTAATGTTACATGTTTATAAGAAAGGTCTGCTTTGTTTAACTGAGCTAGTAACACTACACTCATAATGTACAGTAACTTGTGTGTTAGATTGTAAGCAATGTGCACTGTTAGAGAAGTCGTCTCCAGCATACAAGTTATAACAAAGGTCCCATATGGTCATGTTTAATTCTGCCAGGGGTGTGAAGTGACCCGGGTCGTCCTTTAAAGTTTGGTCGGAATAAAATAAACAGCACTGAGTTGTACGTTTTATGAGAAACGTGGTTATTTTGTGGCTTTGTGCTCAGGGTCAGTGAATGGGACACACCCATGTAACTCGTCTCTCTATAATGACCTATATGAGTGTCATGGATTGAAAATTCTACAGTTAACTCTATTGAAAATGTTGCTGTATTATGGTATTCATAGGATACACTTGAATGTAATCGAAGTATGGCATATGTTAAATCAACCGGCACTGTATCCAGTGACCGGGGTTTGGGCATTGGGTGGGAATCGAACCCGGGCCTTCTACATGGCGGGAGAGGAACCTACCACTAAGCCACCAAATCCCAATTATCAACAGCATTAGCTAGAGCTTCAAAAACCATTACCAGTGATATAACATCATATATTTATTAATGAACGCTGCTTTCGCACTAGGCACAGAATTGAGATGCCAACATAGTATGAACTAGAGCAGATTCTCATGCCCTGGTTCACTTGTAAAGGTCGTTTAGTACGAGGCCATGTTGAGTTGTCTGCTGTTTGGAACATGACATCATTAATGCAACTTGTTTCCCAGGAAATCTGCATTTGCAAACAAGCTGATCATCCTTGTTATTGCCTCCAGAGTAGGCAAATTGTGAGGTTTCACTCTTCTTCTTTGGAGAATTACAAATGAACAAAGTGCACCTACTGTAATGGAGTGCGTAGATATTCGAGTGTACTCGGGTACAGGTCAATATTATTAGTAACGTTAAAGATGAAAAACGGGGGAGGTGTGTGTGGAGAGGGTGGGGCATTTGTACTCAAGCAGGGTATGAACCTGAGGTCGAAACGGCCTAAATTGCAGGCTTTTTTGTTTCTTCTGCATTAGCATGGATTTTTAGCATTGTCAGCATATTTACAGTTTGTCTCCTGCTGCTTTTCATATTTAATCCTCCTAACTTTTCTTTAAATATGTACCTTGTGATTATAATTCTTTCAAATTAGTTTGCACCAAACTCAAAATAGCGCTAGTGTCTTTTCTTATCTGCTTAAATGTGAACGAAAGTGTGATCCCATGACCGAGTGACACAAACACCCAGATTCCTAGAAATACAAACCCCGCTGGAAACCTGCGCCTCCTGTAGTTAAATTTATCACCGTCCCAGAGTGAGAGCTTTATCACCGAATAGACGTTTAAAAAGATTTACAGACGCCCCTGCAAGAATCTAAATCCAATCTGAACCGGGCTCAAGTCAGTATACACCCAACGCTAATAGGAGCATTTAAGCGAATACCTCATGTGCTAAGTTCATCAGTCTTAAAATGTCAGTCTTTTCAGATTTCTCTAAACTTTCTCTTTATGAACTCACTCACTCTTGTTGTCTCGGTGCCTTTTTTTTCTTTTCTTTTCTTTGTAAATCAGCCATGTAGACGGGTTGGCACTTGTCATGGACATTTTTGTGTTCATCAACATGGTTGGTCTGTACTGTATCAGGGCACTTTGTCTTTCCGTCAGACGTTCTTATCGGCGTTCACCGTGTATGGTTTAGGGTTTGTTCTAGCTTTGCAGCGAAGAGAAAAAGGAGCTAATGCTAACCATGATAACTATGACGTGTTGCACAACGAGCAATGCCCTTGGTTCATCAGTAAACTGTTGATTCATTCTTGATTGCGTTGGTTGAATTTACACTTTCTGCGGAGTTTGCTTCTTTTTTTTCTTTTTTTTTATTCTTGACTTCCGTCAAGCATGTCGGGTCATTTCAAGTGAAACAGACCTTTTTTCATCTCTGCTGTACATTTTTATTATTAGTGGTGCTTGCGAAGTGAAGCACTACTATCTCACAGGCTTATTGTTTTTGTTTTTTTTTCTTTTTCTTATTCTTCTTCCGTACAAAATTTTGGCACGTAACTACTCCAGTTTGTCGTAAACCCATGAATGAGGTGTCAAATCGTGCGGCTTATTCGGGAATGGTGTGCTATGACTTTTCTAAGGGGGCAATAAATCCCATAGACGTAACATTGAGACCAACTTTGACGGATTGAAGCGCAGACTGAGAATTTGATAGAAATCTCAAGTTTACTACATTTGAAGAGACTTGCAAGCTGCGTTGGAGCATACCCGGCAAGAGGGTATAGGTTTTACCCCCGGGGGGGGGGCAAGAGGCGCCCAATTTATGATGGGGATTTTGACGTGTATCTATTCCTGTACCGTTCGTCGTAGACCCATGAAAGAGGTGGCAAATTGTGCGGCTCATTTGGGAATGGGGAGGTATGACTCTTGTAAAGAGCTGGGGGGTAAATTGCCCCTGCTGGGGGCAACTGTATCAACCTAAAAATCCCATAGGTTTAATATTGAGAAGGTTTTATGGATTCTAGCACAGAGTGCAAATTTCGTAGAAAGATGCAGCTTTCTTGAAGAGGCTTGCAAGCTGTGTCAGAACATAGTTGTCAGAACAAGGTTATTAGTTCTACCCCTGGGGCACAATAGGTGCCCAAATTTGCCCCATTGACTTATAATGGGGAATTTGGTGCATGACTAGTGCTGTTCCGTTTGTCGTGGACCCATGAAAGAGGTGTCATATCGATCAGCTTATTCGGGAGGGGCAAGTGGTAAAGTGCCCCAGCAGGGGGCAATTAACATACAATTGTAACTTCCATTGGAACTTTGAAACTGAATTTAACTGTGGATCCCACTGTCGTAGAGACACGGGGGAGGGCTCATTTAACTCCGGCAACCAATCAGTCTTAGTCCCATAGACTTAACATGGAGATCAACTTTGACAGATTCTGGCACAAAGCAAGAATTTTGTAGAAATATAAAATTTAACACATTTGGATCCTATTGTCATAGAGATATGGGGCGCTCAGAGTTTTGCCATGGCAAGCACCACTCACATTCTTTAGAAAATGTACTTCTCTGTTTATTATTATTATTATTTTTTTTGTAGTTTGAGGTTTCTCAGAATTAATATAGAATTATATTATATTATGTATATATGTCTAATTTTATATATTTATGCATCTATTAATTTCACTTTATTCTACCTTTCTCTTATACCTCTACATTTTGTACCTTTTGTTCCCCCCCCACAGTTTACAGTTTATATTTATTTACAGATGTTTTATGCAGATGTTTATTCAAGCTTTTTGCACAAACAGACTTATTCCATTAATCATCATTCCACCAGTTGTATTTTATTTATGTAATTTTATTTGGTATCTGCACTGATTTCTTTACATTTTTGGCTATTTATTTATTTATTTTGCTCTGCATGCCTAATGGGGATATTTTTATTTATTTATTTAATTATTTAATTGAATTGAAATAGATTTTTTTCCTCTCCTCCTATATTTTTCTTTATTCTTTCTCTCCTTTCTCAGGTTGAAGTCATCTAACTCTGTGTAATATCGCTGACCAACCCATTCCCTGAAATTAGAAACCGATCTTACGTGGCGAGGCCGATGGGATGGGCGTGTCCGCGTCAGGAATTGAATTTCATAACCATTACTCTCACTCCCTGCCCTGGGCTACGTAATAAGCTTATCATAGATAGTTAAGTGATTAATCAGGAGCAGCTATGTGGTGAGAACTCGGGCCGTGGATAAAAATAGCAGGTCGTGATTGTGCTGTATGCGATATGCTTATCAGTATGCTAAACCGCAAGGTTGTCACGTGCCAAGGTTAAACTTGGATTAAGGCATTTTTATTTATACATTTTTTTGTGCATCACATAATTGATCTGGACATACAAAAGAAAGTATTCCTGCAAGTTCCTTCTGTGTCGATCCGGATTCTATAATAACATCACCGCAGAACACGTCAGAGTTATTAATCTGTGCCCTCACGTGTAATTATTACTGTTGTTTATTTGGACTTAAACGTAATATTAAGTTGTTGTCATCGTGATTGTTGCTATTATTATACAATACAACAGCTGTTTAGGAGCATTATCCTAAAATTAGTTCCTCCTCACTTTAGTGTCTTTAAATATTACATCGTTAAAGTGTGTAAAACATCATAATTAAAGAATCATTCTACAACCCTAGATTTCCAGCAAACCGGCGACCGTTATGACTCAGCACTTTCCGTTTTACTTTTAAACTGTGACAGATAATCTGTGACGGGATTCATTTCTCTTTAACCGTCATGTCGTATCAGCGTTCTTGTCCTCCAGGAAAAAAGGTTTTCTGTCATCTCTACAGTCGACTCATCAGCCACAGAGCATCCTCGCTCAGTCTCATTCTCTCTCATTCCGCCCGGCGCTTGGCACAGGTTCAGCGCCGGCTCCCCGAGTCGCCCAGATATTGGCAAGGCTAAGACCTGAGCTGTTGTTGTTTAGGATGGAAGAAGCGAGCCACTGTGAGTCCTCGTGCACCCCGAGACAAACCTGCGCCTGTGTGCTGTGCGATCGGTTCCTGAGCCGGGGGCTTCTGCATCTGCATCAGTCACCCCCCCAACCCCCCACCCCCCTCTTCCTCCTGCGAGTCGGTGATTAAAGCAGCAGATGTTTCATTAAGGCTCGTCTTTATTCATGTCCATGCAGACGCAGGGGGTGTGAGGAGGGCGGAGGAAATCGATTCCGAGGTTGAGCTGTACGGACGCTTGGCAGGAGTCACATTTCAGAGATTTAAAAAAAAAATTTTCTTTTAATTTTTTTTATGAACTTACAAGACGTGACAAGTTTTCCTCTCGCCGTTTGTTCCAGGGTGTCGGTAAGAAACTTTGAAAAAAACAAACAAACAAACGAACAAAAAAAAGAAGCCGGGATAGTTTTCAGATCGGTCAGGGAAATTAAATATTAATTCAAGAGTGTACTCGTGCTAAATTACTCCACTGTTTAGACTAGATGGCGATATTTTATTTAAAGCCTGAGCTCTGAAGACCACTTAAATTCGTTTTTTTTTTTTTTTTTTTTCAGAAATGGAAAGAACAATATGATGCAATTACTTTTGGGAAATGAGATGTTTCCTCACACACTGACGGTCTTGTATTACTGTAAGATGTGTAACATGAACCACGTCAGACATTAATCCACCACTCTAGTGTGTTTCAGTCTGTGTGTGTGTGTGTGGGGAGGGGTGTAATGTTTCACTACCTGGATAGGAGCCTACTACACATTCTGTTTAGAAAGTGCACAGCTGTGACCCATTTCTCTTTATCCGACTTGGGGGTCATTCTTTTCTTTTTTTTTTTTCCCCCCCTCAGTGAGGAAATACTGGTGCTGTCAGGAAATGTGTTTTTCTCTCGACTCAGCTGCACACACACATTCCTCAGACAAAAGGCATGACTCAAAGATTTATTTATTTGACCTACGATTAAGTTTAGATGCTTTTATAAGTCCACATGAAATATGCCAGAAAATAGTAATACGATTTGAATCCGTTTTAAGATCTTGAATTTTGTTTTGTTTTCAGACGTCTCGACTTACCTTCTCGGTTGTGTGTTCCAGGTAATGGAGGACTTCGCCGTGCTCACTCCTGACTCTGCGTGGAAATGATTTTAACAGGCACCGACTAACACGGAGAGAAGAGAAGAGAGAGCTGTTGATGCGCATTCGGACTTAGTCGAAAACTTTTTCCGGGAGATCTGAACCTGACTCTGAGGACTTCCAGAAGAAGAGAAGGAACTTTCTGGTTGTGTGTGTGTGTATATACATATATATTATATATATATATTTTTTAAAAATTTGAATCGGACTGAATCACAAAGGATATTAACCACGCACCATGCCGAGCTCAACCATCCGGAGGCAGATGAAAAATGTGGTCAATAACTATTCGGAAGCGGAAAAAAAGGTCAGAGAGGCGACCTCCAACGACCCCTGGGGGCCCTCCAGCTCGCTGATGTCCGAGATCTCCGACCTGACGTACAACGTGGTGGCCTTTTCCGAGATCATGAGCATGATCTGGAAAAGGCTGAACGATCACGGCAAGAACTGGCGGCACGTGTACAAGGCGCTGACGCTGCTCGACTACCTGATCAAGACCGGCTCGGAGCGCGTGGCCCTGCAGTGCAAGGAGAACATCTTCGCCATCCAGACGCTCAAAGACTTCCAGTATGTCGACCGCGACGGGAAAGATCAGGGCATCAACGTGAGGGAGAAGTCCAAGCAGCTGGTGGTCCTGCTCAAGGATGACGACCGGCTGAAGGGCGAGCGCTCGCAGGCCCTGAAGACCAAAGAGCGCATGGCGCAGGTAGCCACCAGCGTCGGCGGGAGCAGCAGCCAGATCGGATTCGGCCGCGGATCCAGCCAGCCGAACCTCTCCACCAGCTACTCGGAGGAGTACGGCAGGTCCGAGGGCTCGCCGGCGTCGTATCACGGATGTGAGTTTGTCTGGCGATGATGTCGTTTCTTAATTCTCCATGTGTTGTGTTGTGTTGTTTAGCCCCGTACAGTGTAAGAGCATTACATCATCTATTGTTTATACGGCTCATCATGTGTAGTGTCTTAGAGGAACTAAAAACTTAGACAAGGCTCGATCATACTCTACTGAAATGCCAGTCAGCCTGCACCGAGCAAACTCGGGGATTAGAACCCACAACCCTAGAGGTGCGAGGCGACAGCGTTAACCACTAAACCTCCTTGTTTATCGCAGTTTAATATAAACTTGCTAGATAATTCTGATCAAAAACCTTTACAAAGCAGTTATTTTCAAGCTGGCATGTATTTATTTCCTGTGCTCTGCTGTAAATTTCCTAATTTTCTTTTGGCACAATGAACCTCTATTTTTGGTCTTTATATTCGGTCTTTTCTGTTTGATCCTGAGTCCGGGTCGCTGGACACGGTGGCTTGTTTGTGGCGGAGGTGGTTCTGTGATGATGATGTTGATTTATTTATTTTTCATACACGTCTAATAAGGACAGGAATCACCAGGGAGCGACCCGATACGATATCACGATAACTCGATTCGATTTGTATTGCGATTCTGTATCACGATTTCATAAATATCCCGATTCAAGGTTTCATTGTTTTATTATGATTTTATTTACATCTCACCAGGTTAAAATTTAATCTCAACTAATCTTTCTGCACGCTGTATTGTTGTATGATGTATAGCGAACCCAAAATACTTTCAAAGCATGGCCGATTCACACGGGATTGAGATCACAGGCGCCATCCACAATTATTATAAATCACACGATGTCATCGGGTAATACCAATCCTGTGCGAATAGGAGTAAGAATTTATACTCCTACTTCTGTGTGAATAGTTTTGGGTGCACCACCTGCAGGATTATAAAGGAGCGGCAACATTTTGTAACATTTTCTTATTTGTGAAGGTTGCCAGGTCCGGTCCTATAACGTAAACGTAGTTCGTGTCATCGGCCATCATCGCAATATAAACGGTATCATTTCGAGATGATTATATCACAGACATCTGTTGTGCACTACTTGTATATTTTGTTTCTTCATGTGGTACGTGATTTTATTTATTTATTATTTATAAAGTGCCCTTTTAGCTTTGGATCCGTCAGGTTTTATAAGGATACAGTTGTCGCTTGCTGTGATATCAGTCCATTCTGATTGGATTTATAGATAATACTTGATAAAAGATTTAGCTTACTTTTTATTTTACTTTTTTTTTGTTTTGTTTTTTTTGTATTACACCTTTTGTAATTACGCTTACACTTTTTTTCTTTTTTTGCATTTGAAAATAACACCTCTGTTTTTTAGTTATCATTTCATTAGCTTTACATTTATAATTTGAGCATGCCGTGTGTTTCACTCCCCATTTGCCTCACGCTGGTTACAGGAAGCCAGCATTCCCAAATTCCCCAAGGCCCAGTGCACTGCTGTGATCGTGTACAGAGGGGAGGAAGGAGGATGCATCTCTCTCTCTCTCTCTCTCTCTCGTGCCTTCTCCTTCCCCTCCCACACAGGATTTAAATCACTTTGGATGTCAGACAAGAGTTTACTGATAAAGGTGTGTGTGTGTGTGTGTGTATTAATTAGGTCTAAGGTGTTGGAACATAACGAGTACAGCATTTGAGACAATTTTTTTTTTTTACATCCTCTAATGTTTAGCATTTCAACTCGGTCTCTCAAACGTAGGCTATTAAAGCAGAGGAACAAGCAGCTGAGTCACTAAAGTAAAAGGCGGAGGGTGGAGTGGATAAAACCTCCGCCAGAAAAGCAGGACTGTTAACAGCGGAATGGTTTGCATTCCAGTGGAAATTTCCGGGAATTGTCCCTCCAGAATCAGTGAATGGGGCTTTCTGTTGAACGTAAAAGCAAACTTCAACAGGTTGTTTTTGATTAGGACGTTTCAGTGCATCAGTGAAGTAAGGGGATAAAAATAACAATAAAAAAAAAAAAAACAGCCAGCCGGATATGATTTCTGATTTCTGGTGTCGTTTAGTCGCAGATGGATGAATAGCTTTAAAGGATTATAAACGGGAAAAAAAATAATTATGAGTGCATTAGATAAGTTAGTAAATAAAATATCTAGCCTGATTGCGGTGTGTCGAGTCGATGCGGTTATAATTTACTGATACTGACCGTGTGTGTGTGTGTGTGAGATGTGGTCAAGAGCTTCCTGTGTTCTGGGACGAGCAGTGCTGTTAACCACATGCATTGCACGCAAGGTAAATTCTTTTTCTCTCTCTCTTTTTTTTTTTTCTTTCCTTTCTTCTTTCTTTCTTACTGTCCATGTCCCGGGTTAACCCCCTCCAAGGATTCAATCTTCACTCTTGTAATCTATTTTAGTTTTACTTTAGTTGCTGAAAAGTTTAATACGGTTAAACAAGAACACAAATTAGGTTTGTTTAAGATGTTCATTTACTTTTAGATCTCGCTCAGCGGTGTGTGTCTTGTGTACACATGAGTCGAGTGGAACCGCTGACGGAAAAAAAAAAAAAATCTCGAACGGTTTCCATCTGTTACGTCTTTGACTTCAAGGCGAGTTTTTTTTTTTTTTTTTGGAAATATCAAAACACGCAGTTTCCTTTTTTGTACCCATTTTTGTTTTAATGTTTAGTACAGCGTTCTTTTCAATATGAATCCGTGTACCGTCATACTAATCAGACTGATTGATATCTCAGCTCACAGACACGACCCAGGAGCTCTCTCTCTCTCTCTCTCTCTCTCTCTCCCTCTCTCCTCCAACACTGAAAAGCACCATTTCAAATAATAATAATAATAATCAAATAATTTAAAAAAGTGTCTACGTGCTGTGCAGAGAGAGCACTTGGGTGCGTCGGTACGTTCCACACTCCCACTACAACAACAACAACAACAACGTGTCGGCGCCTAAACAGATTTCTGGCTCCTTTGGAAAAGTCGCCGAGGCGTCCGTCCCACCGCCTTCCCACCTCCACAGTGATTAATTTAGCGCGGTCGCTCTGCTAACGTCCTCCTACTACGGTTGTGAGCAGAGTGAAGGCTCCGAATCCATTCCGGTTATAAACACGTATAACGAGTCCTCAGGAGAGCTTTATTGATCTTCCCCTGTTTTATGGAGCTGCCGTGCTGATCAGCTGAGTGCTCGTCATATCCACAACCACCCCCCCCCCCCTCCCCCCAGAAAGACAGGAAACTGAAGAAGCTCATGATGTAATATAGGATGTCGCAATGATCCATACTCGCGTTTCCCGTTACCCCGTTCACCTCGCCTCGTTTCCGCGTTCCTCATCAGTGCCCAGGGCCGTGTTGGAGGCGCTGCTGATTTGAGAATAGAAATTTGTATCACAGTTTTAAAAGAACAGACAAATACAGAGTGAAATAAACCAAATGTTAACCGCTGCTTAAATAGATAAGTGTAGATTTATCGGGATGGGACTCGCCAGTGACTACCCGATACGATATCATCACGATACCCAAATTGCCGATTCGATTTGTATCACGATTTTATAAATATCCCAAAAATAAATAAATAAAACAACTTAACCAAGTGCAGCATTTTTAAACAATACAAACTAACTTCAAATACAAGATTCAAATAACTTTAAATTGATAAAAATTGCTTTTTCTTGGTTACAGTTGGGGGGGGGGGGTTTGCGGGGTAGGAAGAAGGAAAAAAAACTATTTAAGAAAAAGTCAATTCCGTGTAGCAAGAGTTTAACGTTTAACTTAAAATGAAATTAAACAAAAAGCTTTTTACTAAACAGCACGTTTCCGTTATTTCATCCGGCATACATTTATTTCTAAAAAAAAAAAAAAAAAAACTTGCCAATTAATTCCTTTCCTACCACACGGGATGAAAATGTGGGAATAGTTTACAGCGTACCACTTACACATATTTACATCACGGCATTTTACAGACAACCTTACCCAGAGCGACTTAGATTTTTTAAGGGCCTCGCTCAAGGGCCCAAACTTGGCAACTTGGTGGTTGTGGAGTTCGAGTCTGGGCCCCTCCGAACCTTGGATCAATTAATGCCTTAACCACTGAGCTACACCCCGACCCCTGGTGTGATCATAAACAGCAACTTTTCTCAAAAGAATCGTGATTTATGGTTTATAACTGAATCACATTTTTATTTATTTATTCATTTTTTCTCCTCTTTTTCGCTGATTTCCAGTAAATAATATATTAGGACTGTATGAA
The DNA here is from genome assembly GCA_030014365.1 of Clarias pachynema. Taxonomy (NCBI): domain Eukaryota; kingdom Metazoa; phylum Chordata; class Actinopteri; order Siluriformes; family Clariidae; genus Clarias; species Clarias pachynema. Next base: position 19,478,827 of record JAQMYL010000023.1, on the reverse strand, counting down.
AGTTTTCATTTCTGAATGCACACACAGTTGTGTGTTTTTAGAAAACATCGTCAGAAAACTCGAGTGGATGTTATGAAATCGACCCAAGTACCCACTCGTATTGGAGAGAAATAACGTGGTCTTAAACATTTTAGCGCTGAATACGATGATTAAATTCCCAATTACAGGCGAATCACAGCTACAGCGTTCACCGCAACAACCCACGGCTACTGAATATTACAGCCCACGGTTACCTTCTTTATGAGCCGAATAAATGAGTGGAATAAATGTTTCATGGCTACTCTCATCACTTCGAAACAGTGATGCGTTACACATCGTGGGTGCGTTTAAGTCGACCCCGTTATTCCACTAGTAATCAGATTAATGCATACATCCATGATGTAATCAACAAAAACTCAACAAAAACACTAAATGTACGCTTATCTGCTGTGAAAATTACAACACAAAATGTTGTGGCCAATAAGTGTTTAGGTTCTCCTTGTGCCACTGTGGCATCTCTTGGTTTCTCTCCCATGTAGCCCATGTTGGATTGGGGGATTTGAGCAGATCTCTGGTGCACTGGGAATTCTTTTGCCTTTCTATCATGCTTTCCTTTAGCCATTTTTTGCCTCATTGAATTTTCCGTGGGCCTTGACGGTGCCTTAAATTTGTCCCGAAAAGCAGTTAATAACTTAGTGTGACATCACATGACATTATGAGTGACACCACGCATGAGAAAAGTTGCTGTTTATGATCACACCAGGGGTCGGGGTGTAGCTCAGTGGTTAAGGCATTAATTGATCCAAGGTTCGGAGGGGCCCGCTCATTTTTGCTTGCAACGATATTGTTCTTTTAGAATTTGTAAGTACGAGCCGTGCGGTCTTTAGAGGAACTTTGTATAGAATGGATGAGTTGCTTGTTGGTACTGTTTTCATGCTGAACCTGCGCAAATTCATCAGACCGCTTCCTTCACGCGGTTGAGCTTTGACTCATCTGTAGACTGTCGATTTGATTCATGGGCATTTTCGATTCGGCTCAGTAACGCACTCATGTTTCCGAGCTGGTTTCAAAAATAGTTAAACACTGTAAATGTTGCGTAACTTGTTGACTTTAAATTTCTGCTTTTTTTTTTTTCCCCCTTGTGCCAGTCTTCTGTGCCACACTCCGAATTGTTTTGTATATTGCACAATTGTGTTGCACAAACTAACCATAAACTCAAAAGTTGAAATGAAGAAGTGAAAATCTTGTAAAACAAGGAGGACGCAATCGGGTTTTGTATTTTCTTTTCTATGGAGTGATTCACTTGAAAGAGGCCCCGGGTATTCTGTAATAACTCTCATTGTGATGATGCGATCTGAACTGAAAAAAATAAAATAAAATGCACTAAATACCTTGACTTGCGTGTAATCGATTGCATTACATGCGTTGCAGGAAGAGATCTTTGTTTTTCGCGATATGAAGACGCACTGCTTGTTACTGTACCCCACCCCCCTGATTAGGAGTCCGAGTGAAGGGTTACGGCGTTACACAGCACGCTGCATGTCTGGCGTCTGCATTATCCGATCGACTCGAGGGCGTTCCAGCATGTTCGAAGCTCCGTATACTGAGGAGCACATTGTACGCTGATTTGTTCAGATCGCTTCGTCCTAGTTAGAGTTGTTATAGAATATTCGGGGCCTCTTTCGAGTGAATCACCCTGTAGTTATGCAGTACTGTTTTTAAGGAAATTGTCCAGTGTAGACCGTTTAACACATTGGGAAGTTTACCTAAATAATTTAAAACGTGCAAATTGATTCTGGACCCGAAAACTGATTGATTAAACTGACCAATGAAAGATCAATCGAATCGCATAATCGGTTAAATTGAACAGATTTAACATGCAGTAACGATGTTTTAAACGTCTCTGTGCATCATCAATATGCAGCCCAGGTGTTCTGCAATCTGTGCAAATCCATCTGTGCAATGTCTTATTCTTACAGCTGTGTGTGTGTGTGTGTGTGTGTGTGTGTGTGTGTGTGGTACTTACTAGGAATGCGAGCAGTTTAAAAATAAAAACTCGCCTAATGGCATTCTCTTGTTTTTTTTATTTTTTAATTTCTTCATTCCACAAAGCATTCCAGGACGTATTGAACAAGAAAACATAAAGGAAATGTTATTGAAGATGAAAGCCCTAACTAATGTTGCAATTTTTCCTTCGTCGTGACTCGAATCGAGATGAGATTATTGCCAGGGGTGATTAGGAAACGCATGGATCAGGAGCGCTGATGGTCAGAGGCTTTATGGATTTCAGAGACTCGCCTCCGATCGATCGCTGCCGCTTTACTGTCAGACGGCTGGAATAATGAGAGCGCTTTAAAAAAAAAAAAAAAAAAAAGCCGCACCACAAATATTTTACCTCTGTTCTGCATCGGTCCCTGAAACGGCGCTGTTAATAATTTCGTTCATCCCGATTTACGACAGGTGCAAAATCACACACCGTGCTGAGACATAAGTGTGCGCTCTCTCTCTCTCTCATTTGTATTAGGTTGTTTATCCAAAATCTAGGGTTTGAAATGACTTGCTGTAAAATGTATTAATGATGTGAAGAAGTAAATCTGGATCGTGTTCCTCGGCCGTTACAAATCCCTCGGCAAACAAACGCTTTCTGTGGATTAGTTTACACGATTAAAGTGTCCTGGAGAATCCTCTGTATGTTTTCAATTCAATTTTAAAAACTTTATTTATCCACATCGTGCAATTTAAGGCATCCTGCGTAGTTGTTTTAAAATAAATAAATAGAATAAAAATACAGCTGTTAATTTGTATTGATGGTAAATGTAAATAGTCAGTGCAAAAAGCTTCTAAACGTCTGTATAAATATCTGTAAATAAATTTTAACTATATGGACTATGAAATAAGTAGCGCTTAAGGTGAAATAGATGGATGTAAAAATATATATGATGGTTTTACTGTTGTTAAGCTGTATGATATTTTAAGCATCCAGACTGCTGAGTCAGTAACTATAATAACCCTTTATTTAACACCTGTACGTGTTTGAACACGGGTGACGTGGCCTCCAGGACACGCTTCATGTTGCTAATGTGTGTGTGTCTATCTATATCTATCTATCTATCTATCTATCTATATATATAAAATATATATATAAAATATATATTTTTGTCTCTGTCTCTTTCAGCCACATCCCCCAATGCGTCATCAGAGCTAGAGCAGGCGCGACCGCAGACGAGCGGAGAGGAGGAGTTACAGCTGCAGCTCGCCCTGGCCATGAGCAGAGAGGCGGCGGAGCAGGTGTGGCACATCGTCATAAACACAAGACACCAGTGCAACAGACACTACAGCAATCCTGAGATATTTCGGTCCCATTATGTACATTTCCATCCCATTTAATAACACGTCACTGTCGAGTGCTGTTTTATAAGAAGATCTGTTCATGTCATGAAACTTCCCATGACACTCCTCCACATTATCACTTAACTTTTTTTTTTTGTTGTTAAACTACAATTCACGTTCCTGTGAAGAATTGAAATATTAGAATGTGCATGTTACTTTGATATAAACCTATTAGTTACTGTATACTAGAGCGTCTCTCCGTATCTGTGCTGGATATCTTAAAAAAAATAAAATAAATAAAATAAATATATA
>JAQMYL010000023.1:19453639-19464129 GCA_030014365.1 Clarias pachynema | reverse complement strand
TCATAACACTGTCTCCAGAGGCTTGTACAGTGGACACTATGCATGATCGCTTCATGCTCTTCCCTTCTCACCCTGACACGCCCATCACTCTGGAATAGGATCAATAAGGATTGAGAAACTTTTAAAACTTGTTAAAATACTTGTTACCAGCTGAAACATGAATCTCTGGAGTAATTATACAATCAGGCTTGTACACATTTGCTTATTTACTTTTTTATCCCGTCCCAATGTGTAAAACACAAACACATCAGGCTGCCTGGATACCACATCTGATATTCAATCCAAACAATCTGAGTGTGTGTGTGTGTGAGTGACTAAAAAGTGATTTCACTTTCACTTTGATTATATCAATTCCATGCTATATTAAAGGCTCTTTATTTAAAGTAGGTGTGATTCTATTATTATTTTAATACACTTGTGGCTTATAGCTTATTTTCCTGACATCTAACGGTATCCTTTTTATGCTTTAGAGATTAATAATCAGAGCCTTTACAGACCCTGCAGGAGAGGAACTGAACACTAAATACCTGGTTAAGAACCAAACCATTTTAACCAGATGTGCTTATTTGGCAACTTGTTTGTCATTATAATGTTGTTGCATAATTAAATCTGATTAATGATTATATACTGGTGATTTCTCAACATCAACATTTTACCCTTATATTGAGTTCTGGCTCATTAGTCAGACTTTTCCTTCTCAGTGCTGCCACCTTGTGGTTATTATTTATATTGCACCATCCCAAAGCATAACATCATGCAGATACAGGTCGAGTGTACAGTGCTGTGCAAAAGTTTCCTGATTTTTTTTTTCCTCCTCCATATTCATCACACTTAATGATTTAAATCATTAGACAAAAAATGCATATTACACAAAGAAGATAACCAGAGTAAATACAAAATGCAGTTTTTTTTAAAGGGGGGAAAAAAACCTGTCCAAGCCTGCCTGGTCCTATGTGAAAATGTTATAGTGGTCCAGAACCATGAATTATGTGCTTAAACAGAACATTCTGAAGGAGAATGTCCGGCCATCAGTTCGTGACCTTGAGCTCACACACACATGATCTAAAACACACCCGCAAGTCCACCTCTGACCTCTGAACAGCTCAAAAATACAAAAAGGTTTTGGAGTGGCCTAGACAAAGTCCAGACTTAAATCCGACTGAGATCCTTAAACAGGCCGTTCTTGTTAAACTCTTAGCTGTGGTTGAATTAAAACAATTCTGCTAAAAAGAGCGGCCGAAATTCCTCCACAGCGTCCTGAAGGACTCATTGCCAGTCATCACAAAAGCTTGATCGCATTTGTTGTCGCCAAAAATGGCACAACCTGTTATTAGTTTATAGGGCGCAATTACTTTTTCACATAGGGTCACACGTGTTTGGACAGCTTTTTATCCCTTAATTAATGAAATCATCATTTAAAAACTGCATTTTGTATTTACTCGGGTTATCTTTGTGTAATTTAATTTGTTTGATGATCTGAACCATTTAAGTGTGACAAATACGCAAGAAGGGGCAAATACTTTTTCACAGCACTGTATGTTCTTATCGGACATCAGACCAAAGACAAAAGCGTGATCTGTGTGGGGTTTGATCGTGGAACGGTTGTCTGTGCCAGGTAGGTTTTCTTTGAGTATTTCTGGAAGTCTCAAAGAATGTTGTAAACAAACACACACACACACGCACGCACGTAAATTGTTACTTAATTACCAAATACAATGTGTGTTATTTCATAGTTTTGAAAAAATCCAGTATTGTTCTAGAATGTAGAAAATAAATCACTAAGGTGAATATTAAGTATGTGAGGTAATTGAAATTTAAATGTGTTTTTGGAGGATTTAATAAATGATTAGATTCCAGCTACTGCAGCGTCCTGTACGTTATATTAGTCCTGACTCAAATAATACTAACACCACTTACTAAGGTTCATTTTTTAACTGTTTAATGCTTAAAAATCATCTTCGGATGTTAGGATCGCTCTCTTTTTCAGTAAACGGGCTCCGCCCTTTTGTCTGCTTATTATCTCTGTTTTGTTGAAAACTGCTGAGAAACTCGAGTCACAACTTGAATTAGAAGGCGTGTCCAAACTTTAGGCTGAAACAGTGAAGGCTTCACAATTCAGTTTGTTTGTGTGTGATTGTGGTCTAAAGTGTTTAGTGAGTATAGAGGGAAATTAGAATTGGCCGCGTACTGTAAGTACGTTAAGCTCTAATCAATCACACAGTGATAAAACCCTACTCATTACCTGATTAACAAAAAGGTGAATAATAATCATTACTGTCAATTGTAACATCACTATATTGTTTTATCCCAGCAGAACTCAACTCCAGTCCTGGACGACCACCGTACTAAACATTTTAATACTTTCTCAGCTCCCAGCACACCAGATTTAACTAATCTAACAGCTTTTCCTTAATCGAAGTTGGTGTGGTAGAGCAGGAAAGGACTAAAATATTCAGTGCAGTGGTGCTCCAGGCGCAGGGCTGAGACTGACTGGTATAAAACAATTACATTGGTATTACAATATACAGTAATTATGATTAACTTTTTTGTTAATCAATTAATGGGTACGGTATTATCTCTGTGTTATGTGATTGATTAGAGCTTACGGGGTGCTTTTGTCTAATTTTGTATTTCTTTCTAGACTGTCTTCTTCTACAACACTGTTGAATTCTCGACTCTGATTGGTCAGCATGTGTGCGTTAATTTTCTATAACAGTTGTCGGAGTAGGCAGCATGGGAGTGTTGGGGTTAACACTATGGCCTCATTCCTCCACGGTCGAGGGTTCGAGTTCAGCATTCGGGTCTGTGTTTGAGTGTCTGGTTTCCTCAGTTTCTTCCCACAGCCCAAAAGACATGCAGCTAAGGCTAACTGGCATTTTAAAATTGCTCACACACGCACACACTCAGTCAGAGTGTGTATGTGTATGTGAACAATGTTTATACAATACCTTTGTGTTAAGTGGCAGCTTATCATAATATAAATGTAAAAAAAAAAAATACTGTTGTTGAACATAGAAAATAATATGCGCTGAAGTGGAGAAACTTTGCGTAAGGAGACTCTGTTTATGGAAGTTTAGTCTCCAGTGTCACTGTTTTTAAAAGTAAATTTTCCTTTTCTTCTGCCAAGTCAGTGTGTTCAAATACTCTGTTTTTTTATTTCTCATTAACCTGACATGCTGCTTGAGGAGATGAGCGTTTGTAGCTGCTTTAACATACACAATGACTTGTTTTAAAGCTGTGCCACAACATTAAACTATAAACTAATAAAAATCTATCACGCATGTTCAATCAGAGGGAAAGCCACCCTCCTGTGGTATAAGAGGAAATAACACATCAGGATGTCCTGTTATAGGGTAGTAACCAACTGCGGGGTGGTAATAACATCACACCATGCTATAGTTGATTATTTTCCTACAACAGAGTGTAACGTTACCGTCACGTTTAAGGTGAGAGGATGTAAAAAGAGAGATGTGGTAGACGTACAGCCGAACGGGTTGGTGCTTTTGAAAGTAATGTCCAGGGGGAAGTTCCACACCAGGCTCTGAGAGGAATCTCTTCCTTTCGATGTTATCTGAGATATTCCTTCCTCGAGTCCCTGCAGAAGAACAGAAAAACATGCGACGGCGAGTCAAAAATAGTCCATACTCTGGCTGTAGAATTAACTTTTAGAAAAGGCAAATACATGATTTTTTGACATAATCTTCTTGCTTTTCAATACACTCTGTCCATCTGTCTACAAGCTTTCGTACTGAATGCACCGCTGTCTTCAGTTCTTCATCAAAAGTGAATCTTCACCCTCTATAGGGAGGATACTTTAACACCTCAAAAAACAAGTGTGCAGACGTGCATTGTCACGTGAGATCACGACGCCCTCAGATAGTTTAGTCTTCAGCTCTTCAATAAGCGTCTCACTGTAACGAGCACTGTTGATTGTTGAACCTTTTCCCTGATAGTGTTCCAATACTTCTGGCCCTTGAAAACTGTAAGTGTTGATGAATTTTCCAGCTGATGGTAGACTTTTGAACTTTTTCTCTGTCGGTGATTGAGGATGTTTCTGTTCCACACTCTGCCGTTTACTCTCGGGCTCGTAGTGATGAATCCATGTCTCGTCACCAGTAATGATGATTCTCTTTAAGAAACTTTTTTTTTAGAGTATCGCTCCACATTTTGTTTGCTTCTGTCACAAGTGTGGCGTCCATGTTTGTTCACACTGCAGTTACAAATGAACTGATGTAACACGTTCACACACACCTGCACAGCGGTGACCGGGGAGACAGGAGTTTTGAACGCAAAGCACTGATAAGACCGAGATAAGTTTTAATATAACCGGAGTGCGGATGTTTCTTTCTAAGACCTGTCGTTTGCTGTATAGTGTTGATTTTAATACAATAGCAAGACTTATAACAAAGTGCAATAATGAATGACATGTATAGGTGTTTATTTATTATTATTATTATTATTATTTGTATTATTTATACTTACTGTTGTTGGAGCCCAGTCGTGTCCATATACGAAACAATACTTGCAATACAAGTCATCATACTCAGGAAACTAGAGACAGAGAAACAAACATGCATTTATTTATTTTTGCAGTAATGTTTACTAACAAACCAAGGTAACATCTTCATGCAGTAAGTCTCTTACATTAGCTGTCTCGATTTGTCCGTTAACCATCAGAAGGAACACGGAGGGGTTATTTGAGGTCATTTTTACAACAATAATGAAACACACAACATGACAAATAATAAACACACTCTTTTTTCCTCGCAGCGCAGATTCACACACTCTAACGGCTGCTGGTTGCTAACAGTAACAACATCATCACTGCACTTCCGGTGCTAAGGACGCTCTCACTACGGATCTCAGCGAGGGACATTTTTTTTAAACGCAAACGCGATTTGTTATCTTTGGCTGCGTTCCATTCCGAAGTGTACTTCAAAGGCTGTCTCCTACTACCTGCTGTGGGTGTAGGCAATGTCGGTTACGGGACGTTCCCTCGACAAAGTTTCACTATTTGAAACAACACCAGCGTTGACGTCACTTCCTCTATGTGTTACCATGGTAACATAAGCACTTCGAGTGCCTGTCGCTGCTGCTGTGGAGATTTTACACTACAGACATGAAATATTTAATAATTATTTAAATCAAAATTGTAATTATTGTGTCCAATTGATATGATGTCGTCCTCGATAATAAATATATAAATCTTTTCACACCGTTCTTCTTGTTCGTTGGAGTTTATTGCAGGTTGGCAAACCGGTGCACACTAAACCGTGCTTTAGCACGCCCTCTACTGGCCTGGAGTCTGTGCTTGGCAGAAAACCAACTGCACTAAATTCTCTTTATGAAACCTGTTTCTTTTAAAAATGTAATTAAATGCCCTTATCCTCTAATAAAGTTCCCTCATGTAGTGTTTTACCTGCCTTCTTTAAATAATAATATTAAAGCCATTCGTTCCTCCTTAAACGTGCACATGTGGAACAGACTCTGAAATGCAGAGCTGCACAACTCACTCGAGTGTTTTCCTATTTTTATAAAGTGTTTGATTGAGTCCTGTGTGCAAAGCCAAAGGTAAGACAGGTATAAACGGCTTCTTTGCTTTTATTCCTGCCCCGTTATCTTCTAAGGAAGGTATATACATATACAGCGGGTATAGAAAAGAATCACCCACTTTAAAATAATCACATTCTGTTGCTTTGCGGCCTGAATTGAAGACAGACATAGATTTCATTTCACAGTTTTCAAGGGCCTTGTTTCATACAGCTGTATTTACTCAGTGAAAGTAAAAAAAAGTAAAATTTCAGGAAAAAGCAGCACCACTGATTTGGAAAGGGGCCAATCCCCCAAATAACCCACACGCAAACGGCCACCATCAAATTTTACTCTACTTGAGCTGTTCTGCAAAGAAGAATAGGTAAATATTGCTAAATCTGGATTGTTATAGAACCTGTACATTAATGTATTTCATGTGTCTGTGAAGATTCTCAGTTGACCAGGTGAGGTTATCTGTGGGTTTCGTGTGGGTTAAGTGGACTTCTTTATTTTTAGGAAGAAATATTTAACTTCTCATCCAAGCTGATTAGATTGTATATTATCATCCTCAAATCTGTGGAGGATGATACACATTAAAGGATGATAATATACAAATCTTTGCCTCCTGTTTTTTCATCCATCCCCAGGCAGATCAAGACCTCTTCACAAGTCCCCCAGGAACGCTACTTCTAAGGACTCCTCCTACTCGCTGGACATCTTTATGTCCCTAATCTCTTTTTATTGCTGGTTCTTCATAACGACTCTCTCCACCCTACACTCTACTTAACTCTCCCTGCTTCACTCATTCTTCCCCTAACGAGGACCTCTGACTCTGGAGGATGTGTGGAACTTCCCTTAGAAAAAATCCCTTAGACCAAATAAACTACTTGGATGAATAGTGAAACATTTGGACCCCCAAAAAAAAGAAGAAAAAAAAAAAGAAGTCGTCCAGTTGACATGACTCAACTCCCAGATGCAATTCATACCTAAACTCTTACCTGCATATCCACCAGGTGGCTGTAGAAGAGCATCACAAAATTACAAGGCTAAAATGACTGTTTTTGACCACAGGAGAGTCTCAGCAAAGCAGAGTTTAGCTTTTTATCCCATGTGACACACCAGATTTAATTTGCCAGCTTGTTAGCAAAACCAGCATGGGCTAATTTAATTTTATATTAGAAACAAATAAAATCTGTAGGCCAGTGGGTTTGCAGGACCCGGGTTTGACAGTCTTATTACTTTACAAGGGCCATTTATTCATATTTTCATTGGGCTGCCGAGACTGCAGGCTTTTATTCCACACCAGCAGGAACATATCTGATTTCAGTTGTTTAATCAGTCGATCTAGGTCTTCAAAGGATGATTAGGTTTAAGTGAAAACCTGTAATGGTCTGGTACAGATAAGACTAGAGTCCCCTGATATTACCGAACAGGTTTAACTTAGTCTGTGCAGTTACAACACAAGTGCAGGGCTGAGGACATAGTAGACATTTTGGACCTCCAGCATTATTGTTGTGAAAAATATTATTAATAGCGTCCCCTTGGACCCATTGTGCACTTATAGCCTTTGTTATTATGCTCTCCATGTGCACTCAATGCCTGTAGACGACGGCGAGCTCTCTCTAGCACCTGCACATTTTCTGAGGGTTGTACAAGAGCTGCTGTTTATAAAGACAATTCACTAAGGGTTAGTGTCACGTGGCAGAAAAATGCTGAAAAAACAAAACAAACTAAAAAAAAAAAAAGGCAAACCAGTGTACTCGCTTCCAGGAAGGCTGAATGCTGAATGTGACATTTCACAAACCGGAGTAAAAAAAACAAAGACAAAGTGTGCTGCAGAGGAATCAATAATAACATCAAAGATCAGATGGACCACATTTTACTGTAGGTTTGTGTATTAATGATGCACTGCGCCACTACACTGTATGTAAATCTCTCCAGCACTATATCAAGAGAAATCGGCCGCTGTATGGTTTAAGTGTGTCCCAGTTCGAGGCGTCCTCGACTGTTGCCAATTTTCCCACTCAGGGACCAGGTTCTCTGACTTTCAGCTACTATTTATAGGACAGGCTTGTCTGTACTACTTAAATGTCCTTAGCAGGACCTGTATCTTACTTTTTTTAGACATGAGATCTGATAGAGGCTTTTCAGTAGGTTATGATTTTTTTTTCTCATATGAACTGTAAATGCAGTTTAATATTTTAACAATTTACGTCTCTAAATCCTGACCTTTTTATGTATAATAACACTGAAATGTCAGCGTCGGTACCCCAAATCTTAACACCATTTAACAAATATAAACATTTTAACATGTCAGTATTGGTGCTAGTTTAACACCTTTCTCTAATGATATTTCACACACCTAATTAAACCAATTAAACCAAAAATGCCATATTCTCAATTCTATTATCTACTACTAAGTACCAAAGGATGCCAGGTCTACCCGAGTCCTACAGTACAACACAGCACTCTATAAACAGTACTGTTACACATCTAGCCGTGTACACGTGGTTTTTTTATTAGAAATTAACAATCTTTTCATATAGTGTGTGTGTGCCAAGCGTCCATACATAGGGGAAATAAAAAATAATTAAGCAATTACATGCATAACACCAGCTGTGTTAACATGATTTCATCATGAGTGGGATGAGATGACTCTGTGTGTGTGTGTGTGTGTGTGTGTTTACAAAGAAATTATGTAAAAGATGTTGGAGTAAACAAGGACTTCCTATAAAAAAGGAGAGAAATCTCCTTTACCACAATAACAACGCATTAGCGTGAACGTTTTGCTATTAACGAGCTGCCTAAGTTAGCCTTTCTTCATTGCTTATGCTACGCTAGACTAGCATTGATAGCTGTAGCTAACACAATATTCTAGGCAGCAAGTCGAATTCTAGCTAATGTAATAAATATTCCAAACTTTCAGGCAAAGATTGAATATTTCACGTAGATCTTTGACAGTTTTATTTACTTGCGGATGCGGTTTGCTGCCTCTGCCCAGGCCTACTGTGAGTCAAAATATATGTGTATAACACACACGCTGATACAATAAGACAGCAAAGGCAGACGGCTTTAGCCTTTATTTATTTATTTATTTATTTATTTATTCAGGAGCTGAAATTCAGTGCAGTTAGTACAGGTCGTAAAATATGAGTAGTACGATACATAATACAGAGCATCCACAGTTCACTATCATATATAACTGTTTAAAGGCAATCATTTATCTTCTTAGTGTAATAAAAAAGATTAGTTGTTATATATATATTAAAAAGCACTAGACTGTTCCCAAACGACTGGGGTTTAGCGGAGCATCTGTTCCGTGTTCCGTCCTGAGTGTTGTGGAGAGGCAGTCAGCCTCACTTAATGCTGAAATTAAAAGGCCACTTAAAAGATGTCAGAGTCATTATTGTTACTGTTACACACTAATGCACTCGAACAAAGCGAACTGGAGACAGCATTTAGGGACTCGTGTATGTATATATGTTATACTATGAAAGTCCCTGCTGAACGGAGCGTGCTCTTTAGGATTATACTCACCGTAAATCGTTGTACTGGCGTTATACAGTAGTTATATATTGAGGTTATGTGGATTTGCAGCTGATCCAGGGAACGCTGGGTGTGGAGAGTTTAAGACTCCACTCTGACAGTAACCTTGCTCAGCCATTAAGATTACATATCTATATATCTAACATATAACCTTGTTTTTGGTGATACTTCTGCTTTAAGCACTGGTTCTATGCGTTTATATTCTGGGACTGCCACAGATCTTGAGCTCTTAAACCGCAAGTATTCAGCTACATGATTAGATTGGATTGTAGCTAAATGTTTTATTGAATTGGATTTCGCTCTACTTGTCTCATGTTCCTTTTGTGTATGTGTTTTTTTATTGCTCTACAGTGGTACTGTTGGGCCTCCAGTCATTCTTTCTTGTATTCTCAAGCGCTACACATAGCCAGCTTACTAACCAGCTACCATCCTGAGGGTCCCTGGCATAATGCGTATGGTGTATGCATGTTAACTTTACCTGCAGCTAGCATAACAATGCTGGAAATGATCCCTTGCAGCTGATACAAGTCTTCAATTGGTGTACTAAATGTCTAAATTAGACGCTAGTCTACTGCGACCCAATAAGAACAAATGGTTTGAGTGGGTACAGGTAATATTCTCCCCTTTCTTAAACAACAGTGCAATGCTAAACGCCAAACCTGTCAATCTGGATCAAATATTTAAAACATGGGCTTAGCAGAGTGAATTGCACTCAGAATATTTTATCCATCATTTCCTTCCTCCATTTTGACATCTTTGCTCCTTAAATTGGACAGAACCCATTGATCCTTTGCTCCAGACTTGGACGACTGGTTTGCATGAAGGGAGTAGGTATTCAAAAGTCTTGGGACACATTTCTTTATATTTAATTAAATGAATTGATGTAGATTAAACTAAAGAAATTGGAACACATTTTATTGCGACATGCTGCAAAGTTCCTAAAGGTACCATTTTAAAACAGGTTGTTTATGTACGTAACAGCCTCAGCAGCGACCTCATTTCCCCTCTCGTCTGTTCCAACCCCTCAGCATTCAGCATCAGCAGCAAACTAATCACCACTTGATCATCTGACATCATCTGCACCTGTTTCTCACTGGGTCAGGACTTAAGTTAGATGTATTTTATTTATGCTTGAATGATTCAAAGGTCACTGTGTGGCTTAATAAATGAAAAACATTCCTCTGAAACTGCTCAGTTACAGGGACTGGACTCAAAATGACAGACAAAAGAAAGTCCTTCAGGAAGCCTAGAGAACTGTTCCTCAAGACTACATTAGAAATATAAGAAGGTCTGACTCTTAGAAAGCAAAATATGTAGGGAGGGGGCTCAAGAGGGCTCAAAACTTTTGCATCTCAAGGACAAATCGAGTGTTCTGGCTTGACATGCCATTGAGAAATTTTATATATAAAATT
>JAQMYL010000023.1:19421652-19453539 GCA_030014365.1 Clarias pachynema | reverse complement strand
AATTTTATATATAAAATTTCTCAATGGCATGTCAAGCCAGAACACTCGATTTGTCCTTGAGATGCAAAAGTTTTGAGGCCCTGTGTGTGTCTGAATGCTGTGTGTGTACCACGTCTATCGATTTATGCCTCCTTCCATCTCCAATTAGGTTTAAAAGTATAGTTTATTATGAAAGCTTATAGCTATATTGCTTCTCCATTAGCCAGAGTGTAGCTACATGATAGCATAATGGCCAGACGAGCGGGTCACAGCGGATTTGAGCACACCAGATTATGGCAAGTAGGATGTTGAGATGCGTTTCTGCCCATTACTTAATTACATATAGAGCATAAGTGGCTCTCTTCTTAATGGTTCTTGGAATCGTGCCATCAATTATTAATGAATAATAAATATTTCACCAAAAAACGATCGCAAGATTGCATATGAGAAGTCATCGTGACAATGTTTAGCCATTTCCCTATAACGGGCGACCGAGGTGTAGATGGGACTTGATGCCTTTCAGAAGGGATTATGGATATTATGGGCTGCAGCTAAGCCACATTCACTTTGGGGCAATTTGCAGGTTTGCTAACCACTAAATCTGTGGGAGTAATGGAGCAAGCGGAGGACATGCTGCAGTCTCAGATGCCATTTAGTTTCATTAGCAATGACATTTCCTGCCACGGCCGATCTCTCAGGAAATGAAGTCAAAATTCCATTAATCCATTAACTTTCCAAATGCATTGTGCTGGCTTACTTCAGCATCCAAAACAGAGAACATGCAAAGCAAATATCAGTGTCGCTCCTCTGATACAATGCCAGGAACTCATTAGAAGCGGCGTTTTTTGTCAGAGTGCTTACATAATGGTTCCCCAAAATCTTTTATTATTTTAAAACCCTTTGTCTCTATTCTGTTGAGAAGTGTAAGACTTTTTTTACATCTTTTTTCTTTTGTTCTTTGGAAAAAAGCAAGGACAGATGATAATAGGTAAGATAAATGCGGTGAACTTAAGATCAACTAAATTTAATGAGCTTCTCCAGCTGTAAGTCATCAGTCATGACCTCAGAATACTGACCTGCATTTAAGTAAAATATGACCGCCGTCAGGTTTCATACACACTGTCTTCATTTATTTTGGCGCTCTACACAATGTCATGGTTGAACAGTTTTGAAAAATGAGTCAATGTTTAAGACCTGGTTTGCGAAACCTTTGTGTGGAACATGATGTGAAATGGTGTGCGGAATAGTTTTATATTTTCGAGTACAGCCCGAACTCCAGGATGTGCACTGACGCATCACCTGAGTCTAATTTCCCTTAGGGCAAAAAAAGAGAGAAACGCTGTATGTGCAAGTAGGTTTTTTTTATTTTATTTTTTATCCTATCAGTTGTGCATATTCTACATGGATGACTAGAGAAAATCAATTTTATTTGAACAGACGATGGATATGTACATCAAATCAGGGGGCAGTAGCTCCAAGCTAATTACAGTTTGACTGTGCATAAACTTTACCTTTAGTTTACCGTCCAGTTCTTTGAAGTACTTAATATCAGTAGCCTGCAGGATCCCATAGGCAATAAACTCCATATTTCAGGAGCTGCGATGCCTGTGCTGAAATGACCCGTCGACTTTGAAGCTGGCATGCGGAGAAATAGAAGAAGAAGAAGCTGTTCTGATACTTTGAAATGCTAAGGTCATGCTGCATAATTCTCTTCTGTCTTAGATCAGGAACATCAAGCTCACGTATTGAAATCCCACCGAGACGTGTTCTCAATATTTCAATAACAGATAACGTTCTGTGCATGAAGGTCTCGGTAAAGAGCTGATAGGTCGAGTTAAATGAGGGAAGCGCTAATGTTTTTCCTCCCAGTTTGTTTGCACAATGGAACATGAAGTTCAGGTTCATTTACTGTATGTCAACATGTAACAATAAAGTCCTACATTAAACAAAGGGAAACAGTGAAGAGTTTCCTTGTTCTTACTCACACTGTACATTTGTTGCAACTACAGATTCAAGAACAAATCGTTATTTGGTCGAGTGAAAGGATTAAAGGACAAGTTTATTTAATTAACATTCAGAAAGACTATTAGCCAATAGTCAATTTAATATTTGGAAAACAAAGTCATAAATAAGAATTTGCAGCACTTAATGTCCATACTGTACATAAACTAGATTTTTATTATAAAGTAGTTGTCTACAACGTTTTTCTTTAAAGTTCACATATTTTGCTGTTTCTTTAACACAGTTCAGTGTGCCTGTTAATGCTCCATCTGAAATAACCCTCAGATAACTAAGTTTTTTATACCTCTAACTTTAGTTATTACACTCCTCCGCCAAACGTGCCATTTCAGTGTCTATGTAAATAAGCTACTGCTGAGCCAAACCTCCTGGAGAACAGCAGAGCTGAGCAACAAGCTGGGGGAGGGGCTATTTTTATATGATGTCATATTAGAGAGGAAATCTAATCGGCTTTTTTAAACTCCAGCTAATACAAAAAAATGTCTCATGTTTTTGTATTTGTAAAGGCTTACTGGAGACCCATGTGAACGTCTAGAAATGATTAAACAGTGAATTTTGCATAATAGGTCCCATGCGAATCTTTAAAAACCGTTCTATGTCGTGAGGCTGTTTATTTTCTCTGAATTTTTCTGCATGCATTGTCTGATATTCAGCGTACAGGAACTAGAACATAAATCACAATTTGGTGAGATCTTATTCTGCTGTAATAAGAACAACAATATTCTAATACTCAAATATAGAGGAAAATCCTTAGTGTTGATTTTTTTTTACATTTTTAGGGTTATTGTGAGTCCAGCTGGACCTGGGTGTGTTAATTCAACACTGCTATACACAGTATTCTGCGATGTTTCACAGCATTGCAGTGACACGCACATAAAAGCGTAAATCTAATGCAACCTACTGAAAAATATAAACAAACCCTACAGAAAAGATTCTGCCACTGAAGTGCAACGCAAACTGTCATGAGCCTATACTGGAGGAACAAAAAAGCTCCAAATAAGAGAAGCCGCGTAGCACTGAAATTAATATCCAAGAAAATGGAGACACCCAGGCTACTACAACGCGAGTGAGTTTTATGCATTAATCTATTTATCAATAAATAGATTTTTTTAATCCATCTGTCTATCTATCCATCATTACATCCACTCTTCTGGAGCTCCCTATTGAAATGTGGTGTAAATCTTTCTGGATGGCCGTAAACAAATACTGCGGTTTCATCAGAATGAATATTTAGGACTGAAGAATCAGGAGACCGAGACGGGCACAACGTTCTGTAGTCTAGACAATAATCAGACACAGCAGGCTTTTATATTGATGTGCATGTACTGTAAGTGTGTATGTGCTGGACCATATAGAAGAATAAGTCATTGACCTATTTACACATAATCAAGAAAAATAAAGAAAAGAAAACAGTCTCACGGATGTATTCACTGAATGTTGTGTAACTACTGCTGAACCTACTGCATGTTCATGCATGGCTTCTGTAATGACAATCTGGTTTAGTTGAGGATAATCTTTTGCTGCGATCCAGGCTCTGTAAAAAATGTCAGCGGCACCACGCATACACGAGCACGAACCTCCTTTCAGAGCCGGAGCATATATACATGAGGTGTCCGCTTCAGGCAGGCAGCCACACGGGTCAAAGGCTCGGTAGAGCCGGATGTGGTTCACATGCAAACAAAGAGATAAGCAGGATAGATGACGGAGGCAGACGGGTGGCGGATTGGTCTGGGGGTGTTCATGCTGGAGAGATTTGGGTGGAATTGTATACTGCATGACTCATGGCATTTCCTTCACAGGTGTGGGAAAGTCTGTCGAGGGTTGTGCTGCGTTCATGCAGAGAGAGAGAGAGAGAGAGAGAGAGAGCATGACCGATCTCGTAGGAATTTGAATAAATTTCAACCATTTTAGCTCTAACTTGCCTTAATCATCATGTTAATAGAGTTAGGCCCAATTTCCTGGAAGCACTTTTTTTGTAGACTGATAGACAGTGTGTGAAATGCGATGCTCTCATTTCTTAACAATGATACAATGCTTACTACAATAAAAAAAAAATTTGTACTGTATATTGTCCACATATTTTCTGTGTATGCATCTTATAAATGCAGTTGCTAGTGTGTAGACTATGTGAGTGTGTGCTGTATACAGTATATACTCTCATTGCATGACTTCAAGGGAAAACCGGCAAACAGTTTATTTATTTATTTATTTTGCAAATGGAATAAGTTTCAAAACAAAAAAATCTCCCTTTTCCACTTTCCGATGTTGACTTTAGCCTGGATGCAGGTGTCATTCATGCCGGCTGTGCATTTTCACACACACTGGGAAGTGTTTGAAATTCTGTGCAATTATTAATGCCGTCTCTGTTTGAGCAGTGTGTGTGTGTGTGTGTGTGTGTGTGTTTTCATTTCCGTACAGTGAAAACGGCAGAGCTTTCCTAACAGAGCCACCTCGTTGCATAGCAACTAACTTCCCATAGTGGCCCTGACCTCCCCCTCCCTCTCAGTCTTAGCTACGCACTGCAATAAAAATCTCTCCATCACCAGCTTGCCTTTACACAAGCCAAGAGAACATTATTTAAAAAAAAAAAAAAGAAAAAAAAAAAAATAGATAGCAGTTATTCAAACCTATTCAACGAATACACCCTTGTTCCTCGGGAACGCACTTCCGTTTCCGTTTCACTCCTGGCCTTGACGTGAGCGCTTCGACAGAGAAACGCCGGATCGAACACAAACCTTACAGCAATAGGTCCCATCACATTTAAACACATTCATTTCGATGTAAAACTATGTGCATAATCCGGACGCGCATTAGCTCCGTATCGCTGAGCCGTCCTGGGAATCAGTCATTATAATTATTATAACTTGTGGCCTAACATTCGTCCCAAAATGGCCTCTTTGATTTCTTTCAGCTATATAAATTTGCCTGTTTGTGTGATGCGGGTCTGCAGGGGATGTTCCTTGCATGTGTGTGCACTTTAATTGGGATTTTAAATCGTTAGGATTAAGGTTTTATATGACTGACCCCCCACATACACCTCTCAGTGAGAACAGACTATCGAGGCTTGAAACGGATGCGTCCAGAAAGAGTGAGAGACGTGTGTGTGTGTGTGTGTGTGTGTGTATGTGTGTGGGAGAGACGAGTAAGAGGTAGGGAATAAGAGAGTAATGTGTGAGATAGATGAGTAAGAGAGAGAGAGAGAGAGAGAGAGAGAGAGGGAGGAGGGAATCTTCTTCTTCACTATGTGAAATATTGTAGTTTGTGATTCTGCGTGACGCACCAGCCCACGGAGCTCTGCCAGCTCTTGAGGACATTTTCTCACAAACTTAGTTATCTGGCTCGATCCTTTGGCAAGCCCGAGCTTTCATTAGTTTACAGTAAAATCCTCGTGTGCATGCTAATCGGCACCCGTTCTGGGTTTTTTTTTTTTTCCCCGTCATGGGTTCACCATTCCATCATGCTTTATTCTACTCTTTATTCCTTTAGGAACAAGCTGCACTTCATTAAACCTGATATCCTCGGCGCTGTAGTCGTGCTCAACCTCGCGCTGTAGTGTGTCTCCGGAATCCTCTCGGCCTGATATGTAGCTTTTGGCTCCGTCTTCCCAGCACTGTCTGGAAGTGTCACGTTAGATAAGGACACTGTCTGGAACAGATCACAAAGTAAGGTTGACTCTATCACATGATGGTTAACACATCCTACAGCCTACAGTATAAGTACAAGTACAGTGCACGCACATGAAACGGAGCCTTCTGACAGTCTTACGGTACAGTATATCACGTTCCTCGTGTCCTCCGGCTGATGTGGAATATACATGACAAACAAGAGCCTCTGTTACATAATGTGCATGAAAGTCTTATCCAAACAAAGGCTCATGAATAAAAGATGGCGTCTTGTTTAAATCCTGGCTTCGTTTGTTCCTTTTTTTTTTTCCTTTTTTTTTTTTTCACAGCAGCGCCACTAATGAATCTGAAACTCTCCTGGGTCAGTCCACATCCTAATAGGATGCGTTTTTATTTACGATAAGATGTCTATGTCTTTTTGATAATATCTGCTTTGACCAGGATCCAGTTGATAAATCACTTGCGCAATCCGAATCGATGTGATGATGCTGGCACTTAGATGATTATTCGGATATAAAAGGGATAAACGGCCAAAATCAGCATTTCCAAATCAAGTGGATGGCTGCGTATCTTTCAAATCCTTTGACTCAAAGGTAGACCGGAGGTGGCTTTTCATCTTCTGCGCTAATGAATTTCATTCTGTTCAATCTGTGAGATGGATGGATGGATGGATGGAGGGATGGAGGTGGGGGGCACGGGGGGCATGTTTAATTAGGATCTTTTGAAAAGCACCTGCTCTTTGAGGACCGTTTGCGAGCGCAGTATTGTGTGAGAGCAGTGACTCCAGTGCGGTGCGAATGAAGAGATGGGAAAAAAAGCAAGCTAACAGGCCCGTGCGATTCTCGAGCTTCAAACCCCCAGCGCGCCCACGCACTGTCTTCTCATATCTGACAAGCCATGGCTTCTCTCACATCTCTCTGCCTCCTTCCTGGTTTCTCCCCACCTTCTTGCGAATCTTGGATAGACTACAATTGTGAACGTTTTTTTTTTTTTTCTTCTTCTGCTCTACAGAAATTGTAACAATACAAGACAAATTATTTCACAGTAAACAGTGAGGTTGTGTGTGTGTGTGTGTGTGTGTGTGTGTGTGAATTGTATGAAAGGAAGATGATGCTTTTGTGATCCGATTGCAAAAAGAGCTACAGGTTCTCAAAAGATTAAATAAAATAAGTACATCAGTCGCATGATAAACCTGAAAGAAGAGAGGCTGGAGAGAGGATGGAAGCATTCGAGTGAATGCTGCACTCACATGATAGTAGAACTGCAGAGGTGGTAGTGAGCAGGAAGGGGGCTGGCTGACCCATATTGAGTTAAAACAAATAATAATAAATAAAAAAAAGAGCAGGGATTCAGAAATGGAATGCATTATCATCCTTTAGTGTAGCTGCACAAAAAAGAAAGAAAGAAAAAAACACACACACACACTTTCTGCTGACATTTTCTGTAACCTTGTCACTTCCCAACCCTGCCTCATGCATCATAAAATGGCAAAACAGACAGAAAGAAAAAAAACAAAAAAACAACACATCATCTTCATCATCATAATAATTCTACAATTGAGATATTTTGAAACGCTTCCAAAATATTGCACGGACCCAGCTCGGTGTGGCTGCCTGTGCAGAAGACAGAACGCGTGCCGTACCGAGCTGTGTTGTCATAGCACTATCCTTGTATTCGTTTATTCGTCTGCAGCGATCCTGGTTCCCTTTTGTCAGCTGGATCCGTCCGTACCTAATTGAACTACTCACTCAGTCGGCTGCGCTCATCAACGGCAATTACAGATAAGCAAATGTAGCCAGTTAAATCCTGCATAGACCCCGTATTTACTGATCACTGATAATGCAATTAGCACTTTATACTGTGTACGTTCTGTCAAGGGCTGTCTCAGTTCTCCAGACTACAGTGACATATTATTTCACAGTTTAAATGAGATAAAATACATTTGGCTGGTCGTCTTGCAGCGGGAATTATTGCGAAAGCTGTCTTTGGATTTAGATTGTTTTTTTTTTTTATTTTAGACTTTTTCTAGCTTAACAAAAACTCTTAATATATTAATCAGCCATGTTTTTTCTGTTTTAAATAACAATCAATCAAATCACGTCCCTAATTATACATGGCATTTTCATTACCGGATGCACAGACAGCATGTACAGATAAGTTACCCCAATTATGTTGCTTCTGATGTGTGTCCTACCCTGACACTGGAAATCATCATACGAGGGTGAGTCAAAAATTATCCGCACTCTGGCTGTGGAATCTATTTTCAATAACTTTTAGAAAAGACGAATACATATTTTCCGACATAATCTTTTTGCTTTTCAATACACATTGGTCGGTTTACGAGCTTTCGTATTCCCTCATTCAAAAACGTTTTCGTCTGCGAGCCACGAATGCACCGCTGTCTTCGGTTCTTCATCAGAAGTGAATCTTCATCCTCATAGGGCTGTTTTCCGGAGACCAAACAGGTGAAAGTCAGATGGAGTGAGATCAGGACTATAGTGAGGAGCTTTAACACCTCAGAGTGTCGACAATGTGGAGCAGAAGTGTGAGATCACGACGTCCTCGGATATCGGTCCTCTGCGTTTAATCTGAAGTTTAGTCTTCAGCTCTTCAATAAGCGTCTCACTGTAACGAGCACTGTCGATCGTTGGACCTTTTTCCTGATCATGTTCCAATACTTCTGGACCTTTGAGAATCCCAGAAAACTGTAAGCGTTGACGAATTTTCCAGACTATGGTCGACTTTGGAACTTTTTCTCGGTCGGTGATTGAGGATGTTTCCGTTCCAGACTCTGCCGTTTAATCTCAGACGCGTAGTGATGAATCCGTGTGTCGTCACCAGTAATGATTCTCTTTAAGAAACTTTCACGTGGGGCGTCCATTTTTGCTCGCACCGTACTTACAAATGAACTGACAACTAACACGTTCATACACACCTGCACAGCAGTGACTGGGGAGACGGGAGCCTCAAACGGAAAAGCGCGGATAAGACAGAAGTTGTTTGACTCACCCTCATACGTCAGTCAGTTACCCCTCCTTCAGGTGCGACAGTGAATAAAACACGCACGTTAATTACAGCTTATCATGTCTGGAGCCACAGGGAACCGTAAGCTTTTCCTAGGGAACTCAAGGCACAAGGCGGGGGAACGCCCTGGATATAGTGCCGACCAATCACAGGGTACAAACTTACACACACATCATACACTGTGGGAAATTTGAAAATGCCGATCAGCCTACAGCGCATGTCTTTAGACAGTAAGATACTTGACGGAAACGTGATATCAACACACGGATGGAATGCAGTTCACTGTTACTGCGTTCACGAAGCAGCTCTGAGCTCCTGTAGAGGAAACTGGCGACTCACATGGCTGCTGATCAGAACCGAAATCCAAGCTTGATTAATCTGCCACTTTGCCCCTTGAGAAAAAGTCTTAAACCGCGACAGCTTAGCTCAAACGTCCGTCTCTTCGGATTACATCGTTCGCCGAATAAACCTAAAAAATGACACGCGCGAATGAAACACAATATCTCTACCTTGTAACATTATGAACGGCATTGTTATTTTGTAAAGCGTAAACGTACACCCATCCCAAATAGGATTTTCAAAGGACAAAGGTTGCTTAGCAACTTTCTCTTCTGCCTTGTTTTTTTTTCCGTTTTCGCTTTGCAGTAGGGGAGACAGCGTGACTAGGTATTATTGTACCTTTCACACCACAAACTGCAATTTGCACAGCTCTTTAAGCCCTCAGTCACATTAGAGAGACCTGTTCAACACACTCTCCTGCATCCACACACACACACACACACACACACACAGATTAGCCTGCAGCAAAGTGCGTACTCACTAGCCATGATTATTTCACCTAAATGCAGATATGAAATTGCATGACGTGGTCATGTAAATATTTGATTCGCTATTTGAAGACGCGACGTGACAGGAATCGTGACGATACTTTTATTATATCCTTTTTTTTTTTTCTAACTCAGAAGACTCAGACAGAATACTGAATATAAATTAGAGAGCAGAGTACTTCGCATGAGCCTCGGAGACAAAGTAAAAAGCTTATTGATGATCACCTTGCAGACGGAGCAGTAAAACACTTTAGTTAATCATGTTGAGCCTCTTAAATGGTTCAGGCTTTACAGAACCGCCTCTTAAATAAAAATGATGCTCTCAGCCACAGGTGACATATGCAGAACTGACCCCATACATGCACGACAGCAGTCACATTGATATATTATAAATAAAAAAAATATATATATTTTATTTAGGCTCTAAGTGACGAGTTGAGCATTATATCCAATACTTTTGAGCCTGCCGTCAATCAGGACCTGATTTGCAATCCACACCTCAATGAACGCTGCAATAAAAGCATTATAGAATGTGTTACCCTAACAATGTGTCCTGCCTCGTGACAGCCTGTGTCAACAAGCCATCGTACTGTAGTTAATTGTAACCTTGTTAAAACACTGGACCGAGTTCACGTAAACAGAGACATTTGTATTCCACACATTGGAGACTGATGGCGAATACCGTTAGTGCTTGTTTGCGGAGACCTGTCAAAACACTCTGGGGACCGAGAGCTGTCACACTCCGTAAAGGTGAACAGCACAAAGGGTCCCGTCCAAAACAGGCCCCGGGAGGAATGTGGTGTTTACACGAAGACAGGCGTGCTTTCTCGTCGTGCAAGAGCATGTGTCCTTCTCTAGCCGGACATCACTCCGTCTGTGGAGTATCCAAGCTCTGACAGTTCTAGAAAGCAGAAGTGTTTAACAAAGCTCGCGACGGGCTCACGATGTCCTCCATCAGCCAGTCCAGCAGAGATGTTCACAAACACTGCTCTTATTTAATGTGCAATACGTTGGAAGTCTTTTCTCCTGTCTTAGGGTTTAAACACCGCACCAATTTGGCCAGGCTTGGTCTGTCTGTCATGCCAAATGGAGGCCATTTCGGGTGCACTGGAGTAATCTAGGCAGTCAACAGATGACAGAACAGACGCCTGCCGAGTCTGTCAGTAAAACAGATGCAGTGAGTACAGGGTGGGGGGGGGGGGGGGGTCATTTACTCTCACGCCTTTTAAACGCTGTAACCACATTGGTATATATACATATATATGTATATATATAGACAGTATGTATATACTGTAGGTATAGGTATATACCACATACTTTTTCCATTAGCACTATAAGATTTTGAATCAGTGTGTTCAATAAAGACATGAAAGATCAGATTCTTTTTTTTGTGGCACATTATATTTGTCAATACTCTTCACTATTAATTTTATCACAAATTAATGCAAAAAAACGTGAAAATAATTTTTGAATAGTCAACTGAGTAAATCCTATATATAAACAATACATAAACGTTTATTATTCAGGCGTGGTAGATCCAGGGCCTGTCCTAAAAACACAGGATTTGATGCGGGAACACACCCTGGATGGACATGCAGACACACTTTGGAGCAACCAATCCACCAATCTGTACACTGATCAGCCATAACATTAGGACCACCCACCTAATATTGAGTAGGTCCCCACTTTGACGCACTGTGTGTTCTTACACCTTTCTATCACAACCAGTTCATCAATCAGATCTACACTGGCTCTTCTATTGGATCGGACTACACTGGCGCCTTCGTCCACATGTGCATCAGTGAGCCTTGGCCACCCATGACCCTGTCGCCAGTTCACCGGTTTTCCTTCCTCGGATCACTTTTGTTATGTTCTGACCACTGCAGACCGGGAACATCCTCCAAGAGCTGCAGTTTTGAAGTTGCTCAGACCCAGTCGTCTAGACATCACAATCTGGCCGTTCTCACGGTAGCTACACTTTCAATATCTCGTTACGATGGTGGCTGAAAGTGGGTGTGCGTAAAGGATGTGAGTGACTTTGACAGGGGCCACATTGTGGTGCCTAGAGCAGAGATCCCCAACCACTTGAAGGCCATTAAAAGTGAGTTTGAGACAACTTCAACTCTGCTGACATTCTGGATTAAAGTCTCAATGGATTAAAGTGAAATCACCACAAAAGCATTAAAAGTCCTACTTCCATTTCCAGCAAGCTGTCTTTGTGAGACAGGGTTGTCTGTGGTGACAGCAATGAAAATGAAATTTCGGTTCAGACTGGACACGAGGAATACACTTCAGGTGTCACTGTCCTCCATCACTACTATATGGGAACATCTCGTTACATGGACACAAGCTCCTGGCTCACACTAATTCACTGCGTTACGGTGTTATATTTATTATGCACTTTATTATGCGTGTGATGTCCAGTCTGTGGAAAACTGTCTTACATAAAACCGGTGAACTGGCGACAGGGTCATGGGTGACCGAGGCTCACTGACGCACACGGGGAGCGAAGGCTGGCCCCAGTGTAGTCTGATCCGATCCAATAGAAGAGCTGCTGTAGATCAAATTGATGAAAAGGTTAATGCTGGTTCAGGTAGAAAGCAGTCAGAGCACACAGTGCATCACTGTCATGGTGATAAAACGGGGACCTACTCAATACTAGACAGGTGGTCATAATGTTATGGCTGATCGGTGTACTTTTGTGACTTATACAGACACTGGGGGGGAAAAAAAATGTGTGGACCATTAACCAATCTCAGAATTGAACCTGGTTATTATTTTTTTTTCAATATCTTATATAAATTGCTACTAGTGTACTGTGTGCTGGAAAATATAACCTGATTTAGACACGTTGTCTTTCCAAATTGACTTTGATACGCCCTTTTTTTTTTTCCTTTTCTTAAATAACTGTCCTCACTAGAATCTTGGCACTTGTTTGTTTGTTTCTTTCCCTGCCAGCTTCATGCACAAACCATCTCATGAGTCAACGCCCAATCATCTCACGAGGACTGTATGCCATCATTATGCTGTTGCTGTATTGTTGCATCACTCCGCATGAGTCGTATTCTCGAGCTGGTAATGTGATGATGTGCGAGATTTATGTCACGAATTCTGTGTTGAGCAAATTGGACGGCGTTGTCATGCGCTCACTGTTCACCTGCAGCCACACATCACGATCACGCTTCCTGACAGGCCTTAACAGATCACCCAGTGGATGTGAATCTCATGATTAGCAGTGATAATGGGGAAGTGGGGTGGGGGGGGGGGTGGATGATGAACATAGTCTCGAGTTCACTGCGTTACATATCGGGAGCTGCTTACTCGAGTCTGTGTATGATCTTGTAGTTAATTGCATTCGCATCAGACGATATTTGAATATGCACTAACAACTATTTTTAAACCACTGTATTTGGAAGGTTTCCCCCAGGTGACAGTATCGTCAGTAATCTATTAAGCTCTACAGGTCTCTTATGCACCATAAAGCTGTGTGTTTAATTTGTAATCCGAATCCGCAGAATAAATCACTGCGTCTCTTTGTCAAAATATGAAGCAAGCGTTCAATATTTCCATAAACCGGATAAAGAGAGAGACAGTCAGTTGTCCAGTCCCATGCTGTCGAACAGTGATCTCCCACTCCCAGCAGGTACACGGAGGTTGCAGATCAGACTTACTGCTTGCTCAGGACATGGACTGACTCTATGCATCCTTTTTAATAAGCTCTGTCACATTAGATAATGATTTTACTCTGGATTTTTTTTGTTTGTTTATACACAACGCCAAGAAAGATATCACTGACATTTAATAAAACTGTCTCCAGACACATTAATCATAACCTAAATGGAAATGAGGGTAAATGACCGAAGGCTCGAAGCGGCTGGTGAGATTACTGTTCAGAAAATCACTGTTGCTTTTTATTTATTTTTTTTAAGCATATTAATATTTGTCGATAGTGTTCAGATCATCTGTATATTACATTCAAGCAAAGAATAAGGTGTACAGAAAATCAGCTTGAACCACTTAAGCTCTCAGGTTATTATTATTAGTTAAACCTATTATTCAGTAACTAATATTAATGATTCAGTCACGCAAACAGCCAAAGCGTCTAGGCGTTTAAGGGGTTAAATTTAAACCAGCAAATCCTTTTTTTCTTTTTTCTCATATGAAAGTCCATAAAAAAAAGATCTCAAAGGAATCCTGGGTTGTAATGCATCGGCTGTATGATAATAATGTGAGAATACCACGGAGAGTGATGTGCATCGAGGATAATGATGTGATTGACCCCTGTGCCCCCTTGTAGCTTAACCGTGTTATCATGAAGTAAAGTCTTTTTGTTCTGTTCTTCACGTAACTCAGTTTACCGCCTGCATTTATAAGAGCATCACTTTAGATCCAGATTCCTCCTCACAGATTCAGTGCTGAAGCTCACGAGCATTAAGACAGTCGTCCTCTCTCACGCACCTCTCATCTTTCAAAACCAGCCCCTGTCTTTACTTCACCAGCTAGAAACAGTTCAGATCTAATAAGGAAGTCAGTTTATGAAGTTTCTAGGATAGCATTTTGTCTTTTTTGTGCTGTTCAATTTTTCCTTTCTTTACTTGCACCAAATAATTTGTTAGGTAATGCCCTTAATCTGTACACTTAAATACACATACTGTATACACACGACTAATATACTGTACAGAACATAAAACAATAAGATCATTTTAGTTGTCTGTATTATAATTTTTTTCTATTATCCTTTTATTTTAGTGATCAAATCCAGATTTCAGATAGAATAACTTCTTTAAGATTTTAAATCAAAGGTGGTTTAAAAAATATTTCAGTATGCTTAGTATACTAGTATAAGTATATACTATGGTCTATTTTTCATCCAAGAATTGACTGTGATATTGTTTTATCACAGAGCCATAACCTCGGTCACATGTTTGGGCCAATTAACGTTTTCATCTGTTAGGAAACAATTTAGAGTTTTATGCAGACTTTGTTTAAATGGAGTTATATTTTTTATTTATATATCACCCTTATTAAAAGAAAGCAATTACATTTCTAGATTAAGATAGTTTAAATTTCTAGATAGATAGATAGAACTTTAATGTCATGGCACAGTACACTACCAGCCAAAAGTTTGGACACGCCTTCTAATTGTGGTTTAATTATAATTCTAGTTCTATTACATTATAAGTATAATAATTTTAGTTCTTTCTACACTGTAAAAATGCTAAAGACAGTTGATATACTGTGTATATATATATATATATATATTATATCAACTGTCTTTAGCATTTTTACAGTGTAGAAAGAACTAAAATTATATATATATATGTGTGTGTGTGTGTGTGTGTCCTTCATAACGGATCTAATCGGAGGTGCTGGTTGTTAATTGCCGATGCTAGAGCCAGTCTGGCCATTTCTCGTCTGACCTCTCACATCAACAAGGCATTGTTGCCCAGAAAACTGCTGCTCACTAGATTTTTTTTTCTTTCTTTTCAGACTTTCTCTGTAAACCCTAGAGATGGTTTTGTGTGAAAATCCCAGTAGATCAGCAGTTTTGGAAATACTCAGACCAGACCGTCTGGCACCAACAACCGTGCCACATTAAAAGGCAAAGTCACATGCCAGAAATCCTGATACACAAAGCACACAGCTCGGGACAACTACTGGATCATCCTCTAGTTCACATTCGGAGACTGATGTACTATATAATGCGTACAGTTTTATCTACTTATATAATTAATCCCTAAAATATAAAAGTGTGTGTACTGTATGTCGAGTTCACCGTCACTACCACTGGATTGTGTAACCCCGTCCTAGACCATGTGACAGGCGTGGATCGTGTCGACCCTCTCCTGCTATAGATTTTGTGATGGTTCATCAGAAGGCCATAGTGAAGGAGCTTCTGACCACCATGAAGTTATGGATTTCAGCCATGCTATCTCCAGATGGCAGTTTTTGATGTAGTTCTCTCATGGGTAGACAAGATAGTCAGTGTATCGTACAGCTTTTCTATTCCGTATCATCTGTTAAGAGCTCTTACAATTCCCTGTGTAGAGGAGAAATGAAGAGAGACCAAAAGAGGAAAAAAGAAAAGGTGACAGCACGTTTAAGAATATAATGGTGACTTAAAACAGATCCTTTACAGCTTGGGCTATTTTAATCCAAGAAATGACTTCTATATAATTTTATCTTAGAGTCTGAGATATGAAAGGATAGGGTTGAAGTTTACTTCAAATGTGTAAAGGTTGCTCCTAAGGAAGGGAAAAATGTATTAAATCATGTTGTTTGGTGAAAAAGGCTCAGCATAGGATTCTTTTAGGAAGCTTAGGCCCCTTACATATTCAATGAACCACTGAGCATTTCTTTTTGATTGAGAGCTCAGGCAAACTAATGGATCGTCCTTGGAAATGGATTTGCAGTCGTGTATCCAAACAAAACCCAGTATTAGTGCTGATTTTTATTATTATTATTTTATGTTACACATATCTAACAGAAAGTGTGTGCGCCAAAGAAGCTACTACTGAAGTTTATGCAACATGAAAGTGACCAATCTTGCTTCCCTAAAAATTTCAAGTTGCTAACTTCAACCATTTTTTAGGGAGATGATTTTATATGTGCCCCTTAGAAGTCCATTTTTCAGCATTATACTGTCTCAGTTCAAAGAATAATAATTTAATAATAAAAACATTTCAAATGATTCATATTTCTATATAAGTATTGATACTGAAATTGGTGTACGCTTTTAGAAGCATATGACCTGTAAAAAATTGTTGCTTAAATTAAGGTATTCTGCGCAAAATGAAAGATTTTTTTGCTCTCCAAAAAAGTCTGTAGTCAAAAAAGTTTGACATGGTTACATCGTAACCATGTCAAATTCATGTTGCAATATCTACAATGTTGCATTTTAGAATAATACACTTCTTCAGGTTGATGTCTTTTCATGTGAAATCGAAATTGGCCAAGTTTCATCTGAATGACTATTAAGATCATTGAAAGATTTGAATAATAATTTTTAAAAAGTTACAGACACTACATAAAAGGGCACGAAATTGTATTTAGCATGGATCAGGAGATAAGAAGAATGAAGTGTTATGAAAAAATGGTGTTATATGACCCTAATTGTGTTTGACCCTCTCTCGCTATAGATTTGTGAGCGCGTCATCAGGATGCCACGGCGAAGCAAACATGCAATCAGAGCTTCTGACACTATGAAATTATGGATTTCAGCTGCGCTATCTCAAGATGGCAGGTTATGATGTTGTTGTTGTTTTTCATGGGTCGACAAGATAGTCTGTGTTTCATACAAGCTTTCTTCTGCTTATCGTCTGTTAACAGCTTTCACACAGCCCTGTGGAGAGATTGACTGTTGTTTCCTGTTGCCATAATTTCTCTAGACATGCTCTCCAAGGTCTATAAAAAATGTCTGTGATGTGAAACATTTAGCCTTTTATGATTAAAAGCTGGATCTTCGTATTTTATGAATTTGAGTCCTGGAAATAGACGATAGACAATATTGTAATGACTAAAGCGTTGGAACGTCTGTTCGTCGGCCGTCTCACGGATCCTTGGGTTCGATCCTGACTTCAGGTTACTGTCTGTGTGGAGTATCGCATGTTTTTCCCCAACTTCAGGTTCTCCGGTTTCCTCCTATGTCAGTCGGTGGACCGGATATGCTAAAACTGCCCCTAGGTGTTAGAGCGTGAGAAGGTTTTTTCCATGATGCCCTGGAACTACAGGACAGACTCTGGAACCTTTGTGACCTTGACCAGGATAAAGTGAAATACAACATTCTATACAATTCGCACAGAGTTACAGTTATATTAATTTCACTAAGCGATGCCAGAACATTTTGGCAAGACAGGAACAGCAGACATTTGGTTTGTTCAGGATTAAGTGGCCATTTTATTTATATCTATATATGTATACTGTATATCTAAGTGGTGCTGCGGCTCAGCAGGAGGACGAGAAAAATCCCTGGAAGTGTCAGTAATCATGCTTAGTATTCCTTTTTTTAGCCAGGCATGCTCTTGATGGAAAGCTTTTCAAGATTTATGCGAAGGCTGCACTTATTAGCGGTCTAATAAGTTGACTGAACTTTAATACTCATCATGGCATCGTGTTGCGTTTATTAATATCAAAGCTGTGAATAATGTATGTAATGGGTTACCTATCACAGCTTTTTATTTATTGCGACAAAAATCAATGTTTAACCCAAATGGCTACTGGGAACAACAAATTCAGAGAAGTCTAGTCAGTAGTTCCTTTGCTTTACGTCCTCGTGTGTGTTCGGGCATTTCATAGAAATACGGTCTTTGCCGTATCTGAGCCCATCAGCAGTCAGATGTACAGGTGTGAGACACGGCAGGCTGCGGAGCCACGCTTCAATAAGGAAAGACTGTTATCACAGCTGGATGTAGACTTCCCATGTTCTTTATCTATCCCCTCTAAGCAGTGTGCTGCTTTGGATCACAACCCACATATTAAACTCACACACGGTGTACCACATGAAAGAGGTTTTTATCTGAAAGGGAAGGCTGAATAATAAGCTTACAAATGCACTTGGTCTTTGACTAAGTTTGATACTGTATAAACAGAAGTCTAAAGTCATAAATCATCATATGCGTACTGTACTTCTTTCAGAAGACTTTAGGATGAGCAAAGCCTTATGCTCTATACAGTACTTTATGTGTTTGTCGGATACGTGACTTGGTGCGTACCCGGACTGAATGGTACGCTGATAATGATGTTTGTATGTACATGTACAGTCTAAATATCCAAGGCTCATTCAAAACAGCATGACTGTTGAATACATTAGAAGTATTCAAATACTATTAGTCATCCTTAGAACCCGAGCACAGTTTTACCAGACTCCCACACCGGCTTTACAGTCCATGGATTTCCTTTTTGTTCTGTTAGAGGACAACACACAGAGGTCAGGTCTGTGGTCGTTATCATTAGTGATTTGTTCCAATAAAACAGTTTAACAATCTGTTCATCTTTTAACTAGTATGCTTGAAAAAAAATTTTTTGTTTGGTTTATTAATGAATTAGTATAAAGTGCTATGGCTTAACTTCTAAGGCTTTGTGCCAACAATGGCATCAATCTGGCCTTTCCGTGTGTCATTACTTTTATGATCCACATGTAACCCCCAGGTAGCCCTCGAAAAAGAAAATGCTATCTGCTCTGTGAGGACGCTAGGCTGATTAATCAAGCGCTATTGCTTTGCACAGAAAGGAACTGGCTAACCATGTGTAAGATTAAGCTTGGTGTGTCGATGAAGGTTACCCAGTTGCTAATTTTCTACCCCAATGCCGTCGAGGGGTCGCCACAGTGGCTGGATCTGCATTAGGTGGGAATTGAACCTTAACCTTCCACATGGCAAGTAAGAAACCTACCACTGAGCCAACAACACCCTCAAGGATAGATTTTATAAAGTAGCCAGGACCTGAGCTACACTTTATGGCTAAATGTGTGTGTTTTTTTCCCCCGGTCGGAGCTCCATAAAGACATGCTTTGCCAAGTTCGGACTGGAAGAAGAAGCCAAGTGAACTGACCTCAACCCCAGTGTGAACACCTTTGGGATGAACTGGAACTGAACTGGAACGCTAACTGTACATCATGCCTTCCTTCTTGACATAAGGGGCATGACCTCACCGATGCTGTGGCTGAATGAGCACAAATCCCCACAGGCACACTCGCGATAAAATACAGTGGAAAGCCTTCACTGAAAAGTGGAACATTTTTTGTGTTAACACCGATGGTTTTGGATTTGGCACATACAGTGCCTTGCAAAAGTATTTATACCCCTTGAACTTTC
Source organism: Clarias pachynema (assembly GCA_030014365.1). Taxonomy (NCBI): domain Eukaryota; kingdom Metazoa; phylum Chordata; class Actinopteri; order Siluriformes; family Clariidae; genus Clarias; species Clarias pachynema. The sequence continues at coordinate 19,434,255 of JAQMYL010000023.1, read as the reverse complement.
CAACATTTGGCACGTTGCAACTAAAAAAAAATGTAAACATATTCTTTTGAGTTTTTATGTGACAGACCAACACAAATTGGAAGAAAAATTATGAATGGTTTTCAGAAAGGTGTGTCGTGCATTTGTATTCAGCCCCCTTTACTCTGATACCCCTAACAAAAACCCAGTGAAGCTGACTGCCTTCAGAAGTCTCCTAATTAGTAAATAGAGTCCACCTGTTTGTAGTAATTTAATCTCAGTATAAATACAGCGGTTCTGTGAAGCCCTCAGAGGTTTGTTAGAGAACATTAGTGAACAAACAACATCATGGTCCACATGGCTTGTCGCAAACTGGACTTCTTATGGCTTTCTTTAAAAAATGGTTTTCTTCTCACCACTCTTCCCTAACGGCCTGATCGTTCTGTGGAGTGAACGACTAAAAGTTGTCCTGTGGACAGATTCTCCCACCTGAACTCGGATCTCTGCAGCTCCTCCAGAGTTACTATGGGCATCTGATTAATGCTCTCCTTGCCCGGGCTGTCGGTTAAGGTGGACGCCCATGTCTTGGTACAGTATATTTGCAATTGTCTGTCCCATACTCTTTCCATTTTCGGGTGATGGATTGAACATCGTTCCATGAGATTTTCAAAGCTTGGGATATTTTTTTTTTATCTCCTAACCCTCCTTTATCTCTGGTGTGTTCCTTGGGCTTCATGACGCTGTTTGTTCACTAATGTTATCTAACAAACCTCTGAGGGCGTCACAGTACAGCTTCACGGTATTTATACTGAGATTATATTACACACTGGTGGACTCATGATTTATGAAGGAAGTTGGTTCCACGGGATTTTAGTTTGGGGGTGTTAGAGTAAAGGCGGCTAAATACAAATGCACGACACACATTTTCAGATTTTTATTTGTAAATGTTTTTTTAAAAAACATTTTTCTTCCACTTCACAATGATGCGCCACTTGGTGTTGGTCTATCACATAAGTAACAACAACAACAACAACAACAACAACAACAAAAAATACATTTTGTGGTTGTAACATGAGCAAAATGTGGGTTTAAAGGGTATGAATACTTTTTCATGGCATGGTATGGGTGTGAAAGAAGGGCTTGTGTTCACTGTTTTTATGCCCTATAGTGTAGTGTAGTGTATATGCTCCTTGTTTTCTCATTTAGATCCAGAATATTCACATTTTAGCTTCTAACGTGTCCATGATCGTGTGATCCCGTTTATACACGAGGAATAAAGTTAGAATAAAACACACGGTCAGAGTAACGGGAGTGTAAATGTGATCGGGTTTGAAGCGGGGCTGAACTCGTGCCACGGAGGCGGCGGTCACGTGACCGCGCTGCCGGCACAGCAGAAGTTTGGCGCGTCAGAGCGCGCGAGGATCGCGAGCAGCGCACACGCACGAGGACGTGCTCGCGGCTTTCGCGCAACGTGTAGCCCGTCTTCTCACGTGTACCACTGCTTTAAAATAATCATAATAATCATAATAATAATAATAAAAATACATAGTTTATCATTTTTAAGCTATATATATTTTGGACGTGTGCGTCTTTGATGAGAGACTAGGAGAGGAAAAAGAAAGAAAGAAAGAAAGAAAGAGAGCATCCAAGAAAAGCACAGAAGCGAATGGATTGCATGGAGAGACGGATCTTTTCCAGAAAGGATTCTCCTGCGCTCCACTGAAAGTGAAGGAGATGCTTATGGGAACGTCTGATTCCTTATCTATAAGGTGAGTAACTTTATTTAAAAAAAAAAAAAAAAAAAAACTTTTGAATTTGTGTTTTTTCTTCAACAATAACAACAAAAACCCCATTATTTGACAGTGTGAGCTCCTGTCTCCTCTGCAGGCGGGCGGGTTGTGCTTTTCTCCGACGCGTCTTTGCGCATGATTTCTATTCGCCTGAAAATAAATATCTATCTCTGCATATCCGTCCTGCATGGTTAAATACTTAAATAGTTAATAATCAATAATCAATTAACCTTCGTACTAACACATGATGTTAAAGTCCTGAACTGATCCAGACTCTTTAACTATTTTTTTGCGCAAAATCTGCAGCGTTGAATAAAGACAAGTGGACTTACGTAAACATTGTGTGTGTGTGTGTGTGTGGGTTAACTCGACACAACCTGATGATGTTGGATATCTTTTTTTAAAAGGACATCTCTGGCAGACGCTCCATCATGACCGATGGCGAAGGGAGAGAGCGCTTTGAATACCTGGAGAGTGGAGAGGTGAGAGTCCCGGTGTCGGTGTTGTACCGAGCGCACGGTCATGGCCAAGCTGTTGAGGATGAGGAGAAAGGCAGCACATGGGGCCGGGATGGCTCTGAAGGTTCGAATAGCTCTGGAACTCGAGGCTCGGGTGAGGAGGATGATGATGATGATGAGGGTGGTGATGGTGCCCCTGCGCCCGATGGTGCGTCCGAGGAGCAGGAGCAGCAGCCGTACCCTGCGCTCGCTCCCGTCGTCTTTTTCTGCATCAAACAGACCACGCGGCCGCGGAGCTGGTGCCTCCGGGTGGTTTGTAACCCATATCCTTTAGTTCTTTCCTAAAGGAAAAGGTTTTAAACTTCACGTTTTTTTTTTCAATGCTGAAGAATGCTTGTACTTCCACTTTATTTAGGTGAAATTAACCTTAAAAATATATTGCATACTGCCTTATTTAAAGTAGAAATTCTTTTAATGACACGTTGTCACATGATCTAATAACCTCTCTAATATGCTCTATCTAATGCTGAGATTCGGTATATTCTGGGATTAGAAAAGCTTTACTTCAAATCCCAACCTGTAGGGATTTTTAACACTTTGGTGTTGATTTTAGCATTATGCATAAAACCCATAGTATACTGTACTTTGAAAAGCTGCCATTTACTGCATAAAGCAAGGATTCCTTTGCACACATTGTCACGTGATCTAATAACCACATTATGCTCTATCTAATGCTAAGATTCAATATATTCCCCGGGTTAGAAAAGCATGACCCAAATCCTAACCTGTAGTGATTTTTAACACTTTGGTGTTGTTTTTGCTATTTGTTGGTGTTGGTTTAAGCATTATGCATAAAATCTACTGTACTTGAAAAGCTGCCATTTATAAAAGCAGGGATTGTTTTGCACACATTTAAATGACACATTGTCACATGATCTAGCCTCATTATGCTCTAATGCTGAGATTCAGTACATTCTGGGATTAGAAAAGCATTACCCAAATCCCAACCTATAGTGAGCTATACAGTACATATAGGACTTGGTAACACTTGGTGTTGTTGTTTATAAAGCTTTAACCTCACTCACACAGTGTTTCTGTTACCATAAAGCTCTTAGTTTTAGGTTATAAGGAGAAGGGAGTAACTGACAGCAGTTGCCCGTTACAGTGTTGTTGGGTGTGTTGTGACAGGAAGCTTCAACAGATAAGGTCTGATGTTTTTTTCGCTCGCAATGAGATTTATTTCCCACAGATTCCCCTCTTGGCAACGTTGCAATTAAGTCGCATGCTATATAAATAGACCAGCTTAATTATCTGTAGGGAAAACAGAAAGTAAGCCACAAAAAGCATGTTTTTTCCTCCTCGTCCTTTCCTTTTTATCTATAAGTAAATATGCTTCATAATCTGCACGTAAGAATCATTGTTTTGCTAATTACTAGAGTCCTGGGATTTTCCGCTCTCTTTTCAATGTCCTGTAAACTCCACCATTTTAGATCTTTGTTTAATTTTAATTTCGCCGTTCAGATGAAAGGCATATCTGTTGCCACATGACCGACGTACAGCTGACACAACATGCTGAGTGACAGCTTCGAGCCGTGCAGTTATCCGGGTGATTTACGCACTTATCTCTAATGAATTTACTGTTGCTCTCATTATCTACAGAGGGCACAGGCAACACCATGTGGAACACTAGCAGGAGCTGTAGTGCTCGGAGATTCTTTTTCCTTTTTTTCTTCTTCTTCCCTCCAGTAGTCTTTTGTCTTGAGTTATTTATAAGTCACTGCATACACTTGAATGCTGTTTTGGATCATTTCAATGTTCAGTGCAGTCATCATCGCTATCATCATTTAGAGCTTTGTGTGAATGCAGAAGCGATTCTTTTCTGGGAGCACACGAGAAGATGCCGCTCTGATAATGTATATTGCATGTATTGCATCATTCTACCTGGTTACATTAGGAAGAAAAATATCTATGACCATGAATTTTCAGCCTCGTTTCGAGTAAAAAAAAAAAAAAAAAGAAAAGTCATCCAGGTCAGTTACATAGTCCAACATAATTCAGCACACAGATTTCACTCATATTCTCCATTTTCTCTGTCATGTTTGGTCTCAAATTTGTAAATGTTGGAAAGTCATGTTATTAGTGTGCCTTTTAAGCCTTAATGCATAAATAATTCAAGAGCTTTCACAAGGAATAAACAATTTACAAGCTATTGGATTAGATATTTGTAATTATATATAATTATCATTATGCATATGTCATTCAAATGTTAGCATCAGTCATCCATAAACTCTCCTGTTGAGACACTTTCTATTGCTGATGCTAAATAATTTGACATCTGACATGTTACATACCAGTGATAGAGTTGGAATTATCCATATGTAATATTCATGCATGTAGAAAGCATATGGTAAAAGATGCCAGTTTACCATATGTTATTAATTTAACATCCTGATTTGTACTGTACTCTGGCTAATATGGCTTTACAGTAGAGGATCGTGTAATATTGTCTATTGATCACACAGTATGTCCTCTTGTGGAGTAGACAAATATGGATTGTGCGTTCTCTCCAGAGACTGGTCTTTTGTTGAAATGCATTTGGTGTGTGTAAGTAGAGTGTGTGCTATATGTGTACAGATGGTGGTTATGTGTTGTGTGTACGGGCGGTGTTTTGGTGCAAGCTCCGTGACCCTGTGGAGACTTCCTCTTGGCCCACAATGACAGCATTCTGCTAGTTGAGTACAGGCATGCTGCCTGGGCTGTGTCAAGTCATTTTGTACCTGCTTTGCTATTTATAAAGGAATCGTCTGAAATACGTGAAAGTATTCGATTGGTTGTATTTTTTTCCCCCACGTGCGTGAATTTAACCGGACGCTATTTATTTTAATGAATTGCAACATGCAATTGGTTTAGAAACAGCGCGAAAGTATCACTCTTCTGTTTTCCTCTCTAGCAATGATGTCATCCCGCTGGCACAGAACTAGCTTTACTCAACAGTAGGATGCACCTTCACTGCTGTTTGCTGTACGTTCCGGTCATTACACAGATCTCGTGCATGTGTTTGGAGAATAGTAGAGCGAATAGGCAGTGGCAGAAATCTGGTATTGTGTTCTGGGTCATGGGCCGTGCATGGCCACGGAGACAAAGAGTGTGCTCTGGCAGAGTGCAGCGAGCCGCCATGAGCGAGCAGTCTGTGAAATCTCAGCAGGCGTGCACTTCTAAGCACTCGCACAGGGCACACACCACAGAGGAACAAATGTGCACTGGTCGCAGGGTTTTTAAGAATCTGGACAAACCATACCGCGTCAGGATCGGGTTTGTTCGTTTTTTTTAAATGGTAGAAATTAACCGCCTTGGGGTAGTTCAGTCAAGCAATTTAACGGTCGTAGCCTTTTGCAAAGACAAAACCAATAATTAAGGGATTTTTGTGCAAAAACACAAAACTAACAAGGTCTGTACAAATATCCAGTATCTCTCCTACAGCTCTCTTGATGGCATTTTAATGACTTCAGATGTGAGGGTGTGATAGCAGCATCGATGCCACTCACAGAGGCTTCAAAGGACAGTCTGTATACATGAGAGGACATGAAGATTTTAATATGAAGTGCAAATGTCGTAAACAGAATTACACCATGGGTCAGTCTGCGAATGTGAATCTTTATATAATTCTCAAAAGAGATTAGTCTGGGTGTGTTAAAATGACATCTATTTGATTTTATTTGCTATTCCGATCTGTAGTAAGTGACGGATTGGATTTCATAAGGTGCCATGTTCAAGGAAGAGATCTGAACTTCCACGCACAGATCTCTTACATAACGACTAGATTAAATGCTACAGTAGGTGGCAGTCTGATCACCATAGAGAACCCTGCATGGCTTTTTGGGACACAAAATCATCAACCACTTCAGACCTTTCTGCACTCAGCCCCTAGAAGGACATGGCAGGAGAGAGGAAAAAAAAAGTATGGAAACAAATTCTCCTTTAAAAAAATGTGTTGGCGATTTCACAAACACCCGAGTGACTCATACTGTACACTTCCGAATCATTGTTCACATGCTAGATAAGTGGTTACTCTTGCAAAATGAATCCTCATCATTAACAACAGTTTAAAAAAAAATTATAAATAACTTAAAATGATGCATGTTTTTAACTGACAGTGACACTGAGACGTTGTAATTAATAAATATTTATGGCAAGTCATTAACTAAATTGTGCTAAACTGTGCTAAAACACACTACAATTAAGTCCCGCCTTTGTGCTCCAGGACTGGCTCACTATATAGACAAGAGTATTTGCCCAAACCTGTTAATTATTGAATTCAGGTGTTTCAATCAGTCAATCATTTTTGTATTTTGCATCAATCAGTTAATACTTCAGCATAACAGTGACATCTTGGACAATGCTTCGCTTCTATGCAACTTTGTGGCAATAGTTTGTTGAAGGCCCTTTTCTATTCCAACATGACTCCGCCCCAGTGCACAAAACAAGGAGTAGAAAGACATGGTTTGAACCCTGAACTCAACCCCATCGAGCACCTTTGGGATGAACTGGAACGGAGATTTTGAGCCAGGCCTTCACGTTCAACATCAGTGTCTGACCTCATAAACGCTCTACAGAATGAATTTCCCCAGAAACACTCCAAAATCTTGTACACGGCCTTTCAAAAAAAGACTGGAAGCTGTTAGAGCTGCAAAACCAACTGGAGGTCTGATATGGAGATATTGAAGAACTTGGATACAATATCATTGCAGGTTTGGCCAAATACTTTTGTCTATATGTTGTACCAATAATTTATCCCAGCAATGTAATCATGAAACCATAACCAATCAACCAACCAATCACAGATTAGAGCAAATTCTTGCAACCAATCATAATACAGAATGTTGGATTTGTCAGACCAATATAGGAAGAATAGACAGTTGTATTTTTTTTTTTTTATTTACAAAGAACTAAGACAATCTCTAAGAACACTCAGTTTATAGATGTAAATTTTGGAAATTGTCTAGCAATGACGTTTCCCCCACTGACCCAGATAAACTCAGCCATATCGCCAAATAAATAAATAAATAAATCTCCTTCCATGTCCCTTTTGATTTTTTTTAAGCTTCCATGTCTTTTTTTCTTATCCCTTTTTTTTCTTTTTCTTTTCCCATGTCTCTTCAGAAATTCTGAAAGTCTTGGTGTTTCAGTTTAGTCTGGTAATTTTAAACAATTATAACCCCTGACTGGTTTGCTGAGAAAGAATTTAAAATATTTCATTTCGAGACATGCTCTCCTGTTCGCTTGTGTTCTCATAGATTTGCTGTCTGTTACAACCAGAGCTTCTGTACAGCCATACAGTACCTCTACACACTCTCCAAACTGTTTTTTTTACCATTTTCTGGTCAGGGGTGACATATTTCCCATACGCCGTGACCTCCATGTGACTGTGGGTCTCAGGGGATATTGATTCGGTAGCGTAATCTGCGGTGAAATAGACCGCGGCGAAACAGATTTATTCTCACCTGACGCTTATAAACAAGTGACGCCGAAGCAAAGCTAAGTGGCCATTGATTTTCCTTTTTTTTTTTTTTACAAGGACAAAACCTTGCAGTGAACCTCAAATCCAGCTGGCCCCGTGAGCCCTGTGGGGCGTGAGTAGAAAGGATGGCATTTGTGCTGCAAGCAGGAGGTCACAATACGACTCCCTAAGGGGACGAGGGCCAGAAAGAATGGGAGGAGATGTTGACTTATCGTGAGATCAGACTAACAGGGATCTTAACGACATTTCGCTGCACGATTCCTTTACCCAATGTACCCTATAGTGATGATGAAGCTGGCTGGTTGAAAGCAGTGGCGTCCTTCGTACATGGCGAGAGAGAGAGAATTCAAGCACACTTTGGAGAATTTGTTGAAAGAGAGATTTCTTTTTGCTTTTGCTTGAAAATTAAAAAATTCTCCTGGTTTGTCTAGACTTGTAACCCAATAAAGAGCTTCACGTTTCTATGTGTCTGAAACGCAAAGCTGACATGCCAGTCATGCTACAAGCTCAAACAGATGATGGGGGTCGTGTTTCTGAAATGCCTTGTCACAGTGTTGATTCAGCTGTTGTCTCGCATGTGTTCGGTCGGATGATGTGCAGATGCCTGCTTTACTGTTTACTGCTGATGATTACTTTTCCAGTGTGACATCATCTGAGATTCCTGCTGTTTTATTCCTAGGTCTAAAGTAAAGAAAGGATATTAACTGTAGTCTTTTTTTTTAAATGGCAGCAGGAAGTGGATTGTTAAAGGAGGCTGTATCGGTACCGGGCTCAAACTAACCATAAGATTAAAATGGTGGTTAGGATATCAGATATCTGTAACAAATGGGGGTTGGAATTAGAATAAAAAAAGAAGTCTATTTTTGGAGTTGGAAAAAATAAAAGACATGTAAATGTAAAATAATTCAATTTCTCTTTTGTCAGAGATGATTTTAGGCACAGTAGCAGTTAGGATTGTGGCTTCACACCCCCAGGGTCGAGGGTTCGATTCCCGCCCTCGGGTCTGTGTGCATGGAGGTTGCATGTTTCATCCCCGTGCTTGGTGGGTTTCTTCGGGGTCCTCCAGTTTCCTCCATCAGTACAAAGACATGTAGATTAGGTTAATTAATTAGTGTTGCCAAATTGTGCATAGTGTGTAAGTGAATGTGTTTGTGTGATTGTCCCCCTGGGAACCCAGGGATAGGCTTCAGACCCCCGCCGTGACCCCGTGTACAAGATAAAGCGGTATAATGTAGAGAGTGACTGAGAATTGATTTTTTTTTTTTTTTTACTTTATATGTTATTATATTTATTATAATTATACTTTAAGTCATTTTTGTGGGTTTTAGATTTTAACTGTGTAGTGCTTTGTTTGAAAAGACAAATTTATTAAATAGGTGTTGGTATCAACTGATACTCAAGGTTTCATATCAGTATCTGAAAAGTACATGTACTGTAGTATCGTGCTGTCTGTAGTAAATAGTATTCACTTTTTTCTTTTGTTAGAATTGATTTTTGTGGTGTGGTGGTTCAGTCTCCTCGCACCTTTACGCTTGAGGCTTCGACTCGCACGTCAGATGTGAGTGCATGGAGTTTGCATGTTCTCCCTGTGCTTGTTGGGTTTCCTCTGGGTTCTCCGGTCTCCTCCCTTTCATTGTGATACTAAATTAAATGTTCGGCTCAAGCCCAGGTCAGAGCATCTTCACGTAGTTCCAGTAGTTACAAAATGTTCCTGAATTGACACTGAACTGGTTGATCAGCACCAATTTTATTCTTTGCCGATCTTTTTTTTCATGTATTCATGTTGCTTTTAAAGATTTTTTTTTCTTCACCGATAAAGGAGAGCGTCTCCTGTCAGGCGTATACACAGACTCAAGGTTCCAGACTCATCTTGAATCAGGCTGGGGGATAAATTTTTAATTATGTTTTTTTTCTCCTTCTGGCATCAAAAGAAAAGTGGAACCCTGCACTCCGTTACAACTTCATGATGTGGGCCGTATGCATTAGGAGAAAAAAATTATTGAGTACAATGATGTCCAAAAGTTTTGAGACAAAAGATAAATTCGATGTTTAAACGACATTCTTAATTTTTTAAAGTAATGACAATCAAGATAATGAATAATTTTATTCAGTGAAATTGCTATACAATAATGAATATTTAATATAAAGTCCTTTATTCTTCAAAACCTGCTGGATCCGGCTGGGCATAGAGACAAAAAGACGCCTGCAGTAATCTGGTGTCACTCGCTCCATCCATGCATGCTTGATCGCTTCCTGAAGATCTTGTACAGAAATTCATACAGAAAATTATAGATAAAAGATAAATATCTGTAAAGATAAACATATATACGTATAGAAATGTGCTGCAGAAGAATCCAATCCCCTTTAGAATTCACTAGTTTTGGGCATTTTTGTGCCACAGAGGTGAACACCCCGTCTTCAGAAGGTAAAACATCCTGCCACATTTTTGTTCCATCTGTTAACCAAACCAGCTTATTCTAATCAGCAACTCTTCAGCCAGAACTAATTAGAGACATCGCCTCCTTTCTGCACAGGGAGAACTATAATTACGCAATATCACATGAGAGGGAGTGCTGATATTCAGTACAACAGCATGACCTTGAGTGTGATATTGCTTTTATACAGTTCCACAAACACCATTTATTATCAACAGATTATGATTAGATTTTTTCATTTAACCAGTCAATTTTGCTCCGCCCACACAATTAACGAGCAACAGTTAGTGTAATTAACAGGGGTGAGGTAGAAGATGAGGTGAGGAGAATAAACCATGGAGGTGGTGGACAGTCCTGAGAAACTGGCTGGTGTAATTAACAGTTGTTAGAACACCTGAGCCCCGGAGTGATACATATACTGTATAGTAGTTAAACGTCCCTGTGCTGTTAAGCTCTGCTAGCATTCGTCCCCGTCGTCGTTGACGGTAAAGAGTTTGTAGAAATAGTTAAAAGTTAGGTTTAAAAAAATCAGCTAATCAGCATCTGACACAAAACTGCTCATAACTTCCCTTTTACTCAACATTTTAATCTAATTTGTGGCACAAGGTTCAGCTTTCATAGTGTACGCCCCATTTTTTGGAGTATGATGAGTTGCGCTGTTGTGTATGTGTGTGTGTTTGTGTATTGAGCATTGTGTATTGAGGATTCTGTATCTTCCGCATACTCTGTGTCTACACGGTAAACTATTGTGTTTATTGACTCTGTTGAGTGACTCATATAGCCACGCCCACGTCGAGGGAAAAGTGCTGGGGAACAAAATGCTGGATGCTGTGACACAATCTGGCACAAAACTGTTTATAACATCGCTTTTACTCAACATTTCCATTTCATTTCATGGTGCAGGTTAAACTTGACGCAGATATCTAAGTACTGCAAAAGTTTCATTACTTTTCATCCTGACAGTTTTGCGTGATGCTGTGACATAATCTGGCTGGACAGAAATGTTTCTGGGACTGTTTTCGGGTCCTTCAGTGTATAAAATGTCAAAGATATCACTGAAAGAGCGAGTTCTGACCAACACACAGACAGGCTTTTATTTATATAGACATGTATCATCACTCATGGAAAGCCTCTCAACCAATCAGATTACTCGGCCAGAACTAATTGTTGTATAAAACATGGCTGATGTCGTCTAATACTTTTGGCCCCCAGGGCTGTTAGATGGTGGTTTTGGTTCTTAAAGGCAGATGATTTCTTCTTTGCTGTTTTGCGTGAACTCTAAAAGCACAACTAATAGTGAGTCGATAAACTTTAAAGCATTTCTGGTTTAAAGATGTCTTAGTCCACAGAATGTAAAACCACATTCTCTCTCTCTCTCTCTCTCTCTCTTTGTGTTACTGGTACATGATCGTAATTGCCTGTCCATGATCCAGTCTCTTCCAGACCTTCATGTAAAGGAAAGCTCCAACTTGCAGACTCTCTGCATTTGCTGTGGGCACAGAAAGCTTCAACTGATGAATAAATAAATACCACATTGGAAAACTGGTACTAACAGCAAGGTCTTTGTCAGCCGTAGTGAGGGGTTGTCATGGCAATGCGGACGGAGCGTTTGTGTGGAGCTCGTGAGGAGGGATCTCTGCAAAGCCTGCACACTTTGCAGTGTTACTGCAGTGTTACCGCTTATATTCAACTCGCACTGCAGGGGTTCAGGGGGTCTGTGTGCTGAATCAGAAACACAATTTGATGAATTTAACAGTTACTGAGAATTTACTATTTATAGGGACCGTGAAAAACTATTCCAGATAATATCTGCTTTGGGTTATTCTGATAAAAAAAATAAAAAAAATTTCAGAAGACTGACAATGCAATCGTGTAATAACATCAGGATGAACATTGTGGACATTTTTAACAATCTGGACTTTAATAAATGGATTATTATTGCTGGAACAAGCTGTTGCCAGCAGCTTTCTGCCTCTTTTGTATTAGTATTTGCCCCTCCTGGCTGATTTATTGTATTTATATCCTGCACGGATTTCTTTCTGTTTATCAGGTGGTGCAGAATCGGCAGATGAGGGTTTTTTTTTTCATGTTTTCTGAAGACATTACACTTGAAAGTGTTGACTGAGCCATATTGATATGACACAAAGCTGATTGGCTCAAGCTTTTCCTCGTCGTCAGTTTTTGCATATGAAGTTCTGTGCACGAGTCTGAGACTGTAATATCCATCGTAAATGAAGAAATTTGTGTTTTGATAGCATTGTTGATGCAAAAAAAGATTTTATTAAATTTATTAAGTTATTAGGTACTACAGTAGTGTAAGGACGTATTGTTAAAGGTTAAAACTTAAAATAATCTACTGATCTTTATTGTAATCAGTGATATTATTATTATTATTATTATTATTATTATTATTATTATTATTTCAGGTTGAAGTCCACGTACAT
>JAQMYL010000023.1:19395624-19409133 GCA_030014365.1 Clarias pachynema | reverse complement strand
AATTTTATTTGTATAGCGCTTTTAACAATTGTCATTGTCGCGAAGCAGCTTTACACAATCAAAAGAATTATTTAAGTCTGTATGGAATGTGAATGTGTATGAATCAAAATAATATAATATAATTTATGATATTTTTCTGACCACATTTCTTCTATAGAGTCGTTCAGCGCAGGCTTTGCTGGTTTTAATAATGTATTATTAGTTCTTATACTCAATTCCAGTAATTTTAAATCTCCTGAAGTGTTTTTAGTACTGAAGTGGTGACTTTTTCTTGTTTTTTGTTTTTGTTTGTTTTTCGGCTGGGCAGTGTACTGTATATTATATTTGCTATCTATAATAATATTTGCAGTGTTTATGCAGGTTGACACGGACGCTATTCAAGATGTTAGGATTATCACATATCATGCTCTTCCAGCCGTTATGCTTTATACCATGTGCGCAATCCTACACGATTCTATCTCTATATCAACGGTGTACTACTTCATCAGATCTATCAGATTTGTCTCGCAGGCTCTGTTGATGACAGGGTGTGTATTTCACATAAATTGGACCCCGAGTGTATGCAGTCTGAGTTGGCTCTATTCAAACAGCTCTAAGCTTATATTGCCGTCTACAAAGCTTGTAACCAAGGCAACAGTTGGCTGGAAAAAAAAAAAAAAAAGCCAGTGCTAGATCAGTCATGCCAACTCAGATGCAATCACAGAAGATCCGCGTCTGGCTTTGATATCTAGAAGGGCCTTGTCTGTGTTTGTGTTGGAGTCAGGGATAGTGTATGAAGCATACTCTTGGAGCTTGTAGAAGCTCATCATGGTGGAGAGCAGGTTTAGGACTGAACGAGCAGGCTGAGGGAGCATGCCAGGAATGACCAGATTGCTCAGCAGCCTGTGGATGAGTAGGCAAAGAACTCAGACCGCCTCCATTATATTTGTTGTATTGTGGGGACTGAGCCCAACTAATGTGGCGGGTCTTATAACATGCATGTAAAACACTTTTGCTTGGGCGACATCTCTTGACTTTGCATCGTTGCTTGGACAACATGAAACAAGCCAATCATGATCTATAAAACATGACGTATGAGAGGATGTTTTATGAAATTAAAATCAGTTCAGCACTTATTAAACATCCTCAAAACCTATGCCTTTAAAAAAAAAAAAAAATAAATAAAAAAAAAATTCTGGCTTGTAACACATCAGCGCGCCAAGCCTCGGGGAATCCTGCTGCCACCCATCACGACGAGTTTGTGTGTTTGATTTGGTGTAATCCACCTCATGATGGGGTAAAAGAACGTAGCTGTATGAGAAACGATCGACCTACCGCTGTGCCGCTACAAAGCACGACACAAACACAATCATGTAAAAGTTTTCCCCAGCCCTGGGTTTAGCATATTTATAATCAACACCAGCATAATATATTACTTTAATTGTGCTATGAGCTCAGGCCTCTGCATTATTCCATGCGATGTGATTAAGTAAAGCCTGCAGCACTCCGCGTGAGCCGTGGTCTGTTTGCTGTTTCTACATTAGACATTTATGGATGCAGCAAAAAAGCATATGGCTTAAAGGAAGGCGCAGTCAAGGGCAGACAAGCGAAAACAATTGCTCCTGTTGTAAGTTGTTAAGTAATGGATCCGGCTGTGCTGTGCGACAAATTTGTAAGGCTTTTGTTGTATTTCTCAAGGGGGTTGTTCGAAGGTCTACTCTGCCATCATAGGTCTGAAAGGGGAAAAAAAGAAAGAAAGAAAGACAGAGTGCACCGAGTTCGAAATGTAATTACTGATGTCAAATGACACGCGCTGTAACGTTCTTGGTTGCTGCATCATTACACTGAAATGATTACGTATCAGCATGGTGGTAACAAGAAGCGTGTAGTGATGTGCCGGGAAATGGCAGGGACGCTTATTAGATTTTTTTTTGTGTGTGTGTGTGTGTGAGGGTTTCAAGGAAACAGCGAGTAATCATATTAATAACAATCTACACGAGACAAGTCTGACACGGCTGACCTTTTCCTGATGTTTTTGCCTTAGAGCATGCTCGAAGGTTGCGAATTTAATTGAGACGTGAAATTATGGCATTAGCCCAGAAAACGGACGAAGACGTGATGTGAACTTTAGCTTTGGAGGCTCAGTAGTAAGCGTTCTTCTGAATCGCGGCGCTCTACTCACGACACACAGCACCGTAGCACCTCTAATAAGCACATGGGTAATGTCTCGCTCCAGCCAGAAATGGCAGATATGTGCGATATGGCCTCCTGCCTCTTTGGTCAGCGTGTTGTTGGAACCGCGACAGCTTAGCGAGGTTGAGGCGCATACGTATACATGTGAAAGCGGCAAGCCTAGTGTGTTGTGCTCTGTACTCGAGCAGCGGGATGGAAACTCGGGCCAGTTCCTCGGCAGGTGAGCGGCTCTGAGTCACCGGTGCTGTCCAAGGTGCTGCAGAGTGTGGAGGTGGACTCTGGCACTACCGCTCGGGCCACACACCCGTAATTAGTTTGAAAAGCACATGACTGAACTTACTATTAGGTGTGGGTTTTTTTTTTTTTTTTAGAATCCGTGACAACCGCGAAAGCTTGCTGATTCTCATTCACCTCTATTTAATCACTATTTTTAGTGTGGCGAGTGCACTCTACTGACTGATGAACTACATCCTTGTTATTCCTGTACGTGCTTAATAGCAGCGCTGATCCGCAAAAGGATATGGATGGAGTAGAAAACGCTGTATAATCTTGCTTTATATCAAAGGGAATTAGAAGTTCTAAGCGAAAAAAGATAGAAAAGATACAAAAGAAGCGTCTTTGAAGCACCTGTTTTCCCTCTCACTCTCTTGCTGCGTCTCTTTCGTTCTTCATGGGTTCGAGTGTTTATATAAGAGAGAGAGAGAAAAACGCTAGTGAGAAAGGTCCTGTTCATACAAATCCACATCACTCATTAAGACAGTCTGTGAAAGCCGCTGTGATATGAAGTGGACCTTGAGCGCTGTCGATAATAATATCTGCAGAACAGACCTGTCAGTCTGAATACAGGGCGACGTCTGTCTCCGCGTTCAGCTGCAGGGATCTGACACTCTTGTTTGCCTGGCTTCCATCCCCCACTGACATGTGACAGTTCAGAGTGAAAAAAAACAACAAAAACACACACACAATGCACATACACCCATTTACATATACAGAAGATGCATGCAAGGACACATCCACACACACACACACACACACCGACGCTTTTGTGAGTGTCGATCTGTTGTCTGAGACGAATTGAATGTCAGACGTGGAGATATAAATTGGGACAAATGAATCATGAGTATGATTATGATTATGATTATGTTCTGCACTGAATTCATAAAAACTCATGTTTTTCAGCCCACGTGGCCTGATCCTTCCTAGTTTAATATTTAATGTATGGATAGTTACTTTATCACTTTGAAAATGTGTCCTTTGTTAATACTGTACATAGTGATGCAGAGAACACAAATAGAAGTAGACCAGCCTCACTTAGGTCGATATTTTGGTGTTAAAAAAACCTGATAGCATTCAGCAAATATGCAGCAAAACCATCATGATCCAGACTGTGTCTTTTAATTGAACAACATTTTTTTTCTGCTAAATGATGCAAAACTGAGGGTCATGCGAATGCAAATGCATGTGTTTTGCAGCTGCGATGTGATTTATGACGCTTGAATGACCACCGTGTAAGCAATAGAGTTGGGGGGAAAAAAATCAATTCAGTGGTGCATCATGATTCTTTTGTGTGGCAATTTATGTAACGCCACAACATGACTCCAGAATAGATTTAAAAAAAAATTTATTATTCTAAAATCAAAATTTATATATGTTTGCATTTGTGTTGGGAAAACATCGCTGTTCCTCTGTAATCCTACAGGTGGCGTGCTGTAAATGACTCACACATTGGCAGGCAGCGCAGCATCCCATGTGAAAGGAGGGAATTACTGTATTCGCTATGTTTGTTTGGAATTCTAACAAAATCTAATAATAATTATAATAATAAAAATAATAAATAGAGTTGCAAGCAACAATTAACGGGACCAAGCACCTGCACCATCACCAGCTACGTGCACCAGACAACTTTTATGTTTTTTTTGAGCATGTTAAGACCTCCAAAAAGCCCCGGATGCTTTAAAGAAAATCATCACACTATGATGTCACTATAAGGTGATGTCATTATGATACTGAGCTTCTTAAGGTTACCATTAAGACATGATATTTTATATAACTAAGGAAGTCATTAACCACTTTTTTGCCATAAGTTTAAGGCCTCACCCCTCCTTACATATAAAAACAATTGGGCCATTCACACACACTGACGTAATAGATGTGATGTCATAGTGCTTGGACCCTAATTAATAAACGTATTTATAAAATCGTGATACTTACAGCACAGAATCGCAATTTAAATCGAATATATCGTGGCGATCCCCGTCTCTAGTAAGCAAATGCTAGTCAAAGACAGGAATTGAATTGCAGAAGCCACTAGAGGACAAAAAATAAACAGTGTCATAATAATAGGAACATTTTATGAAGTTATTATAAGTATATAAGTAAAACAACTGTTGTGATACTGGTTTTAAATTCGATATGCACTGCATATTTGCACTTTTGAACTCAAAGTTTAACATTCTTTCATTGATTTATCTTCACTAATTATTTTAACCTTGTCAGGGGGGGATTTTGCGTATATCCTGTGAACGCCATTTTTTTACATTATGTAAACCTGATATACCACATCACACATATTGTACATTTTTCAGGACGTCTCTGGATCCTATAAACTCCTTACGAGATTATATGAGGTTATAGAGAATGAATAGCCCAAACACACACACACACACACACACACACACACACACACAAACTCATTTATATGTTTTTCTTTGCAAATTACTTTCATTATGGTCTCCTTTGGTAAATCACCCACATAACTTCCACTAATTGAGGGTGCAAATTTATGTTGATTTGATACAGCTTAGGACTTGTTAGTTAAAAATCTTAGTACCTGAGTAATTTTAGGACCCAAGAGGATTAAGGCAGTGCAGTATATCACCTGCTGAAGCACATTCTGAATCCGTGGTTAAACATGATCGAGTGAGTTACTGTTTTGTTATTTGTGATTTTGCATTTGTGGTAAATCTGACTTCTTTTGATTTATTTTCATATCCTGGTCCTGCCTTCGCCGCTTTGGGTCTACACCTGTTGCATTTGCAGATTTATCTGTGGGTTTTATACCGTCTACATGGAATTTTATTCACACCATAATGTGTTGTCGAGCCATTCCTAGTTTGGTTCCCAGGTCTTTAATAAAATTTTTAAAAAAAAGTTAAATATTGAATATTGATAAATGCCTTACTTAACCAATTATATTTAAATATTTCACAGAGCCATGTAGTAACACGCTTTAAAGCTGCGAAGCAAAGAAACACAGCACATCCTTCAGTGATGCACAGTAGTCCACCTAAGTGCAAATATTTGATAAGGGCCATAAGTTATTCATTATACTTGTTTCACGGTTCCCTTGAACCAGCGGTGCGCTCCTCCCTATTAAATCAAGGCTGTGCTTTTACAGGGCTGCTGCCATAGAGACGGCGGAGAGATCAGCACCGGCTCTCTAGCTCCACCGCACGCTCATGGCGGATCATTCTAACTCAAAAACATAAGGATGTGCATAAACATGCCTTTTCAGGAATCTGTATGGCTCTTGGCAAGAGTACACTCGGTCCGGGAGGCGTCTGCTTTTCATCAGCAGTGTTTGAAACGCAAACCCGCAGCAGGCGTCTTTCTCACCTGTTTAGTTCGTTGAACCTCAAAGGGTAATGGTGATGGGTGACAGTTTGTAAACCCACGCAGGCTCCTGTGCTTTTTTTTCCTCCTGGCAGCTGGAGGGGGAGTGCAGAAATGTCATTAATCCTGACAGTCATAAAAGGGCAAATGCGAGACCCTCCTCATCGGGGCAGCAAACCATGGCTTGATGGAGAAGGTGTACAGGAGTTCAACTGCATCTTCCTGTTTTTTTTTTTTTCTTTTTCAGAATTATTTGGCATTAAAAACAGTTATTATCTCTGAAAACATCGTATAGACATTGCGTAATGCTTGATGAGTTTGGAGAATACAATACAGAGCAGGGAATCTGAGCGGATCCTAGAGCACTTATTTTCTAAGGGTGCCAATAATTCTGGATAAGACCGTAAATTTGGCTTTGCTGCCAAGTCAGCGGCGCAGACATTTCATCTGGGAGGTTGAATAATCGCGCTTTACTTCTCCAAAAGATTTTCCTGTAAAGGGAGATGAAGGAGAAACTGCTGGCTCACTTGACAGCCAGTCTTTCATTTGCTTTAAGAGGCGATAGATTGGGAATCCATTAAGAGGCGAAAACAGTCGGAGAGTTTTGGGCGACTGTTGATATGACAGCACCTGTCATACACACCTCCTGGGGAAATGGAGGATGTGTGCACGGAACGGAAGAGGAATTCAGTGCTACGCCTGTTGATTAATACCGTCCCAGCCATCTCAGCCAGGAGGACGTCTACCCCCACGGGACCAGTGCAGTGCGTGCGTGTTCATTCCCAAACGGATATCACAGAGGATTTTAGGCCATGTGGGGTTGACACTAGGGACACAGGGGTCATTTAAAGGTCAAATATGGTACAACTGTAAATCATCACGTGTATGATTTTGTTTTTTATGATCTGGGCTAAAAGTGATTGAACCACCGCTACTGACGGTCCAGTTTTAGTCCAAAGAGAGAGTCAAAACTGAACCGTGCTCCGTAGACTATATAAAGATATGGGATATGTGATGGCAGTGGGGCAAGATAAGATTGTTTTGTTGCTTCGAGTAACATGGCTGAGTAAGAGTGTATCCCTGCGGCACAGCCTCGGTGTACACGGCGCCAAAACATGCGCAGTACCTGTGGAGCAGCTCCGCCGATCCGTGGGCGTCTCCGGGCCTGTGGAAAGTGGTGTTTCTCATTCAAGCAGATGCACAGCTACAAATTGCCATGGCAACCAGTGCTCATGCTAATTGCGTCTCTATGTGATTCCCATCCGTCGTGATAGTAGGAGAACAGTTCTCCTCTCCGATCAACATCCGGCAGAGAGGGAATGCAGCAGGCGGAGGGAGGTGCTCGCAGGAGTGTGGAGGAACTGTTTACAGGAGAAAGCTGTTTATAGATCTGCTTTTGTCGTACTGAAATGCACAGCAATATCGAGTGACAAATCTGTTGATGCAGAAGGAACGTATGTATGAACACGAAGCCATGAATGCGATGAAGATGTGAATTTGCATTGCAAACCCGTATTAAGCTCGTCATACAGCAGGAATCTCGAATGCTGAAGGATATAAACATCAACATGTTTACAAATAAATATTCTCCCTTTATACCTGGTCACGAGCAGCTACAGTTTATTGCTTGTACTTTTTTAACGGCCTGCCCAAAGTGTTAAAAAGTTTTCAAAACTTTTTTTTTTTAAACATTAGATCACATGCTTACTGTAAATCCAAGACATAATATCCATATGGTCCTTTTATGGATCATTAGATTTGATAAACACTTACTCTCTGCTGCCTCGTATTTGAAACACTCCTCATCCCATTCATTTGTAATTGTCTTCCTGAAATGCTCTTTTCCCTGCAGTTACCTTGAAATAATTTTGTTTTGTTTTTTGCAGAGGAGAACAGAAATCGCGTGTCCTCATCCCCCACAGAGATTCTCTCCGTATAATCATTCTACTTTATCACTCTGTCTCTCGCACTCTCACCGTGTACTAGTTGCTAAGCAGGGGGCATGTGGTTAGCAATAAATCAGAGAACGTTCCATGCGAGATTCGGACTGATTTGCGAAAATTATTTATTTCGGATGTGTTTTTTTTTTTTGTGAAACGGATATATAGGTTTGTTGTTACTAAACTGGATTGTTTGGGTCTTAAAAAGTACTTAAATGTCGGTTTCAGGATTGTCCTGCCATGTGGTATCGCCCGCTTTTCCGTGCCATTTCCATCAGCTCCAGTGAATTCCTGAAAAGAATATTAATAGACAAACAGCCTTGCAAGATTATAGACTACTTAAAGAAAATGATAGCTTTTGCCGTTATCGAGCAGCATTTGTTTATAAAATCGTATTGATGTGAACTTGTGTTTAATGAATGTGAGACCTGCTGCTCAGCTCTGTGAGGACAATAATGCAGCAGTTAGTATGTGAAGCTCCGCCAGCAGGACTGATGTGTGTCATCGATCACTGATCATTGACATTAAGGTTCGCTTCAGGCAAACAATAGCGCTGGTTTCATTTGAGTTTCGTGTGTATAACACTTTAAATAATGAACATTGTCACAAAGCAGCTTTACAGAAATATATACATTTCATATGTATCAAAGTAAAATTGATGAATGTATCTGTAACGAGCAAACCGGACCAGAGGAGACAGTAGCATGGAAAAACTTCCTGAAATGATATGAAGAAATCCCAAAGAATCTTAAGAATCAAAAGAATATAGCTTTAACACGTAGAGGAAAAGTGTTTTGGTTGTGGGATTTACATTCCTAAAGCTATCATGACAAGCAATCCATGTTCGAATCAGCTGCAGTCCTAAGCCAGCTTCATGGTTTCCAAGTGTATCTTTAGGCTCTCCATATGGGGCCGTCCGCAGCAGCGGCGAGTAGCTCCAGAGTGATGAGAACTCCAACCAGATGTAGGGGATCAGGACGGATCAGGCACGTCCGGAGAGCAGAAGGGGTCAGGATTAGTGATATCTCAGGAGTAGCATGTGTAGCTCAACAAGGAGAGAGAAAGAGAGGAAAAACACACACAAAGATTATAAATACTCAAATTAGATGCATCAAATACTGTAAGACCTGAGTCTCTTATCTCCAGCAATATCTTCTACCATATGAAGGAGTATAGAAAGATCGCTGGTGTTCAAATTCGCATTAAGATCAAACAACACAAACCAGGAAACACGACCCTGATCAGAGGGCAGTAGTTCTGTAGGTCATTTACCACTTTAACCAGCGATATCCGGTATATATGTTATATGTTGTTATTCCAGTACATTCTAGTGATTAAATTCCATCCATCCATTCATCTACTGTAGGAACGGCTGTAGTCCTACCAGGAATCATTATTATCGAGGACGACATCATATTAAAAGTACACAATAATTAAAATTTTCATTTAATCTTTTATATAGGCTAGTAATCTGTAAAGGAAAAAATAATACATCTACATACATACATCTTGTGGGAACAATTTTGTAGTCTAATCTGCATGTCTTTGGACTGTGGCAGAAAACCAGAGTACCAGGAGGAAACCCATCCAACACGGGGAGAACATGCAAACTCCATGCACACAGACATTCCCGAGGTCGGAAGTATATTCAGCCACAATAGGAAGAAGTAGCATATGGTTTTTGGGGGGTGGTTGGGGGATTAGGTTTAGATTTAGGGTTACACACATCTACAGAACTTGTTCAAGCAGAGTCTGAGACGTTCTTCACCACGGGAGAGAACAACACCGAAATCAATTCAATTGAAATTTAGCCTTCGCCACAAATCCTATTTGGGTCTCCACTGAGTATAATGATTATAAATATTTTTTTTATGTATATTGGCAGAGAGATTCCCCCCCCTTTTTGTCTTAAGCTTTATTTCTATAAGCTAATATTATGCAGTGTGTGGGGAGAAGTAGGAGCAGCTCAAAGATTTAGATGGGTTCCTTAGGGACAGTGTTCCTATGGAGACAACCTGATATTCGATTTGATTATTCTCTCTCTCTCTCTCTCTCTCTCTCTCTCTCTCTCTTTCAGTTTTAAAGCCAAATAATATCAAACTAATATCTAAATAATAGATTAAACCTTATAAAACCAATTATTGTAATACCCAAAAATGACTAAATCAACATAAACATTATTCGAAAATGAACTCGATTAGGATTATCCCCCTGTGAAGCCTCAGTATGTGAAATTCAATTATTCGTAATGTTTATTAAAATGTATTATTACAATAACCAGTGAAATGTATGAAGCTTTGGGTCCTGACTTATTGCTTAAATTTCTTCTCTTTTTTTTTCCGTACTTGAATTTCTGACCTATTTAAACATGTGGTTATGAATGTGTTGAGTAATAATGCCTTAAGTCATGTTAAAATTGGAAATCCGAAGCTGTTAAGATCACACTTTGGTTTTGCATTGAGACATCGTCATCGGACAGCATGGTGTGGACGGGTTAGAGCTGCACAATTCATCATTCCTTTAACACTCTGTCGTTTGCAATACTGATATCTCAAAAGTGTAATGTATGTAGAATTAAGGGAACGAAACGAAAAGAGGATTTTTGTTTTTGTTTTATGGCCCTCACTGAGATTTCTGACAGTTTCCAGGTAGGTTTTTCTCTGTGGGTGTGTTTATAACAGGCTGATCCTTAACTGTGACACATCATAGCATTACTAGTTCTTATTAATATAAGCCTACTGCAAGCCATATCGCAATATGTAGCAATATAATTGCAACTTGTTGTTTTTTGTATGATTCTGTGTAGGATTATTATAGTGACAAGTACGAATAAAAAAGAAGAGATTATATAAAACGGTCGTCTAGATGAGAGTGCAGCAAAATAAAAGGGAAATATAGAAGGCGAAAGGAGACGGCTGTATTCAGTTCAGTTCAGTCCTGTTCTCTTCGTGATGAGTTATTACATCTGTTAAAGACCGTACTGTACTTGTATGCTTCTCTTTAAAGACAGAGGTCTAGACTTTACTGTAAAACAGATGGTATAGAGATGGCTACTACTCACATCACTAACATGTTAGTTTCTTAATAAATTCATTCAAATGAATTCAATCATTCAAAAGATAAAGAGTCAACCTGGTAATCAGGGTAAAGAAACATCTGTGCAGTTAAAAAGAAAGGAAATGAAGTCTTTGACATTGTAAGCTTTGGATTCGAACACAAAATCATTACTTTTTGCTGCATGTTGACGTCTCTGAGAGTGTGCTGAGTTGGGGATTTACTTGCTCGGTTTGCAACTTCGCATCAACTAATTACCTTAGAGGTTTCGACTCTGCATCCTTCGTCTCTTATGCGTGTTCTCTGTCTCTCTGAAAAAAACTGTACATGTTACAAAGATGCTGAAGATCTAAGAGGCTAAGATCATTATTAGAAATTATTGTGTGATTGGATAGCGCTGTCACATTGCACATACCGGAGTGTGGGTTCGAATCTCACACTTTAATCTGGGGGCGTGGAGTTTGTCTGGTTTGTGGGTTTCCTCCAGGTATCCCAGTTTCCTCCCACAACCCAAAAACATGCATCTATACATGATTACATGATTGTCTTTGCGAAATTGCCATTTGTGTATGATTGGGTGTGTGTGTGTGTGTGTGTGTGCTTGTGTCCTGCATTGACCCTACAACAGGGTAAGTGGGTATACTGTAGATAATGGATGGGTGTTGGGTGTGTCCAGACATTGCGGTGTTGATGGGTCTAATGGTTGATGCAAAGTGGCGGCAAATAACTCGATCAACTCTGAAGCTTTGTGGCTTTTCATCATTTCGTGTTAATGTAAACTGAAGGAAAAACGTAGCTTTGTTTTTTTGAATGACTGCTTTTTAAACATTTCATCAGTGTGTAAATTACTGTGTTGATTTGTGAGTGTCACATGACCTTACCTATAATGGATTTATTTATTTATTTATTTATTTATTTATTTTTGCCTTTGCTTTAGAATATAGGGGGGAAAACAATAGGAAAGGTGGTTTCTGTGGTTAGCACATGCTTTCACTGTCTGCTTCACGTTGACCCAAAATATAAATTGACTCTTGCAAACAAAAGGAGGTTTAGTCCTTTAAATGCTACGTGACATGAAGTATAAAGCCTTTGGTGCTGATGAGTGACAACAATATAAAGGCTAATCGTAATGACAGTCCCGTATCCGAGTGAAGATGACCTCTGGTGGCAGATGTCATGACGTCAGGTCAGGACAGTCGTTTTTTATAGTAGTGACATCAGCAATAATGGCTTAATGTTATTCCCAGACACCAGCATTCTGTGTGTTTAAATGGGACGTACAGTACAAACGTCATCTTTATTCAAGTATTCAGAATTGAATGCATTCAGTAAAAGTTATTTCCAGACATGATAAAAAAAGAAAAAAGGTTGCACGTTCGAACTTACTGTAGATCCGCTCAGTGCTTTTTACTGTAGATATTGTTAAGAAGCAGCATTGCAGACCATTAGCCTTAATGCATTCTCACTACAAGACTTGTGGTGTACGTAAGATGGATATATAAAACAGACACATCGATAGAGCCGTAGTTTGCTGTTAGATTGTGTTTGTTTCAACCCTGTAACCTTAAAGTCGCATCCACTGAGTGCGGAGAGTAAACACAATGGATTTTGTCTAGTGCCCCAGGTTTCTGCCTGACTTATTATCAGTGGCAGCAGCTTTTATTAAATGACGTGTTCGGCCACATTTATCAGCGTCGTGCCCGAGCAGATCTTTCTGATGTTCACATCTCAGGTCGTTTCCACTGACGGAGTGTTAATCTGTGTTTCCACTTATTTATTTTCATCTCACTGGTCTTTCTCACTGGAGCGGTTCGACCCAGTGCAGCCAGTTGGTCTAAATCACCTGCTGTTCTTTTCTTTCTGTTACGAGGAACAAGAAATTTGTCAGCTGTATCGTGTGATCAGCCAGTTTCGGTGTTGCCTTTACAATATTGCTTTTTAAAGACAGCAGCTGCAGCTTGTTTTTATCAGTTTCCATTACGGAAGGTTTTCATGCAAGAGATAAAATAAACATTTTTAAAAAATTAATATTATTATTATCATTTCAGTGTGAAAATGTTTACGGGCACCTGCATAATCCAGGCACTTGTACTGTATACACAGCTGGCTCGGCCTGCAGGTGAAAGAACTGTAGTGCAGCTCAAGGACACGGTGGTGCTCCATCATACACGACTTGTTTAATTGCCTGCGGGTGTCCTCTGTAAACACAGTCTCAGGTAGAGCAGAGAAGAAAAAAATAGCTAACGCCTGATCTGAAACCTGCTGCATGTCTGGGACGCGAACCTCTTTACGCTTTACTGTTCATCCAGTGTCGAGTCCATGCTGTATCTTATAAGCTGTACAAAAGGTCCAGGTTAATATCAGGTTGTCAGTCTACACTGGCTTCATCGGGGTTAGAACATAAGGAGCAGACTGAACTCCATATGCTCAGCTGACAGTAATAGTTCCTGAACTTACATTACAGCATTTGGCCGACGCCCCTATCCAGAGCGACTTACATTTTTATCTCATTATACATCCGAGCAGTTGAGAGTTGAGGGCCTCGCTCAAGGGCCCAACAGGGACAACTTGGTGGTTATGGGATTTGACCCTGGGACCTTCTGAACCATAATCCAATGCCTTAATCCCACTGAGCTACCGCTGACCCCTGAATCACATTCTGTACGGTTGAGTATCTTACGCCTTGTTTACACTAAGTTGTCCTTCTTTGGTGGTCAGACAAATACACTCC
>JAQMYL010000023.1:19371809-19394327 GCA_030014365.1 Clarias pachynema | reverse complement strand
TTTACTCAACATTTAGATTCACTGATGGTGCAGATTAAACTTCAGGCAGAGATCTAAGGACTGCAGGAGATTCAGTAAATTCTGTCCAGCGCTCGATTTAAGACGCATACGCAGTTCGCTGTTAAAACTTAGTTTATAATCTGGCACAAATCTGCTCATAACTTAGAATCTGCTCAAAAATCTGCTCTCTGTTCATGGAGATAACAGAAAGTTCCAGCTCTCATGATGGTTTTCTTTTTTTTTTTCTCACGCTCCGCTGATTAACAGGCGCGATTACGGTTTCGGTTTTCCAGTGCCACAGCTGACCTAGATATCCTTAATCTGTTGTGTGTAGAGGAGGTTTCTAACTCACATGACAAGGAAAGATGGCAGCTTTAGTGCAGATCCATTACATAATGCTCGCTTATTTACACTGCAGGTTCATTACTGGCTCAGCTCAGCTAAATTGTTGGTCTACAGTCTGACTGTGCTGCTTGTCTGTTATTGTCGCTCTGTCCCGGCTCTATCCGCTGATATATTAGTTGTCATTTGTTGCAGCCAACACTTGTTGGTGGTCTGTGACTCATACAAAAAAGCTGGCAACTAGGGGGGGACCAGAGTGAGGTTAAACATCGTTCCACACTTGTGTAAATGATCTTTTAATGCCGCGAAAGGTTGCTAAGTGATTGTAAGATGACATTAATTAGCGGTGTAGACGACACTTCTTGGGCAGGACCCAGAAAATTAGGATAGACCTGAAAGCACATTAATTTTTTGCGCAGTTAACAGATGGCAAAGCAAAAGCAAAGATGGCATCTGGAAGCTTATTCCTCTGCGGAGGAAGCGGAGCCTTATCGCAGCAGGACGCCGAGGCCGAATAGGGATGAAAGACACGAAGATATGGGAAATGAGGGACACAGGGAATGAGACCGATGCTGTTTGATGAGAATTTGCTGTGATCTCACCATGAACTGTTAGCGCGGGGGCACTGGCTGAGAGATCTCTCTTGTTTGCTGCCATTTGAAGCCTTCAGGCCGGGGCCCTGTGCTAACAAGGGAGCTTTATTTAGTCATGGGCACAGTCCTAACTTAAGCCCAACTCTTCCTTCCTCTTCCATGATGATGATGATGCCTGTCCCTGGAGTGCATATATCTTCTGTGACCTTGTCAGAAAATTTATCATGCGTAATCCTGAATTTGCCCCTCTAATGAAATGGAACGGAGCACCCGTGCTGCTGTAAGGAATGCTATGACTTCATGATGAGTTGCCTACATTATAAGACCCAGTCACCTGATGCAAAAAAGCATGGCTAGGCTAGTAATCTTGTCACAATCGTAATACAAATAAGGGGCGGCCTCCAGTTCTGTAAAATGAGCTCAACACAGAAGTGCCAAAACATGCAGTTCCTCAAATGTCCAGTAGGCTCTACTCCCAAAGTGAGTCAATCCCCAGAGGCCGCATGCTAAAATGTCTAAGATTACAACAGAAATATACATGTTTATTGTATGGTGCAAAAAAAAAAATGCTTTTGGACTCCATTTGGATTTTCCGTTCATGATAACTTTACAGGGGGTGAATTTTTATGCAACTCTATATTGCATAAACATTATATTAGGCCATAAAAGTATGCATAATTAGAGGTGTGGCCGTTTTGAGTGAAAGCTGCATTGTTAGACCCTTAGCAGTCTACCGTGCATCACTTTAGCTTACCAGGTAACTTGAATTGTAGGAGTTTAACTCATCACAAATAATGTAGGAGTTGACACGGGATGATGTGTAAGTTGTTAAAGAATGTTGTCCAATCAAATGCAAACTAATGTTAGCATATAAATTGATGTTAGCCACATTAGCATTTCAACTACACTAAAGCTAAGATACAGTAGCTAGCTTGTGGTAACTGAGGGTAAGTACGCATGTTCCAACCCACAGCCAGGCTTTGTTTGTTGCACCCATTTACCCATTCATGGATTTACATGGGTTTAGGCGGAGAGAGCTTCTACCGAGATGGCACGACCAGACGACCAGACAACCAGAGCACAGTTGAGCTTTAAAACTCTCTTCAGAAAACCTTATTGGTGATGTCATAGAGGCATTGTCCAGTTCTTATCGGTGACATCATGGAGGGTTTGTCCAGTTGTTATTGGTGACGTTACTGAGGGTTTGTCCAGTTCTTATTGGTGACATCATGGAGGGTTTGTCCAGTTTTTATTGGTGACATCATTGAGGGGATGTCCAGTTCTTATTAGTGATGTCACTGACGGTTTGTCCAGTTCTTATTGGTGACATCATTTAGGGTTTGTCCAGTTATTGGTGACATCATGGAGGGTTTGTCCAGTTGTTATTGGTGACGTCATGGAGGGTTTGTCCAGTTCTTATTGGTGACATCATGGAGGGTTTGTCCAGTTGTTATTGGTGACGTCATGGAGGGTTTGTCCAGTTGTTATTGGTGACGTCATGGAGGGTTTGTCCAGTTCTTATCTATAGATACAACTCATGAGGCTATGATATGTACCTAAGCTGTAGCTCAATGTATGTTTAGTGTGAGGTTACATTCCAGTTGTGCATTTCCAACAAATTGGAGCCAACAGATTACATACACCCAATAAGTAAACAGCTAGTCAAAATGTAGTTAAAACAGTGCTATCATCAAAACCTCATACTCCCACCATTATACTGTATGTACATTTCTCCACTGATGGTTATCTCTTGTGCCTTTACTCCTTTAATCAACAACTAATACGTTATTTTAATGACATGAATAAAAATAAATAAATAAAAAGAATCACAGCTGTTGATGTTGCAACATTATCACTAAACCTGCCACTTTTAGCATGAGTCAAGCATTAGCGTGTTAGTCATTACCTCCTGATCGGAGCGGCTGATGCTGAGCAGAAAGGTTTGTTCTGACACAAAGACACATTTCCAGATTTAGCCATATGGCAGATGTTCACAAGACAACAAGATATAGGAGACAGCTCTCTGGATTCTGCTTCCGCTTCGTTGCCGGCGTGATTCCTTCAAGGGCAGACAGTTTTACAAGAGTTCTTTATAGCTATCCAAAGTCAGCCATTTGTTGAAGGCATTTTCAGTGATTTGACCCTAATAGAGGAAGGATGATGAGGATGATGTCACGGTGCACATAAACACTTAAATTTCCCTTCCCTAAACACATAGACCTTCAAACAAAGGGAAAACATAATGATTTCTGTGTTGGGTAAAGCTGAATAATGTGAACATCTACTGATTTATACTGTAAGATTTTGGAGAATATACTATAAAGAGGAAAATCCTACATAAATCATATTAGGCTGAAGCCTTAAATACTTTGGAGTCATTTATCGTAGTTTCAGTGTTCGAGCTGAAGTCAGTGCTGTGTTCAGTGTTAACAACCCCAAGTTCAAATGTTACATCAATATTTACGTGGAGAAAGTTCTCTCTATTGAGTCGGCGTGCAAGCCAGGTGTTTTGGGTGAATGATTCAGGTTAATAAAATCACTTAAATGTAATCCATGTCTTTGGAATTTCTCAAGTGTCACGGTAATGAGATGGTGGTGTTTATAATGTATAGACCAATGTCTTGTCTCTTCTTTTTCTGTCAACAGCAGTAAGATTTATATACCTTTATACGATCTCCCTTCAAAAAATAATCATTTAAAATGCTATTTATTTATATTTCTTTATGAGATTTGATACTAAAATTGGTGTAAGCTTCTAGAAGCATATGACCTGTAAAAACTGTTGCTTAAATTAAAAATAGATGTTTTTTTGGTAAAAGCTTAAAAAAAAAAACTGTAGTGTACGTAACCATGTCACATTCATGTCGCAATATCCTAACAATTTAGTATTTTACTGTAGAATAATACACTTTTTCAGATTTATGTCTTTTTATGTGAAATCACATAAAATGACAATTTAGATCATCGGAAGATATCATTTTAAAAAAAGTTACAGCACTACATAAAAGGGCATGAAATTGTATTTAGCAAATGTGTTTCTTTTTATCTGATAAAAATATAAATGTGCATGCATATTTACAAAAAACAAACGAAGCATGGATTGGGAGATAAGAAGCATTAGGCTTTATGAAAAATGGTGTTATATGATCCTATCTAAAAATTTACTTTTTGCACCTCCTGTAGGTGAGAAACTTTTCAGCACCAATACCATGCTTTGGCAGATTAGTAATTGTTCAATACCCAAAACTAATAACCAACGGTCTCCATATGAGTATTAAACAGGGTATCTGGTGTCATGACCTCAATTAAGTTCATTCAGATCCCAAGATCCGACTTGGTCTCATGTGTCATTACATAGTTTTAAGTGTATTTACAAGGACCAAAACATGAATTTCATGGTAACATACAGTAGTTACTGTACATCAAACAGTCAGACAACGGTGCAGGACTTAATCCTGCTGCTTGTTCGAGTACAGTTTTGGTATTAATTATGCAATAATCAACTCTAAACATGACTCTTAGTGTGGTTTACCATCATCAGTAAGAAATCTACCAATCCTCTAATAATATTTTCTCTACTTCTATGGTTTGTCTGATGCCACCTTCATGCCTACAGTATGGCTTCTACATATACGTTAATTTTAATGTAATATGGAAAGATGGGAAAAGTCGCATCTGGGACGGTGGAACGAGGCAAAGACAGAAGAAAACAAGGAACATGAACAAATATAGAGAATAGATTTTTCTCAGCGTTGGACAAGCTTGGATGAGATGGTGCTTGGGAAAGTCTTATTTTGGCAGTCCTGCATTCCTTTTGGCCTTTTAAGGAGATGGACGGATGAGGATCAGACAGCCGGGAAAAGGCTCTTGTTATTAAAGAAAAAAAAAAAAAAGAAGACTTCGAAGACAGTGACACATCATCGGTTTAAGCAACTCTGGCTGCTGTTTGTCTGTAAGACTTTCTTAAACTGTGTTCAGTATCATCAAGGGAAGGAGGCTACACTGCGTGGCCTTTAGTTCTGTCAACCTTTGTCATGATTTATTGAGCAGAAACAGCATGTCTCTGTTTTCCCTGGAGAGAGAGGTATTGTATGTCATAAAATGTAGCATATAAAGTGCAGTAGGGGAACCTGGGCTGGTTGTATGTGTGTGTGTGTGTTTGTCAGAGTGTGTATTCCTCATCCTAGTCTCACAGAGACTTCCATGACAGCCTTGATCTTAATCTCTAACAATAAAATGTTTTCCTATCCTTCATGTTATTCTGCTCGAGTGGCTCTGCTCCTCTGTACCCTTTTCAGAATGATATTTGATGTGCTTTCGTTCTCTCCCAATTTGTTTTCCTACATCCGACATGATTTAATCATGTATTTTCAAATCCCTAAACAAACTCAAACGCTGCACTCTCACCTGTGCTGAGGTTCAAACCCAGGACACTGACAGCCTGCCAACGCCACTTTTATACTGAGCTGCTCTACTACGCGTTTAGATTGTGCTAATTAAATTTAAAAGTAGTTAAACATCAGTACCAGCCTGATTTCATGTTTTATAAAATCGTTTTGTACGTTAATACTTCAGGAATTTATCGTGTTTATTCTACATAATTCAGTCCGGTAATTATAAACATTAAATTAAGCTGATGGTCAAAACACACTATCGGCGCTGGTCTTACACATATAATACAGAAAATGTGTGTGGCCAAAGAAGCTACTTCTAAAGTTTATGCAACATGAAAGTGACTTCTTGCTTCACGAAAAATTTCAAGTTTCTAACTTCAGTCGTTTTGGAGAGATGATTTAATACAGTATGCGCCCCAAAAGTGGCCATTTTTCAGCGTTATACTGTCTCGCTTCAAACAATAATCATTTAAAATGCAAATGATTAATTGATACTAAAATGTATACAGTGAAAGCTTCTAGAAGCATATGACCTGTAAAAAGTGTTGCTTAAATCAGTTTTTGGTAAAAGCTTAAAAAGCAAAAAAATCTGTAGTGTCCGTAACCGTGTCAGATTCATGTTGCAATATCTTAACAATTTTGCAATTTAGAATGATACACTTTTTCAGGTTTATATCTTTTAATGTGAAATCTAATTTGGCCAAGTTTCATCTGAATGACAATTAAGATCATTGAAATAAAAAAGTATTTAAAAAAAGTTACAGTTACTACATAAAAGTGCATGAAATTGTATTTAGCAAATATGTTTCTTTTTGTCTGATAAATATAAATGTGTGCATATTTACAAAAAATTAAGCATGGATTGGGAGATACTGTAAGAAGCATTGAGTATTATGAAAAATAGTGTTATATGATACTATCTGAAAATTCACTTTTCCACCTACAGTAGGTGAGACACTTTTTAACACTGATACTGTGCCATGTTTTGGCCGTGCGTATATAAATGATGAGAAAATTGATAAGTGTGATAAAATATTATCATATTTTGATGATAAAGGTAATATTTATATCTGCGTTATATTTCTTTAAATTCTTCTTTTGTCTTATCCCGTGGGGGTCGCCACAGTGGATGATCTCGTCCACCATATTTGATTGGGCATAGGTTTTTATGTCTTTCTCGACCTTCTCATTATATCTGAGAGTGCAGTTTTGTAACGCACATGCCTGGGGTTCCCTGTGAGCCTTAGTGTTCTGTGTGAAAAGTGGAGATATGTAATATGAGCTCTTTAATTTTTTTCTTTGTAAGCATGCTGACCCAAAGCTCCTTCTTATCAGGGGCTGATTTCATTTATACAGCTCTGAGCTCTTCTCATTCTCAGTCATGGCTCAATGAAATGAGTCTGACAGCTCTTTTTAGATTTCTGTTCTTTTTAATCTTCTATCAGAAAAGCAGATCTACATTAAACATGAGATCGGGCCTGGCATTTCAAGCATTGGAACGCTGATTGCCTCCTTGGAGGGTTCTAGCGCTGATGTTTTCAAGAACATGGAATGAGAACAGGGTCTGTGCTTGTGTTTACAACTGGGTTTGTGAACATACAGTATTCATGCTCAGTCAGACAAGTGTATGTGGATTATTGTGACTTATCTGATGATATTTTGGATTCCTGGAAAGATGTTCTGATGATCCCGGTGGTTTGTCCTGATGCAGTCTTATAACAGAAAGTCAGAGTTGTGTTTGCAGGTCGTGTACACAGATAGCCAAATCTTAAGTTACATGTTTTGCTTCCTCCCATTTCAAACAACCAAAGAAACAACAGTTATGCTAATGAAATGAAAACGACAGATACCCTTTAATCTAGACAAATCATAAATGTGTTAGAGTACAGGTCAAGTTTTTCTTTCTCAAGCACTGCTCATCAAAAATAAATTCATTTTTTGAATATAATTCATGTATTTATGGCTATTGATTAATGATTAGTTAAAAAAAATAAATTTATCCATCATGTACATTTAATAGTGTTCTTATTGATGGCCATCTTCATTTGATGTCTATACTTTAGAGGGGATTGGATTTAGGATCAAGGACGTATAGGACATAAGTGCAAGTAAACGCCAGGCTTTTATTTTATTGGTATAGTTCTGAGGAGACTTCGCAGTGATCTGCAGGTGTCAAGCTTAATTCATCCTCATGCGGAGATTGGGATCAGGTGTGTCTTATTTTTAGCACTCCAGTGATCCAGAGCGTGCATGCTGGGAATTGCAGTTCTCTCCGCTCGCGTGTCTCGCCCTTGATGTGAGGTGATGTGAGAAGTACATTTAAATATACATAAAAAAAAACTTCTAAGAAGTTAATACAGTATATATTTTTTCCTTTTACTGATTGGTTAATGGAAGAAAAATGTGGTATTTGCTAGAGATGGAGGAAAAATTTATTTAGACTCTACAATTGATTTTTTAAAATTCTTTTTTTGTTATTTATATACTGTATGTTTGCAATTTAGGTAGTAAAACTTTCTCTATGATCCTACAGGTGGCGTGCTATAAACTGTGCACACATTGTCCGGCAACACAGCTGTTCTGATTTGCTTTTTGAATTTGGACATTTATAAAATCATGATACTTAAAGAATCGCAATACTAATCGAATCAGCACCTACTGTAGGTATCGTGATCATATTGTATATCGGGTGGCTCCTGGGGATTCCCATCTTCAGTATTTGAAATGTCAAAAACATTCTGCATGTATTTAGCCCACTACAAATAAAAACTACAGTATGTAATGTCCACCATTGGTCCACCTTGTGTACGGTCATTTGTTTAGCTGTCTTGATCAAATATTTTATCATTTCAAGAAGACTGTGTCACTTTTTATATGTAGGTCTACTTTAGAATCACAAATGGAGTGCTTATTTCTCACGGATTATATCATGATATCTTATAATTATAACAAAATATGACTATAAAATACACTGAACAGCCCAAAAATCCATCTCAAAACATTATGCCCAGTATTGTGGTGGTTCTGGCCCCTCAGGCATGACTCCACAAGACCTCAGGGAGTGTACTGTGATGTCTGGCACTGGGACGTTAGTGGTGTATTCTTTGTGTGCTGCGGGTTGTGGAGTAGGGCCTCCATGGATTAGACTTGATTTTCACATTCCATGACTGCTCAATTGGATTGGGATGTGAAGATATTGGAGGTCTTGGACTCTGTCAGTTGGGCGCTCCATGCACAGTGGGTTTTGGTGCACTGGATGTTATCTATCGTAATTATTTGTGCTGCATTATCTTTTCTCTTTGCTCTTTGCTGGCATGTGTGAGGCTTGGGTTCTTATGATCCTGTCACCAGTTTATTGATATATAAATAATAATCAGAGTTAATGTGCTAATTTTATACAATATGGTGGTGTAGTGGTTAGCACTGGCGCCTTGCACTTCCAGGTTGCGGATTTGATTCCCGCCTTGTCTCTGTGTGCATGGAGTTTGCATGTTCTCCACGTGCTTGGTGGGTTTCCTCCAGGTACTCCGGTTTCATCCCACAGTCCAAAGATATGCAGATTGGGCTTATTGGCGTTCCCAAGTTGCCCGTAGTGTGTGAATGAGTTTGTGAGTGTGTGTGTGTGTGTGTGTGTTTGCCCTGTGATGGATTGGCACACTGCATAGGCTCCAGGCCCTCCATGACCCTGTATACAGGATAAAGCAGTATAGACGATGAGTAAGTGAATGAGTTATGTGGTGTTAATGTTATGGCTGATCAGTGTATGTTTGTTTATTTATACCGTAACCATTTTTTTCCATTCCATTTCATCATGCTGGAAAGAAGAAAATATTTTAATATTATGTCTATTTTACTACAATACATTATGTTCAGAAATGTACATTCTTCTGTTTAATGAGTTCATTTATTTTTATTAGACTTACATATTTTACTTTACAGTAAATCACATTTATCAAAATATGTTAATAAATAAATCTTTTTTCCCAGTGTGGCGTCTGGCCCAGAGACCCCGAGGTGTATATACTGTACTGTACACTGTGAATGAGACACCAGTTGACTATAGAGCCAAAATACAGTAAATACACCAGTGCAACCTGATATCTAACACTTCAGCTCACCAATAGTTATGTTATAATAGATAAAATTTTTTGTTCAGGATTAAAATCCAAATCACGCAGCTTTACTGTTCCCTTGTGCTACACTGATTGGTCTGTAAGTTGCCTAATTGTGTCCTTGGAATGAATTATTATAAGAATAAATCAAGCACTTTTGGTTAAATTCTCGGCGTCTCCGTGACTCAAGCCCAGCCCCAGTGAAGCGTAATGAAATTTCTCATTTTCCTTTGGTGCATTTTTTTTTTTCACCCCCGTAATTAATAAGTGCTTTAGAAGTTTTGTAATTAAGACTATAGCGCAAGGAAGAAACACAAAACCCACTGCAACAACTAATAAGCAAACATTCACACTCAGATGGAAGTTTTTCAGATGGATGAAACTATGACATTAATCTTAAGAGATCAGTTCGCCTTGTAATGTTCGGTAACTTATAATTAAACATTGTGTGAGTTTTCTTTCCTTGACTCGTGGCCACCTGGTTCGAGCATGTAAGCATGCTGGTTATACTCCTGAACTGTGTGACCCTGGGCATGTTCCAGCCCTGCGAGGACGTCCTGTGCCAGTCTGAGTGGTGCATCATCCTCCAGGTAAGAACTAAAAAAAATTTTTTCATGGATCTACAGTATAACCCGACTGAGCACATGATTAACAGATGTGTCCTTTGTGCTGCCTATAACGGACTGAATGTATCTTAATCGCTACGCTGGCTCTATCACATCTCTGTATCTTGAATGCAGCCACCATCATTTATCAAACTCTATCTAGCTCTCATCCAAGATCCTGTTGCACCGAAGGGTGTGAAGGTGGAGCGGAGGCTCGGCCGAATATCATTTCCGAAAAGGCATGTTGTTAGTGCAAGTCTGTGATTGCTCATGGCACTGGCTGACACCCCCGTTAGGCCTCCGGGGGTTTCGTGTGTCTGTGGGAATGGTGTTGGTTCAGCATTTTCAGACAGTGGTATCAGTCGGATTCAGTCAGAGGACACCTAACAGGATGTACCATATTACCTATACCTTCCCCACTCTGTCCCTTAGGACTGGCATGTCGTTCAACGCCTCCTGCTGAGGTGATCCATTCTGACTGATAAAGAATATCATATTTTTTTCTGCCTGGAAATTAAACTTTTCCTGCGGTTACGTCAGGCTGAGACCGCTTGAGCGATGTACAATACTCCTGGTTAAGTGAAGAATAACAGCTTTCTGTTTTTGGCTTTGTCCCACTGGTCAATGTGTAATTACGGTGTTATTCTTGTGTCCTCAGGCATTCGATGACTGCATCTTTGCCTTTTTCGCTGTGGAGATGGTTATCAAGATGATAGCTCTGGGGATTTTCGGATCTAAGTGTTACCTTGGAGACACATGGAATCGCCTGGACTTTTTCATTGTCATGGCTGGGTGAGAGATCCATCACTGTAGCACCGGTTTTACAACAATCTTTCCTGTAAGGGCTCCGATTCAGTTAACCCCCACCACCCCGCCCCACGGCCCGGCCCGGTTATTATTGGGAAAGGGTGGTCCAAGTGAGTAGAGGCAGACTGGAATAAGAAATCAGGATGGGAATTTGTCCTAAAGTGACCCTCAAATGTCCAAAATAACAAAACATAAATAAAAGTGCAGGAACTAGAATTCACCTATTTTAAGATTTCCCCAAAACAACAGCAGTTACTCTTCGTTACGTAACGTAGATACATTTACATTTATATTTAGGCATTTGGCAGACACTCTTATCCAGAACGACTGACAAAAAGTGCTTTGAAGTTTCCGTCTTTGGATAGATACTTACACTGGGTTACTACAGTAGGTTAGTAACTAACTGATATCAGTCAAACACAGTTGGGAAAGGGATTTATTTATGCTTTTTTTTTTTTTTCAAAGACTCAGCCGTACGTACATTTAAAGGAAGTTCATTCCACCATCTCAGTGCCAGAACAGAAAAGAGTCTAGATGCATGTCTTCCTTGATGGAGATGATGGGCCCAGACGAGCAGTGCTAGAGGATCAGAGGAAACGTGATGCAGTGTGTGGTGTGATTAGAGCTGAGAAATAGCCTTGAAATACACTGACTGGCCCAGAAGAAGTCACTCATTTTGCTATTTAACGGCCTTTAGCTATGATTATGGCACAAAACAAGGACTTTCAATGAAATTAAGATCAGGACTATGTGGTGTCCAGTTCATGTGTGATAATGATTCCTCATGCTCCAGAGTCCTGGAATATGTCCCGTACTATCGGAAAGTAGAAAACCTCCACAGATGTGATAACCTGGTGATTCAGTACATTCAGGTGGTCAGCTGACTTCATTTTATTGCCCCATAACGTTGCTGAGTCTAGACCTGAGCGACTGAAGCAACCCCAGGTCATAACATGGACTCATCAGGTCACATGACAGTTGCTCCAAAGTCCAATCTTTACGTTCCCTAACAAACTGAAGCCTTTTTTTTTTAATACAAGTGTTTTTCTTTGTTTATGGCCACACACCTGTTTAGTCCCAATCCTGAGAGTTCTCCTTGAATTTCATTTCACAACTACCAGGTTTTAATAACGCATTGAACAGTTCTTACCCCAACTTCAAACTCCATTTGAATTTTTTTTATAGCTCCCATTGCGGTTACTCCAAATGACGCAGTCAAGTCGCTCATTAGACAAAATTAATGTGGAGTTTCTAATGTTCACCGGCTTCATATTTATTTCTTGTCCTGCACATTATTATTGTTTTAAAGTGATCTGTGCACTGTGTAATAAATCCTACAACGGTGTTTCATGACCAAACATTCCCTCAAGTCTCGAATCTTATTAAAAAATATGATGACAAAATTAGTGTGTAATTAGTCTGCTAATGCAAAAGCCAGTTCAGAACGTGAGGCTGCATGTAACCGGTTCCTTTAGTCCGGAGCTAAAGTCAGAATTAAGCCTCATTGTTAATTGTTACTGATTGTTATGAATAATGTCTTACTGTAGTTTCTTCCTTTAGTGATGGAAAGTGACTTGAGTTGTGTTTCTCTGAAGGATGCTGGAGTACTCACTGGATGGTCACAACGCCAGTCTGTCAGCCATCCGGACCGTGCGTGTGCTCCGGCCTCTACGAGCCATCAACAGAGTCCCCAGTAAGTAACTTCTGTCTTATCTACAGATAGGAGACACTAGAGAGTATGAAACGCTCCAGACAGAAAAGCTGTGATATATGGAGATAAACTTCTTCCGCAGAAACGTGAAAAAGACAATACGAGACCACTTAAGGAGCAATTAGTGCTTTATATACTGTACGCTCAGTGGCACTTTAATGGGGACACCTGTCGTCTTGCTCATTCATGGAAGTACCGTATGCAGTAAGCCAATCATCTGGCAGCAGCATAATGCATATGCATAATGATGTACACACACACACACACACACACACACACACACACACATACTGTAGTATAAGAGCTTTAAATAACGTTCACAGAAACATCAATCAGATCTGACGGAGGAAACTCACTACAGGTTTGTTCTTTGGACACTTACTACTACTGTTTGCACTGTTGTCACTTTGTCACACATACAATTTCATATCAAGGTGGCGCTGCATTTCACTTAATTTCAATTATTAGTATTATTCATTAATGCTTTTAATTATAATTATTATTACTTGTGATTTATATGCTTTATTTTTCTGCTTCTTATATATCTTGTAGCTTTTTGTTTTTAGCATTGCGTTAGTAAATTCTGGTCAGTTTCCTGTGTATACTGACTATATGAATAAGATATACAGAGTATAATCACACCCACGACCTGTCTTGCTTTTACTGCCTCAACTGCTGCTGGATATCTGGAATTTCCTTCAAGATCAATAAAGTATCCATCTATCTATCTAAATGTATTTAAGTGATGCGAGTGTGATTAAATAGGGCACTGGTGGCTCAGTGGTAGGTTTTTCGCCTGCCATGCGGAAGGCCTGAGTTCGATTCCCAGCCAGTGCCCAAAACCCCCCAGCCACTGGATGCAGCTGTGCGACCCCTTGCAGGGAGCAGCCGAATGACCAACAAGTGCGAGTGTGATTAACATCACAGCCTTAGGCCGCTCCTGCTCTGATTGGCACTTTGCAGTAACACATAACTTAAACTGAAAGGTGTATGTTAATAATGTTGTAACTTTCTTAACAAATATTTGTAAAGCTATAGGTAATAATTCAAAACACCTTGGAGTGTCTTCTGAAAAAAGATGCATTTTTTTGCACTTGTCTCTAAACACACACACTTTCTCAGTATCTAGCTTAGTAGAGGTTAGAAGTTACAGTCACAAGGTGAATCAGCCTTCATAAGTCAGCGTGCCAAAAGACATCGTTCTATGTACATTGGGAGCTGTGCAACGGGTGGCGTTACCACGTCCGCTATTTCATTATGGACAGCAAGTTAGAACAAAGAGTGAGCGTGAAACTGGGCAAATCTGCCAACGAGACGTTTGAGATGTTTACGGCGATGCTGCAATGAGTCATTCGAGGTCATTTTGAGTGGCACGAACGCTTCAGGAACGTGAGAGATCTGGAAGACCTTTAACGAGCTCAACCCCCGAAAATGTTGAAACTGTTCTGCATCTTGTGCATTATGATTGTAGGAGAACAATCCATAACATTAGTGTCATACGGAACGGTCCAGACGACCCTCACATGTGATGTCAAAAATGCGCCGTGTCGCTGCTGAGTCCGTTCCCAGGCTGCTGACCCAGGAGCAGAAGGAACATCGCGCTGAAGTCTGCAGAGAACTCCATCAGCATGCCGTGGATGACCTGTCCTTCATGTCGAGGATTATTACCGGTGACAAAACTTTGGTGTACGAGCTACGACCCTGAGATGAAGCAACAGTCTTCTTAGTGGAAGAGCCCGTCATCTCCATGGCCCGGAAAAGGCGTGGCAGGTCCTCTTCTTTTTTACCTTTTTTTCGCGGCATTGTGCATTGAGAATTCATCTTTTTTATGCGTCTGAAGGAGGACGTACGGCTTAAGTGACCGGATATGTGGTGCACCAATCTCGAAACTCGTTTAAACATGAGCTTATTGCAAAAGATTTTGTCAATTTACTTTTTCAGTTATTTTATTGGTTTCATTGTAGTTACTGAATCCTATACTAAACAATAAACCAGGAGTTAAACACTGATTCTGAATTTTTCCTTGCATTTTTTGTTACAGACCTATGTAAATTAATGAACAGATGGGTTTCTTTCTTTTCTTTTTCTTTTCTTTCTTTCTTTTTTTGGAGCACATCTTCACTGTGAAACAGATTTCGTGCTAATTAAGCCTCTCCTGGCTGCTTCAGTATTAATGATTCCTCTGTAATGATAGTGATGTGATAATGTGAGTCCAAGGGAGCTACTAAGGTGCAATCACAAGTGAATTTTTTTTATTCACTTGGTAAAAATCTGTGTGTGTGTGTGTGTATTCACATATCTGCTGTTCATACCTGTAGTCTTTGTATTTGAATTTATTTGTCACTTTTTTTTTATCATAGACAGTGTATTGCTCTGTCAGCATTAGTGTGTAGGAGTGTATGTGCTTGTGCTGGTCTTCTCATTTTTTTTTGGTCTCCGCTATGTGACCAAGCGCTCCTCCAGGGAGCTCATTACCCCGGCTGCGCTGTGCCGAGGCCTCCTCTCAGACGGCTCTGTGCTGTCTAATGTGGGAGGCATGGACAGGATTTTCCCTCTTCACTCAAGCATGTCCATTTAAGGTCCTTTCCTCTCTACGTAATTCACTCAGATTTCACCAGCCATACAGTATACTCACACACACACACACACACACACACACACACACACACACACACACACAGACTTATTGGATTAGCATTTCCGTTAGATACTGTAGCCCCATAATTCACAGTTTCCTTTCTGCGTTTTGCTCTTCACTAATCAGGAACTTAGACTCGTATAAAATCCCAGCATTTGCATAGTAGATTTATTAATGTTTTATTTTTATTTTTTACAGTGGTGCATCTATTAACTTTAGTGTCTCTTGCTTTAAACTCTTCTTTCA
This sequence comes from Clarias pachynema, assembly GCA_030014365.1. Lineage (NCBI taxonomy): Eukaryota > Metazoa > Chordata > Actinopteri > Siluriformes > Clariidae > Clarias > Clarias pachynema. Next base: position 19,378,879 of record JAQMYL010000023.1, on the reverse strand, counting down.
CTAAAGATACATTTCAAGTTCATAGCAAGCGATGCAGGTACTGATGTAGGACCCGAATACTGTACGAGTGTCACCTTCCCGCAGGTGCTTTGAGAAAGCAAGGACACTTTTAGACAGGAAGTGTTCCCCCCTCGAGCGACTCAAATGGCTCATCATTGAACTTCCTTGACTGACGCATGCATTTTCATGACCGCAGTCATGTGATCAGATTTCTGAGATTTCTCATCAGAAGTATTAACCTCTGTTTTTATTGGCTTCCTGTTTTTACCCATTTGGTATTTTTGTGGAGAGCCCAAAATAAAAACTAAATGCATGAGCCAACTACTTCGTCAAACAGCTAACTGAATACACATGACTGACTCTTTTTGACAGAACTCATTATATACCAAATTTGGTCCAGTTTCCTATTTGTATCATCAAACAGACAACGCAAAACACATTAAATTCAATTAAATTCACATTTATTTATATAGCGCTTTTAATAACAGTCATTGTTGCAAAGCGGCTTTACACAGTCAAAAGAAAATGATGGAAATGTGTATGAAATGTGAGAACGTGTATATGAATCAGAACGATCAGATTGTGCACAAGCCGAGGCCGACGGTGCCGAGGGTACCAGGAACCAGGAACCAGACTCAACAGGGAACCCATCCTCATCTGGGTGATAACGGATAGCAGGGATTGATCTGAAGTCATACTGTGTGTTAGGAGGCTGGAAGTTCAGTATAACAGGAGATGTGGAGAAGTTCATATAGAGTAGTGTAGTGATGCCTGGAGAGATGGGTATACTGTACTTTAAATTTACAGGTTTAAGTAGTAAACCAAATCAATACCTTTAAACAATATTAAGCTAAGATAAGCCTTTATTCGTCACATATACTGCTGTTACTGTTACTGCACGGTGAAATTCTTTATTCTTCACACATCCCAGCTTTGTTAGTAGGCTGTAGGGTCAGAGCGAAGGGTCAGCCATTTTTACGGCGCCCCCTAGAGCAGACAGGGTTAAGGGCCTTGCTCAAAGACCCAACAGCGTCATCTTGTGCAGATGGGGCTCGAACCTGTGACCTTTCGATCAGTAAGTCAGAGCCCTAACACGCTGAGCTGCCACCACCATCACCAAATTATTCAATTGGATTCTTTGAAAAGCTTTGATGTGTAAGGCTTACTTGCTCTGATACAGTATGATAGCCTGATGAAAATGGTTGTCATCATCTTCTCTGTCTTGTTTTTACGGTTCTGCCACCAAACACTCTGGGCATTTATAGAGACCAATCAAAGGAGTGGAGACATCTGCCACTTTTCCTCGTCTCGTCTCCAAACTGTCAAAACGCAACTTGAAGATGAGGACCCTTTGAACAATATTTTTAGACGCTTTTTCTGAAGTTTTAAGAAGATTGTGTGCACTCATGGAGTTTTGAGACAAACGCATGCACAATGCAGTTTTCGTATGTGAATAGAAAAGGCAAAACTTCTAACAAGCAGCATCTAAGCTTTTTTCACCGCTGTGACTTTTGAGAGTAGTGAAATGCCGTAGTATCAGAGTATCACAGTGGTTGGAGAAGTGGGTATATAATTGGCTGAAAACTAAATATTATAGATATAGATATAAGGGCTGACAATATTAACTCGTTAACACGTGAATCACAGCGCGAAAGCAGAAGAAGAATCCGGGTTCGAGCCCTGGGTCGATGTGATAAAATCCATACTATTGTATGAAAAAACAGAAAATATTGTCTCTGGAAATGAGTACACTCATGAACATTTCTTCTTGTTTAAAAAACCTGCGGTATACAGTAGTTCTGCACGATGCCGCTAGAGGGTCAAAACCAAGGCTTTCTCCGTGGAATGTTCGCCTTCTTCATGACAACGCACCAGTCCACTCAGGGGTACGAAATTCTGCCTTACCCGCCCCCTACTACTCCCCCAAGCTAGCACCCAGTGACTCCTTCCTCTTCCATCACTTGAAGAAACCACTTTGTGGCAGGCATTTGACGACGACGAGGTGATTGCCAAAGTGGAACTTTTCGTCAAGAGCCGAAAAAAGACGGTCAAAGAAGGTCTCCTCCAGCTCATCCATTGTTTGGAGAAGTGTGTCATCTTAGGTGGAAGACATGTAGAGAATCGCGACCAGTGGCGGCCGGTCAATAAGGGGCACTGGGGCGCCACCCCCTTAAAGTTAGGCAGAGAAGAATGCTCTTCTCTGAGCATCTAATTATTTAACATAATAATTATTTATTTTAATAATGAAATAAAGTCATTTAGTCACAAATTTCCTCTGTATTTCTTAGTATAATTTATTTACAATACATCTAAACTGTATTACGTTCATTTGTGTCTATGTAGGCACATAAATTTTTGAAAACCATGTGACTTGAGGCTGAGCTCTAATTGGATTTTTTCAAATCATCCTTGGGGTGGAGCACTGTGCGCCCCGAACCCTCCCACTTTTGTTCTTAGCGAATCAATATTGTTTTTAAATATTTGGGCTCATGTGATTGGACCATTCTCAACGAGTCTTATTACTGTAACTTTATTAACTTATTAACTTTAACTCAAAATTGGACTGAATTACACACAGTTAGAGGTGAAGTGGGTTAAAATCAACAAGAAACTTCAAGACCAATTATTGAGAAATATTACATGCACCCAATGAAAGTGTATTTGATTTTCAATACAATATACAATTTGGTCTTAATATTCATGGAACAAGAGGAGAAAAGGATCTAACCACACCTTTTGATATTATTTTATGCCACATCCTTTAGTCCATACTTTTTGTAAGTCGCTCTGGATAAGAGCGTCTGCCAAATGCCTAAATGTAAATGTAGTAAGTGTGGAGGCACTTTTACATATTGATATTATGTCTATTTTATGAACATAAATGAGGCCTGTCATGGTTTTATTCTTAATTTTATTACATTTCTTTATTTATTAACTTAAACACAAAGATTTTTACCTTTATTTATTTATTTATTTACATTTTTTACTTTACTGAAAGTTTGCCCTTAATGTAAATCTGTAGACACAGGAATAATTGTTTCAGTGCATCTGGTTTTTGAGTTGGATGTTGAATTTATTTGGAAACACGAATGTAACCGACAGAACTGATTCGATTTTGGAATTCATTCATTCTGAATAAACAAAAAGGTTTTCTTTAATGATTTGTCCTCTGTCCTGTGTTGAAGTATATTCCAAGGAGATTTGAGACAGCGACAAGAAGAAACGACACTTCATAGTTCATGGTGAAGGCAGCGACAAGATGTATTTTGTTCGATCACAAATAGAGGATCCAATGTCATTTTTTGTCTTTTAGATGTTTTATCAGTTTATCAGTCGTGGTTTCAGCCTGAAGCAGGATTTGATGGTGATGGTGGTGTATATTAGAAGTGTGTTGCATTTCTTGCATGTTTGGGATTTGAAATGTACTCCACAGTAAGTGTGGTCCTACTGTGGAGTAATTAGTTAGGAACAAAGCTCGAAAGTGTTTTAACCCGTGTGTAATTCCAGGCTTTTTGCTTCCCAGCAGTTTGCTATCGAACGCTGTGTAACATCTATACAGAATACATTGTTAACACAAAAGCTAAAGCCTGCAGATGCTTTAAGCAGCCCAGCAGTCAATAACGTTCAAGACTTGAACTGAGACAAAATGATGCTGCCAAATTCTTTTGTAAAATACAATATTTAGATGGATGGATGGATGGATGGTTGGATGGATGGATGAATGGATGGTTGGATGAATGGATGGTTGGATGGATGGATGAATGGATGGTTGGATGGATGGATGAATGGATGGTTGGATGGATGGATGGATGGTTGGATGGATGAATGGATGGTTGGATGGATGAATGGATGGTTGGATGGATGGATGGATGAATGGATGGTTGGATGGTTGGATGGTTGGATGGATGGATGGATGGATGGATGGTTGGTTGGATGGTTGGTTGGATGGATGGATGGATGCTTTATTGATCCTGAAGGAAATTTCGAAATCCAGTAGTAAGGATAGTAAGATAGACATGTGAGAAACGACCCTAGCTTCAACAGAAATGACTAAGAGAAAAAGATAATATCATATAATGTCATCATTGTAATGTCACATCGAATTAATATCCATGTTTGATGCTAAATGACTTGCGAATGTCCCTTTGTCTCTCTCTGCTCCCTTGTCTATGCAGGTATGAGGATACTGGTGACTCTGCTCCTAGATACTCTGCCTATGTTAGGCAACGTCCTCCTGCTGTGCTTTTTTGTCTTCTTTATATTTGGCATAGTCGGGGTGCAGCTTTGGGCTGGTCTTCTGAGGAACAGGTGTTTCCTGGACAAAAACGCGAAGGAGTGAGTGCTTTTATCTTTCGTTCTCTCTCTCTCTCTCTTGCTTTCCTTCCTGCTCTGTCCTCATCTCGCCAGGAGTTTTAGATGTGATCCAAAGTGACAGGCGGCTCTCGCCATTAGCAGTGGCCTCGAAAGTCTGTTATGTTAACTGAACATCACACCCTAATGTGAATAAAGACGCATTCGCCCACTAGTGTGTCCAAATACAAACGGACTTCAGGCCAGAGCAGGTTTTGATGTAATGGAACAAATTACAGTAGCTTTCTTGTCATGTTCTTGTCAGCTCTGTTCAAACGCCTATTCTGCGCTACCGAACGTCACTGTTTGATCTCTAAGGATATGCCACGGAGACTTAGGAACAAACTAGTCTCTATTTTTAACAAGATGATCACACTGGACACAACTCCAGCTTTCTCCACATTTAGTAACTAATCTCCGCTTACTAACTGTGATGTGATCTATTCACAGCTATCCGATCTTGTTTGCCCGTTCGAACGATTAAGGAAATTCCCTTTGTTCTCTCAACAGTCTGTATAATCTGTCCTTCATGAGTCCATATTTCATGCACGAGGATGGCGAGGAGGACCCCTTCATCTGCTCCGCTATAATTAACGGCATGGTCAAGTGTACGGACGTGCCTCGTTACAAGGAGGGTGAGATGGAGTGCAACCTAAACGCATCCCTCGGACACACTTTGTCTGGTCCCGATACCAGGAACGGTTGCGTGAACTGGAACCAGTACTACAGCGAGTGTAAGCCCGGGGAGCTCAACCCTCACAAAGGGGCTGTGAACTTTGACAATATTGGATATGCTTGGATTGCTATTTTCCAGGTAAGTGTCTACTGATCTGACTGTGTGTGTGTAAATGTGCAATGTTGGAATTAGGAAATGCATGACAAACTAGTAATAGGAAACAGATTATGTAGTTTTATAACATATACTGTAGTTCTGTATAATATGTAGTTTTATTATATATCTCAAACATTAACATTTAACAAATATTGAATTAAAATCTCTCAAATGGGACCAGGTGCGTAGTACAGGGTGTGGCAAACAATTGACAGCAGGGCTCGAACCTGGATCCTTAGATATGGAAATCAACAACCTAGAGCCTTAGCCACCTGAGCCACCACTCCCACTGCTTACATTTAATCCTTTCTTGTAAAAATAGTTCCCGTATCTTGGGTGCTCAACTTTTATCCAAACTTAAACCTAGAAGTGATGTTTCCCCAGTCGTCTTATTATCCGAGCTAAACGTGCCATTATGTTACACAACCAGGTAACCACACTGTGATTATGGGAAGCCATTAGGCTCAAACTTGGTCATATGATTAATTGTATTAATAGCAATGCGTTTAAAAATTCTAGATTAATCACGTGTTAACACGATAATATTAACAGCCTTTACAGGAATAACAGGTTTCTGTATAATACTACATGCTGTTTTTTTTTTAACTGACTAAATAATATTGTTCTTTCATTTAAAAAGAGTTATAATGCACCAAAAAACCTTCTGAGCAAGCCTGATGGTTTAGTCATCATTTCCCATCAGTATCAGAGAACTCCCCAATGATTGCCTTCCTTTATTTTCTGGATCACTAAGATTTTAAGCATCTCTCGGCCATCTGTGTCTATGGAATATAAATGCTTCCCAGAATGTCATAAAAAGCCAATGCATCCACTCATATATTAATTCATCATCTTTTCAATCTGGCCTGCTGAGCCCCTGCCCATGTCTCAATCAATCTTTAATCTCGAAGATGATTTCATATGCATGGCCATGCTTTTGGATAGGGGCGTGAACTAGGCACAGCAAGCACACAACACACTCACACACTCTGTTTCTCTGTTAATGAGTGTCTGACATCGCCAGGTCACTCTTATTAGTGTGGGATTATGGGTCACTCACTTGGCCACTTAATTGACTGGGTTACCATTAAAACATGGCATCCTATAATAGAGCAGGAGGCACGGCCACTGTGTAAACATGGCAACGTGACGAGACCTTTAGTCACGCGCTGGACCTCCATTAACTGAGGCAGAGGAGAGGACAAGAAGCAGAGGATTAACCAGCTGAGAAGCGTCCCACAGCTAATGAGATACATAGTGCAGAGACGTTGTGGCTGTGCCGAACACGATGTCGGTCTCGTACAGACCGTTAGGAGACATCTGACTGACTTTAAGCTTAATGTGATTCATATCGTTTTTCGGAAATCTGCCGTACGCTTAAAAAACATTCAGTCCCTGGAAAGTGGTCTATTATAACTGCATTATTAGCACACTGTATTAAATGACATAAATGGAGAAGACCCAGGAGGGCTGTCCCACATCATTTAAGTTTGTGGATGCAAACCGCCATGGTCCGCTTTAGCGCAGTTCTGTAGTGTTCACTGTGACATATACATTAATGAAAAACACGTATTTTCAAGTGTCTATTAGATCAGATCTTTATTTTTGTAAAGAATAAAAAAACAAGGAAATCGTGAGAAAAAGTGTGAGGAATTTGTTGTTAAGTTTAAGGACGACAAATACAGTACAGTGCCGTGCAAAAGGATTCATAAACCTTGAACTTTTGCAAATTTTATACACATTACATTCCACATTACATACAATGTAATGTATGTTATTGGGATTTTATGTGACAGACCAACACAAAATGGTACATAATGGTGGAAGGAAAATGATAAATGTTTTTTAAAAAAGTTTTACCAAATAAATAAATAAATAAATATATATA
>JAQMYL010000023.1:19326986-19353097 GCA_030014365.1 Clarias pachynema | reverse complement strand
AATCAGCTCTCTCTAGACCTCCGGCTGTGAGAGGTTACAGCATCACCCGGGAATCGAACCAGCGATCTCCGGATGATGATAGGGCGAGCACTTTATCACTACGCCACTCAGAGGCGTAAATAAAATTTAACAGAATTGAACATAGCTATGGTCTAAATTATGTTAAATAATGTTTGCTCTCAGAACGTTCTGTCTTTAGAGCTATTTATTTAATGGATTAAATAATTCTACGTTTGTTTATGTGTACTGTACGTCCCATCTGTTCTAGTAGACAGTTTTCAAATCGTAATTATTCTGTAGAAAAAAAATTAAACACTTGAGATGGACCTACTTACAGTTTAAGAACTTTTTATGCCTGTTTGTTTGTTTACACTAGATAGTGAATTCATTATGTTTTTGAGTTGTTCATGTCTCTGTCTGTCTGTCTGTCTGTCTGTCTCTCTGAGATTCTTGTGTATTCTTGAGATTTTGACATATCAAAAACGATTGTTGGAATATTTGCAGCACTTCCACTGATTTGTAACTGGTCCAAACGGGGTCAAGGTCACAATAAGGTCAAATGTCTAAAATAAATTTTCTTCAACAGCTTCTTTCCCGTTTAAAGTATTATTTTAAGGGTGTTTGTGGCATAGAGATCAGTAATAAGAAGGACCAGACGTGTGTCTCTGTGTGAGGTGGAAGGTGGACACTTGCGTCCTAGGCATACTGTCTCACTCTCACTGTATGTGTACTGTATCCAGGAAAACTCTGAACTGGTTTGTCCTGTAAATATTCCAAAGGGAAACAGATGAAGCGGATGAAACTTTGGTGGTGGTCATCACTCACGCTTCTCACTGACTAAATCAACAAAAGCAGAAGGGCCAAGCAGTCAAACCCAGAGCAGCTTGTAATGCACTGATTTTAGGAGCGTGCTCTGGTTATTTTAATCATGCAGATCTGTTCAGATTTCTAAATGAATGGACAGGCTGTTTAGGTAGTCTAACTACAACGGACTGGATTATCTCTACTGTAATTTGTTGTTTTGACTAATCAATAGGAGCAGCATCCTGATTATTCCAAACACGTGCATATACATTACATTACTCGGCCCAGTTTGTTTGTTACGCTACATTTTAACGGCACCAAATGAGTACCGGCTTTCTAACGTGCATTTCACATAACTGGACAATCTGATGATTTTGCTTCATGCATATTTTCACACATTTCCTATTTATTTCCCTAATTCTCGTTTCATTCTGTAGCAATAACCATTCGTTAAAAGTGCTATAAAAAATACAGTTGAATTAAATTGAATTGAACATAACGGTGGTCTAAATGATGTTAGATAACGTTTGCTCTCAGAACGTTCTTCATCTTCAGAGCTGTTTATTTAATGGATATTGCTTCTACTTTTGTTTGTGTGTACATCGCATCTGACAAATATTTATTTATTTATCCATTCATTTATTTATTTATATTAACACTCTTTGCCCAACATCCCATAAGTACGGTGGGAAGATCTTCACTGATCTTCTCTTCAGCAGAGTCCAAGTTTTGAATCCCAGACAGTCCATGGATGTTGCACAAGTCATATATGTGATAAAGTGTCAGGGGCATGTACATGTACAAAAACCCGTGCGAAAATTACAATGCGGCCAGGATGATCTGCGGATCTGATGATCTGCTGTGGAGATCAGGAACAAGTAAGAAGATTTATAAGGTTTCCTGGTGGACTAGTGGTAGTAGGTGGCCACAGATCGGATTCAATTCAGGGCTTGAATTTATCCCCTGGGGGTTACATGGGCTAGTGCCATTCCCAAGTTCAGATAAAATGTGGAGTTTTGACATCCAGTATAAATAAAACCTGTACTGCATCAAATATCTGGCTGTGGACGACTGACAAAAATCTTTGACAAAATACTGCATTAAGGTAGAGACACTATACTGGACCAATCTGGTGATACAATTTCTTTCCATAAAGCAAAGGCTTAATTTTGCATTTTGAATCTGTATGGAACACTGTTTTTTTTTTACACCGTCATTACTGGTTTACACTTTAATAACAAGTTGCATCTTCTTTTTTGGTCCCGCAGCCTGACGAACTGACAGATATTCTGGAGATTAGCAATATCGTCTTCACCAGCATGTTTGTCCTCGAGATGATCTTCAAGGTGATGGCCTTTGGCCTCTTCGGATACATCAAAAACCCATATAATATCTTTGATGGAATCATTGTTGTCATAAGGTAAAGTGCATTGAACAGTTACTATCCAGCCATGCTTCACTCAGAGCTCAGCCTCATTCTATAATAAAGTCTTTAATTTAATTGAACCCGCCATGTCCTATCATCCTTCGTTTGTGTAATTTATCCAACGTGTGTGCTGATCTTGCTGACTCAGTGACTGTGTACTGTATGTGTGTGTCCTTACTAGTGTATGGGAGATTATCGGACAGTCTGATGGGGGTCTTTCCGTGCTCAGGACCTTCCGTCTCTTGCGTGTGCTCAAGCTGGTGCGCTTCCTACCGGCTCTTCGGAGACAACTGGTGGTTTTGATGAAGACGATGGATAACGTGGCCACCTTCTGCATGTTGCTCATGCTCTTCATCTTCACCTTCAGGTGATAAGGGATAGAACTCTCCACTTTCACAAATGTAAACTGAGTGAATTGAGTCGTATTAACCCCTAACAGAAGGGCCGATGTCAACAGCCGGGATTTTAGATATCCTTTGGAGTTATTCTCAGACGTCTTTCTGCTAAGAGTGGGATCTTGGTAATCATGAATGTCTTGAATCAACAAATCTCAGCTGGTTCCTAATTGTACCTTTGCAAATTATTTTCCCAAAATGTGACCCATCACATCAAATTGGGTATTAAGTCACATTTGAGTTCAGATTACTAGTTTATTACAAACCTTATTACTGGATCAGGAGGAGAACCTCGGGAAGATCTGTCCAAATCCTACTTTTAGAAGATTTAAATGAGGAATTCATGATGTAGTAATTTGACGCCAGGATTTCCCTGCTACCCCTAAAAATAATTACACAAGCAACGCAGTTCTTTGTTTTTCTATGAGAACTGTAATAACCAGCTGGGGTAGTGTACATTAAAGTGCTTTAAAACAATGTTTAGGATGGAAAAATTCTCAGTTCTGTTGAAGGTCCATGAAATGAAGGTATTTATCAACCGATTTTTGCTGATAACGTTTCGCCTTCTGCAAAAGTAACCTAGGTGACTTACAGTGATACCTGGCTTTATATAACGGGTCACGTATATAAAAAGAAACAGCTTGATTTGACACATAGACACACTGGCGGCACACGTATGTACTGTACAGTAGGTGTCAGGGGTAGTTCAGTGTTTAAGGCTTTGGGCTACTCATCCAAAAGTCCCAGGTTCAAACCCTGGTGCCCCCAAAGCTGCCCTGTTGGGCCCCTGAGCGAGGCCCTTACCCCTCAACTGCTCATATGTGTATTGAGATAAATGTAAGTCGCTCTGGATAAGGGTTTCTCCCAAATGCTGTGAATGTTCAATGCTGATCAGGATAGTTTACTTAAAACATAAAATTGAATGCTTTCCAATATTAATGAGCTTCTAAGTTTATTCCACACACAAACACGGTCACTTTGGTGAAATCCGTGTCGCTTCCTCGACAATGTAAATTGAACATAATGATTATCAGATGTTGTTTCATCCTAAACCTTGTCATGTTTATATACCTTATTTTTTATTGTTTGGAAAGTAAATATTATCCAAATTTCAATGGTGTTTACAATATAAGTTGATTTTTCAACAGTTTTAGTGTTCAGTAAACCACACAAACAAATTCATCACAGCTTGTTTATGTGCTGTACTGTACATAGTGATGTAGATAGTGATGTACATAGTGATGTAGATAGTGATGTAGATAGTGATGCCCACACCTCATTTCAAATAACAGGGATAAATCATCAAGAGTTAGTAAAAAATCCTATAGATCTGTCCATCTCATCCTGACCTGTCCATCAAAAACTAAAATTCTCACCCGTCAATCGTCTCTGGTCAAATGCCATAATAACAGTCTTTTGATCTGTCGGAATCTTTAGCTTGCTCTATAATGTTTTGCAGTATTCTTGGAATGCATCTGTTTGGGTGCAAATTCAGCCTGAGGTTGGAGAACGGAGATACCATCCCAGACAGGAAGAACTTTGACTCTCTGCTATGGGCCATCGTCACTGTGTTTCAGGTACGAACACTGCTTGAAATGATTGATGAATTAAAGGATCCGTTGGAAAGCATGTACAGTATGTTATCACTGACACACAGGCTTTAATATTGTCTAAAGCTGTTAAGGTGCCCTGTATACACTTCATCATATGGGTGTGGTGCTTTCAGTGGTTGTGTAAATGGATAAATAAAGGCGTCCTGCGTTTTAACCCTTAAATCTTGAGCGGCACAGAGCTGTGTCTGAATGGCAACATTGGGCAATAAAAAAAAAAAATCCAAATTCAAGTTTTATCACATACACAGTGTGATATAAACAGACAGTGAAATGCTTATACAGCTTAAAAATAAGGGTTTCACTGCGAGAATGAATTGCACTAACAACTATTATAATTTTTTAAGTATTCAAATACAGAAATCAAATATGAAAGAAAAGAAAAATGATACACATATAGAAAACATTTAGCTTTGAAGAACCAAAGTTATCGCTCATTCTCATTTCTGTTGCTCATTCTGTTTTTGGTCATAAAAGAAAACAGAAACAACCATAACAAACATGTGATCATATGTATCTACGGTAATTCTTTGCCTATGTGGACCTTTTTCCGCCTAGCCATGTTTATATAATGTAATTGGTTAAAATGAAATAAGATTAATCTCATCATATTGCCTAGGTTGTGCAATCCTGAACAATACTGCACAATCCTGGACCTTATATATTTAATAAAGCATAATAATGCAAACATGCCAAAAATGCTCCAGGTTTTTAAGCGTCAACACTTTTACTGTACCTTTACGCCATTATTGGTTCTGCAACCATATGGAGGAGAATGATTGTTTTAATGCCATAAACCGATCGTAGTGCTTGTAGTGTTTGCTGCATCAGCAGAAAGGCGTGCTGCTGTAGGGTCGAACCTGCTGTGATTGTGATGTACAGTCTCGTGCACATTTAGAGAGGCGTGCCCGTCTCTACTGATTTACTGTCATGCAGGGGACATACTGTGCAAAGTGCCCCCAAGAACTCCTAAAGACAACTAAACAATCCTGACTGAATTTGAATCATTAGATGTCTTTTACTCCAGGTGTAGACTGAATGTTAATTTATGTGCTGGATTTCAGAGAAGACCTTCACTCACACACATACTGTAATGTACACACACACACAGACGTACAAGCACATCAATCTAGGACATAAAACTACATACATATTCTCTATATGAATAGAAATGGAGTGTATACTGTAGAGTGCAAAGCCACTTGTCCATTTTTTATGACTGTTTTTTCCCCCCACACTTGTGTTTTTATTGCAGATACTAACTCAGGAGGACTGGAATGTGGTCCTCTATAACGGAATGGCTTCCACCTCCCCGCTGGCAGCACTTTACTTTGTGGCGCTGATGAGCTTTGGGAACTACGTCCTGTTTAACCTTCTCGTGGCCATCTTGGTGGAGGGCTTTCAAGCAGAGGTGTGGTGATATTTAGCGTGATATATACTTGTGCAATGTAGTCGTAGGTTTAAAGGGCAGCTGTTAGGCAAAATTCATTTTTAGGTCTATTTAAACATTCAGACTGGTCTTAATAAGTGTGTGTATATACAAACAAAAAAATCATGAAAAAAATAATTCCCTGATGTTTGTCCTTTTTAATTTCAACAAGCAAATCAGATGTTCCCCTAATGTGACCTCACATACCAAGAGACCCTCCCCCAGTGCTCAGTGCTCAGCTCAGATTAGTTCTTCTAACCTCGGCCCAGTTCTTCCCAGCTCTGCTGCTTTTCTTGGATGCCATTTTTAAGAGCTACAGTGAATAAGGCTAGGCTAGCAGGTGGACAAATAACTGCTAACGGCTAACCTAGCCTCCTAGCTCTTGTGTTTTACCGTTTATATTGCTAAATATGAGGATGTCAATGTGAATTAGCGTTCTTACGTAGTATGTTTTTCCCTCATTTTGTTTGTTTTAGAATTGTGGGTGGGAAAAGCCTGAACATGGGTGGGAAATGCTAAACGCTTCCCCACATTCTGATTTGCTAGAAAAATGCCCTTCCACAAAGTGGTGTTCAGGGGCAGTTTGTTTAAATCTACAGACACTGAAACAGCGTGTTTGGAAAAGGAGTGTAACAGAAAGAAAATCAAGCAGCATAAATGCAGGACCAGAGTTGTATTTGTGCTGGAAAACTAACAGACAACATTTTTTGGGAAGCAGAGAGGTTAGGGGAATGAATTACGGTTCAGAAGGTTCCAGGTTCAAACCCCACGACCACAGAGCTGTACCAGATAGGCCCTTGAGCAAATCCCTTAACCCTCAGATGCATAATGAGATAAAAATGTAACTTGCTCTGGATAAGGGTGTCTGCCAAATGCTGTAAATGTAAAGACCTCTAAGACTTATGCAAACTCATTAAAAAGGAATATATTAAATACATGACCTTTAAAAATGGCTACAATGAGCTTTTGACTGAATGCACAGAATGATAACAAGTTTGTGGATACTGAACTTTCTAGGAATCATGTTGGTGAACTTTTAGTAGTTCATCGCGTGAAAAATATAACTTTACTATTAGGTTCTTCAACTGGGAAGTTATCTTTTAGACATTTTCTTGTTAAAAAAAAAAGATTGAAAAGGCGTAAGCGGCACACAGGTCATTTCAGTAGTCTTAATTGTCTGTGTCAGGAAACCATGTTACACACCTGCTTAGCATAAATCTCAAAATGATCTTTTACACTGTTTGTTGTTAGTCAACAAATCTAAATATGACCCAATAAAAACATTGATTAGATTGTACAGATGATCAGGCTCTTCTGATGTACTGATGCAGGTGCTGTAAACTAACACATATTTGCAAAAACCTTGCTATAAACTTTGAGTACTTGCTTAGGGTCATATGAAATAACTTTCTTATTAATATGCAGTATGTAGCAATTAAGTTCATAATGAATAAAGACAGGTTATGAATAAACGTTTGAATTCTGCCTAATTTGGGCTTAATTAAACAAATTGTCAAGAAATAAATGAAGCCATTTTTTGCATGTGTTGACAAAGAGCAAAAAGATTGGTCTTTGTCTTTAAAGCGTATCTTCTATGTTGTAGGGCGATGCCACCAAATCTGACGTGGATGAGGAGAAGAGGTCAGTTAATTTTGAAGAAGAGGAGAAGATGGGAGAATTACGTGCCACAGGTTAGTGCTTAGCACTGTCGCCTTGCACCTCCAGGGTCTGGGTTCGATTCCCGTCTCTGTGTGCATGGAGTTTGCATGTTCTCCCTGTGCTTGGTGGGTTTCCTCCAGGTACACCGGTTTCCTCCCACAGTCCAAAGACATGTAGGTTAGATTGATTGGCGTTCCCAAATTGCCCGTAGTGTGTGAATGAGTGTGTGAGTGAGTGTGTGTGTGTGTGTGTGTGTGTGTGTGTGCCCTGTGATGGATTGGCATGCTGTCCAGGGTGTACCCTGCCTCGTGCCCTAAGTCTCCTGGGATAGGCTCCAGGTCCACGCGACCCTGAATACAGGATAAAGCGGTAAAGAAGATGAGTTAGTGAGTGAGTGAGTGAGTGAGGGAGTGAGTGAGGTTAGTGCTTAAGTAATTTTCTCTTGATTAGCACGAAAAAGACTTGAATGATTAAGAAAAAAATCATTTCAACACAGGAAGTCCTGCATGACAAATCTTCCCATTTAAGTCTATCCAGTGGACTGTGGATGTAATTTGCCTTATTCGATATGTCAGGGTCTGATTTGGCATTACATTTCCTCCTGTTGTTTTTCTGAAATGGATTGCTCTCTTGCAATTACCACTAACAGAGCTGAAGATGTATTCTCTGATGATGTCTGCAAATGGGCATGTGGACTCTCGTGGTAATTTGCCGCCACCGATCATCATGCGCACAGCCGCAACCCCTATGCCCACACCTAAGAGCTCTCTTGGCACAGACTCCATTTTCAGTTTAGAGGAATCAAGGCGTGGCAGTCGGATTTCCATTGATCCGATCGGTTACGATCAGAGATCTCAGGTAGGTTTGTTAAAATCGGTGCTTTTAACAATTAATTATTAGAAATATATATTAATTTTTTTTTTTTTAAATCAGGCCAGTCCACGTAAATCACCCTGCCACCCATGTAGCTCAAGCAGTAACTGGGGCAGCCGCAGGTCGAGCTGGAACGGCCTGAGTCGGGCGCCTAGTCTGAAGAGGAAGGACACGTCTGGCGAGATGCAATCTCTGCTCTTGGGTGAGGGAAGGGGCAGCTTTGAGGATGAAGAGCCAGAGGGACTCATGTTGGGAAAAGCCGGAAGTGCCAGCGGTGGCTCTCTACACCACCCCAGTTCTCTGGACTACCCCGCGCTAGCCACACTCCCCAGCCTGTGCCCATCAGGAGAGTACCATGACTGCAACGGCAGGGCGTTACACCTGTCCACAGAGCTGCCGTCGGAGCTCAGCCGGGAGGACTCTACCGATGAGGATCTAGATGACGTGAGCAAAACAAACACAATACTGTACACTTACAGTATGTAGAGACCTTCATGCATGGTTGGTTTTTTTCAGTGATGGTGCGGGTAGAAATGCTTTTAAGTTTTGTAGGTAGTTTAAATTAAGGGCTATGAATATAGGGTGATGGAAAGCTGTATACCTTCTGAACTACAGGAATATTCCCAGGATCATTTCCTTATTTAAAGATTAAAGCATACAGTAAAACCTTGGATTGTGAGTAACTTGGTCTGTGAGTGTTTTGCAAAATGAGCAAATTTTTTATATAAATTTTAACTTGATAAACGAGCAGGTCTTGAAATACGAGTAGTACGTACAGTACACACTTACAGTAGTTGCAGTGCATCGCATGATCAAAACTGAGCCAATGGTTCTTCTCTCTCTCTCTCTCTCTCTCTCTCTCTCTCTCTCTCTCTCGTGGGTAATTGTCTAACATCCTATGGTTCTTTTCAAAGTGCAGGTTGAGTTGTTTTATTTTTTATTTAGATTTTGTATTAATAGTTTTTGTATTTTTTGGGGTTGTGGAACGAATCATCTAAGTTAAAAAAAATTTTATGGGGAAATACGATTTTTTGATATACGAGTGCTTTGGATTACAAGCACATTTCCGGAACGATTATGTTCACAATCCAAGGTTTAACTGTATTTGTCATCTTGTAACCAAGAGCTCAGATGGATATAATATAATATAAAAGTATAGATAAAGAGACTTTATTGTCATTGTAATGATCCAACGAAATGTGTTTGGTAGCTCAGGAATAAAGAAAATGTAAGAATAAGTAAATAAAAAGATAATTGCACAAAAAATATAAATATAACAATATATACAGTATACACAATGGAATATATGTACCGGAATATATGGAATATAAAGTACTCTGCTATGCCACATTTTCTCCTCTGGCCTTTCAAAAGCCCATGAGACCCTGGAGAAGCTTTCATTTCGTTGTAAAAACCACAGATACTTCCTCCTCCTCACAGCACATTCCAGACCACCGGTGTGGTTTCCATTAGAACTACTGGATGCAATTATCTCATTGATCTCTTCCTGGTCGCATCATCACTGGAGAAACAGTTCATAATTGATCACGTGCTCAAAACTTGTTTGCTGTCACTGATTCTGTGAGCACACGCTAGTCCGAATGTGCACACATGACGCACGGTGAAAAACACAAAGGGCAAAACACACACCTGTAAAAGTGCACGGTTAATACAGTAGGATGTGTCATGAAAAAAAGAATCCTTAGGAAAACAGGAGGGTCTAGTGTTATATATACTGTAGTGCTTGGGCCCTAAAACAAAAATCTGATTCCAGGACACATCCTACTGTATTAATTTTTAAATGTTACTTTTTGTAGATATTGGAAAATGCATTTTTGAGGTCTGTTTCTGTGCGTGCACTCTGTTTATATACGCTCCAAAAGAATTTTGACATATTTATATTATGTCTGTATTACTACAGTTTGTAAACTCACTTAATTGTACAGAGTGTTAATGAGCTTTACATAATCGTCCCAGTTTTTTACCATTATTCACAATTATTTAATTTTGTTTTCCCTTAAATTAAATATGTTGATGCATGAATAATACTTACAGTGTTATGAGCAGAAGAGGTCGCAGTACACTAGTGTAAATGTTCACTCGGTGTAATTAATCCGCTCAAGTGGCGTAAAGTGCGAGCTTTCCCTTGACAGACGTCTTTAATATAAATAAGTGCCTTTTTTCAATAATAGAGCAATTTGCTTAGGTTTCGATTAGGTTAGCTAAATGTATTTTAACTACACTAGCTTAACCTGTAGCGATGTTTTAAAGCTGTCAGCTCCTGGGTTTAACTTGTTACAAGACTAATTGTTCCACTAAAGAATTCAGCGAAGCACTTTGAACCTCAGCCTGTGAAATTTTTTTATAACTTTTTTTTTTTTTTTTGGTGGGTGGAAAGCAACCTCTCCAATGATCTAGTGTTATGGCACCTCAGCAATCAAGAGGCTCGATGTTGAAATTGAGTTTCAAGAGCTGTAAAATAGAAAACAACAAGCTGCTGCCTCTCATCTGTAAAAAGGAGAAAGAGAAGGAAAAAAAAGGCAGAAATAGCGCATCGTTCTGTGCTAGCTGTAGCTGTACAGTAAGAAGCTCACTTAGCTATCGGTCTGAATCCGGTCTCTTATTCCGCTGCAGAGTTTCTGTTTCCGCGCAAAGAAGATCCTGGACGCGTATAAACCCAAGTGGTGTAAAAGTCACGAGGAGTGGTCTCTCTATATATTCTCACCAAGGAACAGGTGAGTTGTCTTCATCACTTCAAGCCTACTGATTGTGCACTGTATCGTTTATTTTTTTTTGACCGTTTATGTTTCTGTGATGTAGGTTTCGCGTGTTTTGCCAGAGGATCATCTCGCACAAGATGTTTGACCATGTGGTCTTAGTGTTTATCTTCCTTAACTGCATCACTATCGCTCTGGAGAGGCCACACATTCAGGCCAACAGCCCGGTAAGATTATTACAACTGTTATATTGCTTAAACCTTTTGACCTCATCTTTTATTGAAAGCACTTTAATATGTACTGTAGTAGTGATAGTCGTACAGTCAGCACCAGA
Source organism: Clarias pachynema (assembly GCA_030014365.1). Taxonomy (NCBI): domain Eukaryota; kingdom Metazoa; phylum Chordata; class Actinopteri; order Siluriformes; family Clariidae; genus Clarias; species Clarias pachynema. Next base: position 19,341,850 of record JAQMYL010000023.1, on the reverse strand, counting down.
ATTACTGGCACAAAGGCGGCGTGCTTCTTTATGAAACTCGTACAGTAGAACTTTTTTGGGACTTGTTTTTTTTTCTTTTCTTTTTTTAGAATCGAGATCACATTTCTCATTCAGTATTATTTGACAAATTTTCCTAGAAAATATATTCATATTTATTAAATTCTTTAACATGTATTCATTGTTTTTTAATTACAGTTTTAACAGTGAACATGAGCATTTTCAGGCATACTGTATACTGTAGCTATTCACATATTTATTTTCATATTCATATCTCACATTTATTTCCTACTGAAACAGGATGAGTTTCTTAACTTAAAAGGTAGAATATAAAAGTATTCATACAGTATTTAAGTATTTATATTCAAAAGTAGAATATAAATGGGAACATGTTCCAGTTACGGTTTTATGATCATTTCTATGGATAAAAGGTTTAATGTCTTTCATATACAGACAGTTTGCCAGGTTATGACTGAGATTCATTCCCAAGTCTTGTCTTGTCCCAGTTATCAGTATACTGTACTGTGCAAAAGTCGTGACCCCCCCCTAATTTATTTATATATATATATATTGCTTCCAATGACTTTCTTGTATTTTAATGTAGTCCTGAGGAATACTGTAGCTCTCCAGGCTTAAACAGGTGCAGATGATGACAGATGATCAGGTGGTGATTAGTTACTGCTGATGCTGAATGCTGAGTTTTTGGAACAGACGAGAGGGGAAATGAGGTCGCTGCTGAGGCTGTTACATAAACAACCAGGTTTTAGATTTTATCTTTAGGCACTTTGCAGCCTGTCGCAGAAAATCATTTGCTCCCATTTCTTTAATTTAATCTACATAATTAAATTAAAGTGTATTTTAATAAGAAGAAATGAGGAGGCACTCAAGACTTTTGCATAACATTGTATATTATACCTTTCTATGCATATACTGTACTGTAAAACACTTAAGAAACACTTTCAAATGTACTAAAACACCTTAAACATAATAATAATGGTAACTTTTCCATTTCCAATCTTTTCTTCTTCTCTTTCTGAACTCTTGCGCTTTCTTTTCAATCTTAATTGTTTTCCTCGTCGTAGGTGTATCATCAGCACTTACATCAGATTTACACTTCGGGAGAATGTTCACGGGGGTAAATAGGACAAAAATTTAAGCCGAATACAGTGTTGCACACAGAACAGAAGCCTTGCGGTGTTTTCATGCGTGTGTGTGCAGTCTTTATAATAAAACCAGTAAATTTTACTCAAACTTTAACATTTAATAGGCTTGTTGTTTTTAGATTCTACTAATTAAACGCAGTAGATTATACGGCATATAGTCTTCCCATCTTTTCCAGTGGTGCCAATACTTCTGGAGCTGACAGTACTTATATATGCTTTAATGTCAGTGTCATGCTGTGATAAAAACCCTCCCTATGCTGTTCTGTGTGTTTCTCCAGGAGCGACTGTTCCTCAGTATTTCCAATTATGTATTCACTGTGATATTTGTTGCTGAAATGACTGTGAAGGTACCAAAGTTTCATTCCGATTCAGATATCCAGAGTGTCACCACCGTGCCGGGATCTCGCTCACTGAGTTGCCCATTTGTTGGTCTTGTAGGTGGTGGCTCTTGGCCTCTTTTCAGGAAAACATTGCTATCTGCAGAGCACCTGGAACGTGTTGGATGGAGTGCTGGTGTTTGTCTCACTCATCGATATCCTGGTGTCCATGGCGTCCACTGGAGGGAACAAGATCTTTGGGATTCTGAGGGTCCTGCGTCTCCTCAGGACGCTCAGGCCTTTAAGGTCGGTATCTCTTCCGAAGGGTTGAGTAAATGCCAGATCATGGGCTTTTCTAATACAGTTTTAATGCAGTTTTTCTTTACATGTTAAATATTCCCAATTGTCCTGGAATATATTCGAGTTATAATGCATTCTAGCTGTATCTCAAGCATCGTTCAGAGAACCGAGGAATCATTCAGATGCTGAGAATGTCCAATGTAAGTAAAGTGTTTGTATTTTTCCCGTGGGCAGAGTGATCAGTCGTGCTCCTGGACTGAAGCTGGTGGTTGAAACGTTGATAACGTCACTGAGGCCCATTGGGAACATCGTACTGATCTGCTGTGCTTTCTTTATTGTCTTTGGCATTCTTGGCGTTCAGGTGAAGACTGGTGATAGCGTTGTCTATAAGAATAAAAAAGTCTTCGTAAAGGTTAAAGTTTTCGAGAATAACGTATTTCTTGTGTTTATGTTCAGCTCTTCAAAGGCAAGTTTTACCACTGTGAAGGTTTGGACACGAAGAACATCACAAATAAATCGGATTGCCTGCAGGCCAAATACAAATGGATTCGGAGAAAGTACAACTTTGATAATTTGGGGCAGGTAAGAGTGCTCGTGAAGACTTAAGTAATGCTCGATATGTACATTAGAGCTTCCATCTTCTAATCAGCTCTGTTTAACAGCCCCGGAAAAAAATACATAAAACCTCATCAGGGAGTTTTAATGCACAGGGTCTATAATGGACAACTAGATCCCTAATGAGCTAATGCGTCTGATGATTAAATCCAAAATTGAAAGTCGATTAGATTTCCAGGAATCCGCGTCTCGTGTGTAATTTCCGTGGCCGTGTGTGTCTGTTTCTCAGGCTCTCATGTCGCTGTTTGTGCTATCTTGTAAGGACGGCTGGGTGAATATTATGTACGACGGCCTGGACGCTGTCGGAGTGGACCAGCAGGTTTGTCGTCATCACGCTGTAATACTGATAAACCATATACTGTATTTTTACCGTGCTGAGTGTCTAAAAGAATAATTTTTTCCCTTCTCGAAGCCGGTACGTAACCACAACCCCTGGATGCTGCTTTACTTCATCTCCTTCCTGCTGATCGTGAGCTTCTTCGTGCTGAACATGTTCGTCGGCGTGGTGGTGGAGAACTTCCACAAGTGTCGGCAGGACCAGGAAGAGGAGGAGGCGCGCCTGCGTGAGGAGAAGAGGCAGCGGTTGCTGGAGAAAAGGCGCAGGAGTAAGGAGAATTGTGGGTCTGGTCGGTAGTCTATTTTTCTGAGCACTGCCTGCCTCCAGAGCCTGAGAGAGAAACAGAGACCTAGAGAAAGAGAGAGAAAAAGAAAAAGAGAGAGAAAAAAAAACAAGAAGCGAATTATTACATATAAAGACGAAAGCCTTTAAAGATTTGTGTTGGTGGCCTTGGACTGTGATGGCCTGCAGCATGTTCGCCTTTGCATGATCCTTCAGCACTAAATACAGCATGACAGGGTGACCGTCACACAGAGCCTTTAGTCTGTAAACGCAGTCTACGGCCAGTCGATTCTCTTTTTTTTTTTTTTTTTTTAAACAGTGAACGTGCGGGAGCAATAACATTTATATTAGATTTCCTAACTCGGGCTTAGGCCTGTGTAAATTCTAGCCCGAGCCACACAATGCTCCGCTGGAGGGAATAAGGGAGGATAATGGACGTTCTCCCTCTGGCTCCATAAACGTCTCAGCGGCTGCGTCTTTGAATCATTGTGTGTAAAGAAAGTATGGGCAGCATATTATCCAGACCACTCATGAGAGAATTAAAGACGCTAAAAGCATTGGCTCTGGTTTTACATGATGCAGTCAATAAGGGAAATGTGCTCACGGTAAAGCTGCAGTACCTACAGTAACGATGACCGGCATAAAAAGCCAGGCGGTTTTATTTTTTTCAGTTACTGTACACACTCTCTTCCCATGGGCCATTACTCTACAGTCTGCGGATTAATTGTAGAGCGTCTCTGATTTGTGAACTCCGTTTAACAGCGTTACAACCACAGAATCTCAGCTGTAATCAAATCACATGAACGTCAGAGACATTGTTTTTAGGACAAACTTTCCGACTCTCTGATGCTGACATTTAAATAATCAGTACTCAGTAGCCTAAGAAACGCAGTCACATCTCTGGCAGAGTGCGATTTCATGATAAGTCTTAATAATATGAAAAAAGAAGAAGAAGAAGAAGAAAGCTGGAACCGTCCCTGAAAGGCCGAGTGATTTATGAGCAGCCGTCAGCTTCGTCGGACGCGGACAACACATTTTAGGACGTACAAGAAGTTGGGCATGAGCTGCTCGGTGAGATGTTCCATGTCCTAAACGATCCATCATTCGGCCCGTCATCGTAATTTATGTCGAAGGAGAGGTGAATTGATGCTGCTTGGCAGACCTTAACGCGGTAACCGTATTTCTTGTAGCTCTGTCTGGCTCCTCGTCTTAGTTTGTATCTGCATGTGCATCGTTTTATAAGCGTCCTGCTTTCTCTCTTGTCATTTGGTTAAAGTTGAACAGTAAACATGCGCTGTATGGCAGACTCAGAAAGATGGATCCAAGCAGAAGCTGAAAATAATGAAAGTTAACAGTGAAACCTAACACTACTAATAAATCAAGAATCATTCAACAGTAGTAAATATTGTACTCACCATGTAACAATTACAATCATTAACATGGATATGTTTACACACACACATACACACACACACATACACACACACAGCCATTGACTGTCATGTTTACAGAGGCATGTTCCCAAATACAGCATGATCACAAAGGCATGACGCACGACTGGGAGCCAAGTACAGCACGGGATACCAACTTTAACGTTTCAGACTTGAATCAACAGTGCATTATAGCGCACCAGCGTTACAGAGATGTCCTGCTCTGCTGCACTGTTCCTTCCGTGCTCAGTACTTTCCTGCCTGTACCTTTTATTGAATTGAATTAGCCGTACCGCATGTATCCCGCACTGTGCTGAATATGTTGTTCTGCGTATCTGTGTGTGTGTGTGTGTGTGTGTGTGTGTGTGTGTGTGTGTGTGTTCGGAACAAAAACAGAAGCGCAGCAGAGGCCCTACTACGCAGATTACTCACCAGCCCGGCTCTACATCCACACACTGTGCACTAACCACTACCTGGACCTCTTTATCACCTTCATCATCTGCATCAACGTGGTCACCATGTCCATAGAGCACTACAACCAGCCCCTGGTGAGTCACATCTCATCTCTCTTCAAATACTTTGTTACTTCTTTCAAAAGGTTTTTTTTTTTTCTTTTACATTTTTACATAGAAAACTTTTTCTTGGTTGCAGTATCTCGAGGAAGCTCTGAAGTACTGCAACTACGTCTTCACCGTCTTCTTCATCTTAGAGGCCCTTCTCAAACTCGTGGCTTTTGGCTTCCGGAGATTCTTCAAAGACAGGTAGTGCAGAAAAACCTGGAAAGCAAAGTACAATAATTCGAACACTTCAACAGATATTGGTGGTAATGGAATACGTGTTGCAGGAACGTAAAACCCAGATGGACAGAATTAATTTACAACAGCCGGATCTGAAGATTTTATTTCAGCAGCAGTACCAGTGCAAATACAGACTATACATTACTGTTTAAAAGCTGATTTTCTTCATATTTTGCTTCCAAAGGGCCAGACGTTCTTGTCTTTTTAGTGTAGTATTGAGGAATAGCTTGTCAGGCTTCCTGAAGGACATTTTTGTGACTCATTTTCAGTCCATTTCCTGAACCTGAGCAGTTTCAGAGGAATGTTTTTGCACAGTGACTTATGAATCATTGAAGAATAAAAAAATTTAAAAAAAGAAAAAGAAAAGAAAAGTGAGAAACAGGCGTAGATGATCAGACGGTGATTAGTACACTGGTGATGCTGATGCTGAGTGGTTGGAACAGACGAGAGGGGAAATGAGGTCGCTGCTGAGGCTGTTACATAAACAACCAGTTTTTAATCTGTATCTTTAGCCACTTTGTAGCCTGTCGCTGTAAAAACTTTTGTTCCCTTTTCTTTAATTTAATCTACATCATTCAATTCAATCTAAAGAAATGAGAGCTGGCTCAAGACTTTATTATAGTGAAATGCAACAATTGGGAGGGAAGTAAACAAGGGAGCGAACAAGTGGAAGAAACAGCTCGGAAATGCGGAGAACAAGACGATAAAGTAGTCGGTAATAAAGTGATATTAATGTTGTTACTACACGAAATTCTCAATTAGGACGATGGGGGAAGAGATCTACACACAACATTCTTCTACATTAAACCCTTGACAGCTAAACATCGAGATCTATTTTATAAGGAGATCAGATTCATACCTTTGTTCCAATGTAAAAGCATTTAAAGTATGACGATAAATTTTTGTACGCTTTTCCGGCCACAAGCTTCAGGATCATAAAGGATGGTGTTGGACAGGATCTCATCACTGGTGCTCTGTACTTACAGGCCAAAAAACAAAATCATTATAAACACTGTGACATGATCATGATTAGAGTCAGGGTGATTAATGGAAAAGAGTTTAGTTTGAAGCAGATAATGGCAGATAATCCCGCAGGTACAACCACGTGATGAGGTCTGTGGCTGGTCCTCTATCATGTCAGTCAAATTTCTTATGTTTCTATGAAACAGGTGACTATTGAATGTTTATTTGCACAAAGGTCCAGACTCTTTAGTGCAAGTTAGAGGTTTGGTTTATCTTTAGTCTGACTGCTGAAGCACATTCTCACATCTGCATTAAACTGGAATACACTTTTGTGTAGACAGAAATAAATAGATCATGTTTGTTTCCATTGTGTTATAATTAGGCTATAGTGTAATATGAAATGACCTGTTAATCATGCTAGTCTAAGATTACACATCACCCAGTGCATCTGATTAAACACATATTACACATGCATAATGCATGAAATCGTAATGACGCTCATCAGGTTATGGATTGAGTGTTAAATAAATCGTTTGTTTCCATTACACCAAGTCACATGGATTAAGAAGAGTCAGAGTTTACTGTGTTTGTCCTTTAGTCTAGGTCTAGTCCTTAGGGGGGGGGGTATAATGCAGTATTGTATGTTGTGGCTGTAAACAGGATGAAACTGTAGGTGTTTTTCTCCTGACAGGTGGAACCAGTTAGATCTGGCCATTGTGCTTCTCTCCATCATGGGCATCACACTGGAGGAGATCAAGATGAACGCTGCCCTTCCCATCAACCCCACTATCATCCGTATCATGAGGGTTTTAAGAATAGCCCGAGGTATTTTATATCCTATCTCCTAGCTCGTAGCAAATTCCGCTACATTTTGTAATCAGACTCATCACGAACATGAATTTCATGGTGATTTTGGGTTTTCAATTAATTCTTTGAACTTTTTCCAGGGCAGAACAATTATACAACATACAGTACATAAGGAATAGAAGAAAAGCCCGAGAATTTGGTGCACAGGTTTTTAATTTATTTTTGGATTTTTTTGGAGTCAACACGGGGTCGTACTGTAGTTATATACAGAACACTAAACACTATTTGGACCCTTAGCAAGCTTCACCTTTAGTGGACGTTCTTTTAGCAGAATGAGCTTCTGGCGGAATTCTGGTTGGATATTTGTCCATTCTTCATGGCAGAATTGGCAGTTAAATGTTTTGGATTAGCCTGCATTATTCATTTCACACCCAGGAGCGGGAGAGCGGGCTCTCTTTCTTGCATGGCAGCTTTTCAGTCCATGGTGATGTAAAAAACTTGCAGACGGTGACACTGGTGTTCCAGCAACTTCCAGTTAAGGGCAAGCCTGTGTCTTGATGGTTCCTCATCATCCAAACCAATTTCCGCTCAGCTGATGGTGACAGTTTGGGTTTTCTCCTAGACCTCGGCAAAGTGGCTCCACCTCCCAATAACTTGTACTTACAGCTGTTTGTAGCGATCTTGGAAACTTGCGTTATTTAGAAATGGCTCCATTTTGGTCAATCCAGTGACTGCTGTCGAACAAACCCTCTTCATGCTGCACGAAGAATCTACATTCTTCATAACCGACCTTGCTGTATTCTTCGATAGAAAAAGGCAGATTCGAGGAATTCTTTGAAAGCTCAATATTGCCATAACATTCATGTTCGTGATGAGTGTACAGTATGTAGTGTAGTGTATGTACAGTATGTACTACTGCAGTTGTACAGTATAAGCAGATGCTTATTCACAGGTATGGATAGTAGAAGGAATGTTGAGTTTTATGCATTTTTTAAATATTTGTTTCCGCAGTTTTGAAGCTGTTGAAGTTGGCTACAGGCATGAGAGCATTGCTGGACACTGTGATGCAGGCTCTACCGCAGGTCCTCGTTTTTTCTTCCATCATGGAAAGCAGTACTAATGTGATAGCAGTATTAGTGTAGGAAAGTTAGAGAGCAGAAGCCGTAGAGTTGTTTATGCCGTTAATTGTTCATTAAATCATTTTAAACACTGCGTGCTTTTCTTTATAGGTTGGGAATCTGGGCTTGCTGTTTATGCTCCTGTTCTTCATCTATGCCGCGCTCGGCGTTGAGCTCTTCGGGAAATTGGGTCAGTGCTGCGTTTCTTGACTGCACTCACATCCGATTCTCACTTTCGGTTTCAGGGGCTCATCATCGCCTGCCGTTTTTGATTTTTAGGTCGAAGAGGGTTGGAATTGATCCTAAGGGCAGCTTTTCTTGTTAATCTAGAGCTCTTCCTAAATGACTGTTCGGGAGGGGGGGTTGGGGGCAGTTTAACGAGTTCTGCTATTCTCTGGAGATTTGCTGGAGCTTACACTTGTCATAGCAACGTAAAAAAAAAAAGGGTAGAAAAGGGTGGGATTAAGGTCTGTTTTGAAGAACAGGCAGCCTGACTGCATTCATTCATTTGACTTTAAAAATAATGCAAATGATCCAATCTGACATGTTTTGTGGGCAGATGCGTATTTTTCAGTTCAGTTTTCCACTTTTTTTCCCCCTCTGTTTTTTACACCTCATTTCAGTTATAATTAGGAACGCTTTAAAAATGAAACACTTCAGCTCGAGATGTATTTAGCGAGCCTGCGCTTGACTGTTGCTATGCGTTTTCATACTTTATTTATAGAATGCACTGACAATAATCCATGTGAGGGACTCAGTCGACATGCCACGTTTGAGAACTTTGGAATGGCCTTTCTAACCCTCTTCAGAGTTTCAACTGGGGACAATTGGAACGGCATAATGAAGGTATTTTATGAATGATTCATGTTAAAATGGAATCCCCGAAATGCGTACGGTATGTTGTTAAGTGGCGTCTGTAATGTTCCGTGTTCGTGCAGGACACTTTAAGGGAGTGCACCCCAGAAGATAAGCAATGCCTGAGCTACCTGCCCTTGGTTTCCCCTATGTACTTTGTCACCTTTGTGCTGATGGCCCAGTTTGTGCTGGTGAATGTTGTGGTGGCTGTGCTGATGAAGCACCTCGAGGAGAGCAATAAAGAGGCCAAGGAGGATGCCGAGATGGATGCCGAGATTGAGATGGAGATGGAAATGGCCCGGCGTCTCAGTAACGCCTCGGCCATGAGCTCTGGCGGACCGGAAGGCAGGGGCGGCACCTACATGGGGCCGAGGCCACATTCTCCAGGACAGGTATGTCTTCTGAATCTCACAATATCTTCTTCAATGACTCCTCTAGACCGCTAGAGCTTTGTGTCAAATGAAAAGTTTTGATTGGCAGCATTTGCACAGTAAACATAGAGAGTTGTAGATTTTGAACGAATATGTGATAGTACGATACTTCACATCAATGAATGCGACATGTCCGAATTTATGTCTGTGGATGGGATGATGGCTGAGTGCAGAACAGCCCAGGTGGACCTTTAATGAATTCAGTGCTGATTTGGCGACTGCGTGAAGAAAAAAAGTGCTGAAAGGTTACTGGGAACGCGTCTCTATAGTGGACTTGGACTGTTTCCTGCTGCAGTCTGTGAGCAACGTCTCTGCCAGGCTGGCGCTACTACAGTATATGTGATGTCTGTCACTTGTGCCAAGGAGACAATATTTTGGATTGGTTCAACTGATTTTATATGTAAATATAATGTGTATCAAATGTAAAAAGCATTATTCTTTATCACTGTGTTTCATACAAGTGCAGTGTGTGTCTGTCCTCTCCAGCACATACTGCTCTGACCACACACACACACACACACACACACACACACACACCTAAATGATAAATGATGTGATGTCTAGATTGAGCTAAACTTGTTACAAGTCATAAAAAAAATTATTCAGCTCTACAGTGTGGGTGAAAATTAAACTAGGTAATATTTATTGGATATTGAACTTGTATTATCACCGGAGCGCCACCCCATGGTGCTGCACCGCTCTGTTTTGCTCTGCGTCCGCGGTTAGACCAGCACTTTCCAAGACGATGGCTGGAAATGACACGGACCTCATGGACGGCCTCCAAGAAGTCCAGATCTTCTCACTCCATGTGAGGTTTTTGTCTGTGGGGGAGATGTACAGGACAAAGACCTCGCGCAATATTCCAAACCACTTCCTTTAGAAGACGTGTGCGTTCCGTCCCCGGCTGTTAGAGGAAACTAGTTGACGCCACTGGTGCGTATGTTGAAATTTAAAGATTCACTTTCATTTTCCTACTTAATAAAGTACACGTACAATTTGTTTCAATAAATTTATATCTGAAATATGGACTTGATTATCAATTTTTAATGTCTAGTTACTTTTCACCCACCCTGTATAAATAAATGTGATGAAAATCGCATTCTGAGAAATGTAAATCCTTTTTTAAACCGGACAATTCACTGATAATGAACATTACTGCATAATGAACATTCATTATATGGAAAGTTCTAGATGTTCCATTACTTAATAGTGTGTTTGGTTCCCTGGTTATGAAACTGAGCTCGAAGTTGGTGCAAAGAGAAAAACTGTTGATGCACAATCTGTGAGCAGAACATTATACTGTATAGACTACAGGAGCATGTCTGACTTGCGTAACCTTGAACAGCCTGTTTTTGCCGTAATGAAAGACTAGATCTATCAAAAGATTTAGCCGATGTCGTGCTGATCTTTACTTTGTTCAACTTAAAGATAGGAAATTGCACAGACTGGTGAAGACTTTCTGCTTCACAGGATTAATGAATGTGTTTGTTTTTTTTCTGGATAATACCTAAAGAGACATTATCCGTGCTCCAATTTAACAGTGAGCTTTGCTTTAATATGTCGCTTGGATTCCCTGTAGTGGGTAAAATGGAAGTTATTAGTATGTAACAGGCAGATTAAAGAGGATTATGTGTCTCATGTGCAGGATGAACGGATGCAGAGAACTCAGGGGAATTTCTTATCTCCACGAAAGATGTCAGTGTCCAGGATGCACTCTTTGCCTAATGACAGCTACATGTTTCGGCCGGTGAGGCCGGCGAGCGCACCGTACCCTCTGCAGGAAGTGGAGCCGACTCAAGCGTACCTAGAATTGGGTACTTACCACTTTTCAGTCTTGATGATAAACTTTTTGTTTTTGTGTGTTTCTAAAATTGAAGACTGATTGCTGGAATGATTTTCCATACAGGCTCAGTGACCTCGATCCACTCGCAGCCGTGTGAAGGTCATTGCTTACTCCAGGTTCCTGACGTTCATCCTCAGCCCCATATTAGTATTTGGATGCCGAGGATCCCCAGTCCAAACTCGTCTCCCCTCCATGTTTCAGGCAGGCCTCTACGCAGACAGGTGCATCTGTCTTTCAAATTATTATTATTATTATTAGACTTTTCTAGTTTTACTTACAACATGCTTTTGTTTTGTTTTTTTATTTCAGGAAGCGATCAAGAATGACTCCATTGATGTGCAGATGAGTGACTCTAAAAGAAACCTGGACAAACATATTAGGAATACAACAGTCGGCGTCACCCACCAGGTGCCGCGGATCTCTGCCCCCAGCAGCCCCCTGATGTCTCCTTTCTTACCCACTTATTGCCACATGCCCAGTGTCTGCCCCCTCCAACACCCTCAGCACCAGAGGATCGTTCCCCCTCGGCCATCCAGCCGCGCCAGCAGCAGCCCCAGTGACTCCATGTTTGACTCAGTCGACCCAGCCGACGAGGAAGTCCATCACATCAACAGCTCGGCCCGGCTGTGGGCTGGAGTCCCGGCGGAGGGGCGTTGCCACTCGTTGTCCCCCTACGTCACACAGTGGCCATTGCCTGTGAAGAACTGCACGAGCGCCACCAATCTTACTCACTACAGTTCCAAAGACAAGTTCTTCAATGTGGACAGCAGAGGGTTCCTGGACAAGCCATGCTGCATCGAGGATCACCGGCGGCACTCCATCGAGATCTGCTCTTCTGCAGACGACGGCGCGTTCGAGCAGGGAGTGGGTGAGAAGAGGTACCTGTCCGCGCGCGGACAATCGTTTCACATCCAGAGGAAGAAGAAGATGAGTCCTCCGTGTATCTCTGTCGAACCCCCCATAGAAACAGTGATCCCGCTGTCTCTCGTGTCCATGAAGAAACTGTCCGAGAGCACACTCCTGCGGCGACGGACGCCGTCTTACGAGCTGGCCCTGCAGCGCGACTCCCTGGACTTCCTGGAGCACCAACTCCCCAGTCAGCCTCTCATCAAAGTGGAGAGGCAGCCCTCACACTGTGGCGAATATCTCTCTCTCCCACGGTTCCCCTTCCACCAGTCGGACTCGGGTTCCTGCGTCCTGCGTGACAGCAGCCCGTCTGCACAGCCCTCTCGCTACGACGCCGCGCTGGAGGAGTCCACAGATTTCAGCACAGTAAACAGGACTGCTCAGTGATGCGGATGACGGTTTCAGGCGCGTGCACACACGACGCAGTTGTTTTAGACGTGGAGGAGCAAACACTTTATTCAATAGCCAAAGTTGTTTTTTTTTGTTTTGAGATGTATAATATAATGTAAGCCAGCCTGGAATGGCAACTTTGATACGAGCGTGATCGGGCACGATGGGATATGCAATTTCAGGTTTCCATACGGAACTCTGGTTCTTCTTCTTCTTATTATTATTAGTTCATTTTATTTGTTTCTTCCCACTGCTCAATCACATTGATTCGAGTTCAGGATGTGTGATGGGTTTTCTTTTTTTGTTCTTTCATTTCTTTATCCATCTTGTCATTAATATTGCTGTTTCTGCAAAAGGATACACAGATTAAATAAAAAATGATATATATAGGCTTAACAAATGGTCTATATATATATATATATATATTTAAAAAAAACATACAAGAGAACTGTACATGATCCGATCTGTACTTTATTAAAGCATATGTTGTAAATTGAGGAAATATTGTTCTGGTGAAGAAAATAGATCTATTCATATGCACATATTTTTATAGAGATCTTTAATGTTTTTTGCACATATCAATTTGAAATTCAAGTTGAAATGTCTTTTGTTGTCCTCTTGTGAATGTACATTTTCTAATCGAATAGCAGTGGGAACAATTCTAGTCTTTAGACCTTCTAATACTGAGATGATTTTTATTTTTCTATTGGGACGCGGGGTGCGACATATTTGAAGTAGATCTAGTGACAACCAAACATCGACTTATCTGTAGCCTGAGTGCAATACACTGTAAATGTTTATGTAAGTTTGACCTACCCTGTTAGGTTGCTCGCGTTTTATACGTAACATAGTAACGAGCATCTCACTAGAACACGACCTTATTCCATAATCGGATTCATCTCAACGTCTTTAGTAAAGGATTCACTCACGTTACGTCCATCACGTCATTGAATAAGCGGCATTTCCGTGACCCTCGGCTGTGTGGCGCAGGCAGTGTGCACGCGAAGGACAATAGAGGTCGTTATAGATACATTTCGTTCCTTATAATTTTTTCGAACATGTCTTACGCCAGAGTGTTTTCTGACGGTTTATTTTTGCGTGAAAGTGATCTGGTTTACCTTTCAGCTTTGATAGCGGTTTCTCGAGATTTGTATTCAGTAAAGGGAGACGAAGTTTATATGAAAAAAGAAATGCTGCACATGGGTGATTCTACAGCTGTGGGCACTTTAAAACCTTCAAAATAGAGCTATTTAAAAGGTCCTGGTCTGGAAATTGCTCATACTGAGTCAGTTTGGCTGGTTTAAACTTCACCTCCAGTAATAGACAGGGTCTTACATTCATGACACATTCTATACCTACCATGACATGTTAGTGTCACTTGAGCCTTTTTGGTGCAAAATTTTTAGAAAAGAGAGAGAGAGAGAGAGAGAGAGAGAGAGATGGCAGGATAACGTGATTTCTTTTTCAATATCGATACTGAAATCTTAATTCTTGTATGGTTTGTTTCTTTTTGGTTTGTAGCCGAGGCATTTCACAATCCAAGGCTGTTTCACATTAAAACTGCTTACACTGTAAATATAATATAGTACAAATTATACGTAGAGCAAAATCAACTCGGAAACAACAACGCGTCTTTTTATACGCCGATCAGCCACAACTTTAACACCACCTCCAGGTTATTTGAATAACATTGATTATCGATTATATACTGTATCAGTAAACTGGTGACAGGGTCGTGGGCACCCAAGGCTCATCTACTGTATGCCTGCGGGGCACCAAAGGACAGCCTGCCCGGACCGATCCCGCAGAAAAGCCAATGTAGCACAAACTGCTGAAAAAAAGTTCAGGGTTGTTGATCCGGCCTTGTTGATGCGCCAGACAAACAAATCTGATCCATGGAAGCCTCAACCCGCAACCCACAGCACACAGGATCTGCTGCCAACATCCTGGTGCCAGACACCACAGCACACCGCCAGAGTCATGCCCCGGGGGGGACAGAGCTGAAATTAAACAATATCGTGATGTTTTGCATTGTTATATTATGGCTGATCAGTGTATTTAGACATTTGTTTCCCCAAATTAAATTCCAGAAAAGATATTATCCTCAAAATTTAAGGTTGGTGATATAGTTTGGGTATAAATAAAGATTTTTAATTACTTGTAAGCTGTATTGTTCAAACTCTATACATAACAAAAGGTCTATATACTATTATAACTGTGTATGTATATATATATATATACACACTTCAGGAAAAGAAAAAAACTTATAAAGATTTTAATACTAAATTTATTGCTATATGTTATATATTGATA
>JAQMYL010000023.1:19308234-19326818 GCA_030014365.1 Clarias pachynema | reverse complement strand
ACAGTAACATACAGTTATAATGGTATATAGACCATTTGTTAAGCCCAGAGGAAGCCTAGACAATACAACTTACAGGTAATGAAAACTTTTTATTTATACCCAAACTATAACAACACCCATCATTTAGGATATAAATGATGAGAGATAAACTACAAAAAAAGGGAGAAGGGAGCTTTATATACAGAAATACTCTTTGTATTGTGATATTCCTTAAACAGGTAATATGATGAAATTGATATTGAAGCAAGTAGCTTTATCTGTATAAAGGCTGAACTGTTCGTAAATTATTCCAAAACAATAAATGCAGTTCTTGGTTGGTGTTTCAGTAACATCATATTCCAGTAATAATAATAACAATAATAATAATAATAATAATACACTACATACACTATCAACACTATTTGTAAGCAAATAAATATCCCTTTTTTTCAATGATTAAAAAACTTACCCTGTTATTTTGCTGTCTATCTTATAGGTTGAACTTTTACTGTAGTTCAAATTGTTTTCCATACCATAAAAACACAGCTTTAAGAGAATTTGAACACAAAACTGTAATGATTTAAAACTCCGCCATGCTCTCAACAAGGACATTCCAATAAAAGATGCAGTAGCGTTTGATTCATAAAAGAAATCTCTTTACTGGCTGATGAATTTATGCACAAGTTTAAGTGCCCATTGTGACAGAAACACCCGTACAGGCTACATTATTTAAGGTACTCATTTAACTTATTCCTTTAATTATAAAAACATTCGATTCTGCTCATTCTGACACTTATTTATATCCAGTTTCATGAACGTATGAATACAAATAACGGATTCTTAATAATGCTTTTGACCACTGATTATTCGTCAGTTTTTCTCAATTTTTGAATCCTGAATTGATTCAGAACGTGAAACTGTTGCATGTTATTGGGTAAAAAAAAAAAAATACATGAATGTTTTTGAGGTTTTTGATGTTTGAGCTTTAATTTGTAGAATATCTACCTGCACTGGACTGCAGTGGGCCGTCTGGGTTTTCCTCTTTGTAGATCGACGTATTCATTGTCTAATGCAATATTTTATCTGTATCTTTGTGATCATAGCTCAAGCAACTTAGGTGTAAGCAAAAATCATGGCTGGTAGAATTTTTTTAATGGCATTTAATGGCTTATTTAAATACTGGACAATTAATGTTCAGGCAATTTACATGGCTCTGAAAATGTTTTTTTTTATTTTATTTTTTTACCAGCACCGTGACTTTTGAGGGAAAAAAAATTGAAGAAAAAAAAAAACAAGAGTTGAGATTTTTTTTCTTTTTTAAAGAATGAATGAATGAACAAAGGATGGAAATGAGTAAAAGGATTTGGTGTGTACATGCTTAAATGATATAAATCACTTCAGTGACATGGAAACTACGGCTTCTACAATCAAGCAACCTAGTATCCTTAAATAACTAATCTAAGCATTTCTCTTTATTCTTTCCTGGAAGAAAGTTGAGTCTTTTATTCTTTATTTCTTAAAGCAAATTGTTTGCAATAATTTTGTCTTGAGTTCTTTGATATGGCTCAGATGTAATGCAAGGGAGGTATTTCAATGGCTATACAATTTCTACACTGTATTATAACTTTTTATTGTGCAATGATCTGAGCGGTACTCTCTGTCATCTAAAGATAAACATTTTTATCAAAAGGAAATATTTACTGTGTTGTGTTTCTGACTTTTTACAACTGCAACAATTACAGTATATTTAACAATCCTTAGTAGAGTCGATAACATTCATACAGTCAGGAAACATTACAGTTACGAACAAACATCACCAGCACACGTTTTAATAACTTTGAAATCCTTTTCTTACAAGACCTGTAGATCCTCTAGAAAATAAAGATCGAATAGAAATAAACACTTTTAGAATAGAATAATAGAAAATAGAATTTAGATTCTCTTCTAAAATAGAAGTACTTACTTACACTCACCGTCTATACTGCCATTCTCTATATTCTCAACCTCAGGGGTGCGGGACCACAATGCTCACATTACAACACTGTGCCGCCTCATCTGAGTCTGAGATTAAATTTAAACTTAAAGGCATCTTGTGTTTTTGTTTGTTTTTTGCATAAAAGATTAAAAACATCCCCACATTGTCGTGTGATGGACTGGATTCGATCTCACACCCAGTGTTCCTGGGATCGTCACGTCACGTCAAGTCAAAATTGCATGTAGCTTTTTTAAACTTTTATTGAACAAAGTGCTGAAGACGGGAAACTTAAACACCTAAAGATTTTTTTTATAAATCTAAAAATCTTAAAAGTATTGGCAGTTAAACGAGCACTGAACCCTGGGGTTTGGTGTGCGAGAAACCTACCAGTGGGTGAACAATGCCCTCAGTTTAGGCTAATGGGTGTGTTTGTGTAAATATACAGAGATAGACAGAGAAAAGATTGATTAATTAATTAATTAATTAATTAATTATTCACTCACTCATCGTCTATACCACTTTATCCTGTGTAGAGGGTCGCGGAGGGACTGGACCCTAACCCAGGAGACTTAGGCGGGGTAGACTGTGGACGGGGTGCCAATCCATAGTAGGACACAAACACACACACACACACACACACACACTACAGGCAACCACCAAGCACATGGAGAAAATGTAAACTCACACACCAAAGGCGTGAATCGAACCTGGACCCTGGCGGTGTAAAAGGTGACTGTTAACCACTATGCCACTTTGACGAGAGATGCTGCCTATAAATTAACTCATTCAATTCTATTCTAATATCTAATAGAATATCTGTACAGTAAATACAGTAATGTTTCAGTACTCAGCCATGTAATTCTTATTTTAAAGTTTTGAAAGCATGGTATCAGCGATGCTTCTTAATCCTGGAGTTTTGGCGCCCTCTGCTGGAAGCTAGACACAGAACAGGAACGGTCCGCTATAGCCAGGTTTCCAGGGGAAGATAAAAAAAGGCGCACAGATCCCAGAATGCTAATGCTAACAGAGTGCACAGTATGAGCTGTTTGTTTATACTCAGTCTAGTGCATTTGCTGTATATAGTTTGTGATTAGTCATTGTGGACAGAGCCAGTGTAAGTTCTCATAGCTAAGCTGTGACGGAGGTGTTTGTAATTTTTACCTCAGCAACCACGAGCTTTAGCAGAAATGGCTAGTTAGCATGATTAGCCCTCTGCACTGAGACTGTGGTGTGTTCCTGGTTTATCCTTTACCAAAGGTAAAAGTTTTTTCCCTTTTTGAATCTAAAAGTGTTTGTTATAAAAAACTATCTAGACTTGTATTAGTTTTGGTGAGTTTTAGTGCTACATAGCATTGGGGTTTCACTGACACTTCATTTCAAAATATGCATGTTTACCTGTGTGCAAGTGTCATATACTGTAAATATCTTAATACAAATAAAGTCTACAGCTGTGTTTTTTTCGAATGACACAAATATAATTTTTTACAAAGTGAAAAACTGCTTTAATGTTCTTAGTTACTCTGGTATACTGAAGTATAATTACAAGCATTTCACAAGTGTCAAAATCTTTTATTGTCAATTACATTAAGTTTATACAAAGAGTCAATAACCTTCTTCTTTATCAAGACCTCTGCATTTCGCTCTGACATGCTGTCAATCAACTTCTGGGCCACATCCTGACTGATGGTGCAACCCATTCTTACTAAATCAATGCTTGGAGTTTGTTAGAATTTGTGGGTTTGTCCACCCGCCTCTTGAGGATCGACCACAAGGTCTTAATGGGATTAAGGTGTAAGGAGTTTCCTGGCCACGGACACCAAATTTTTCATGTTTTGTTTGCCGAGCCACTTAGTTATCACTTTTGCCTTATGGTGAGGAGATCCATCATTCTGGACAAGGCAATGTTCATCACCAATCTGTTCTTGGATGGTTTGGAGAAGTTGCTCTGGGAGTATGTTTTTGTACCGTTCTTTATTCATGGCTGTGTTCTAAATCAAAATTGTGAGTGAGCCCACTCTCTGAGGCGCAACAGCACACATGAATGGTCTCAGGATGCTTTATTGTTGGCATGACACAGGACTAATGCTAGCGCTTACCTTCATACATTTCACAAAGGGCAGCAAAGAAGCCACTTCCCTCCAGGAAAAACATCAGGGGCTGATCAGACTCATATTCTGCAAAAGGTACAGGGATTGGACTGCTGAGGAGGACTGGTGTAAAGTCGTTTTCTCTGATTAATCTCCTTTCCGATTGTTTGAGGCATCTGGGGGAAAAAATAAAGTTGTCTAAAGAAGAAAAGGTGAGCTCTACCATCAGTCCTGTGTCATGCCAACATGCTGACAGCTGTATACAAAGGTGAGCTCAAAATCCAGCTGCATGATGTGAACCTTCTGAAGAACATTCGTTCATCTTCTACACTGCTTATACAGTGGAACCTTGGATTACGAGCATAATTCGTTCCGGAGTTGGACTCGTATTCCAAAACACTCATAAACCAAAGCAAATTTTCCCATAAGAAATAATGGAAACTCAAATTATTCATTCCACAGCCCAAAAAATTAAATACATAAAAATAATTAACACAAAATATAACGTAAAAAAAACTTGCTTGTTTTTCAAGTCAAAATTGATTAAAAATCTTTGCTTGTCTTGTGGAACACTTGCAAACCGCGTTACTCGCAATCCGAGGTTTCACTGTACTGTGTACAAGGCCTCAGGAGCCTGGGCAGGACACAAGGCTGGGTACACCCTGGACAGGGGGGTATTATCTCATTGAATGCTCTTTATTTCCAATAATGTTGTCATATTTTGAGTGGTACGGTAGGTTAGTGGTTAGCACTGTCCAGAGTCTAAAAGTAAAATGGTCACTTTTAATGCTGCATAGACAAACAAAAACAAAACCACAGGACTTAACAAACTTATGTAATGTTCTTCTCATAATAACAGTTAGAACTCAGCATCAGAAATGTGGGGTGAAATCGAACCATGCATCAGTCCTGCCAGTCCTGCTCCCTGCGAGCCACACAGTGATGGAACAGAGGATGAGGACAGCATGGACCAGTGTGGCAGTGAGCCCTCAAACCCCACTGCACATGTAAGAACCTTTTTAACACCTATAGTACATTATATGTTTATTAATGATCCTTAATAGCAACAAAGCCGTCACAGAGTAAAAATGAAAATATCATGTCTCCTGTCTCTCTCTCTCTCTCTCCCTCTCCCCTTCTGTGTGTGTTCAGGATGTCGGTTCCAGTTCCAGCCCTCTGGATGCCATGATATCAACCATAGTGATCAGTGGGAGTCCAGTGAAGAGCCAGCAGCTGGGAGAACCGGACCTTACTATGGAGGAGAAAAAGCAGCTGCTGATGGAGCAGTACAACACCAAGCCGGTCGTCTTTCTCGAGCGCTATCACACTCATTTAAAACCCGAGCATCTGGTGGCCTTCTCGCACGTCAGCAGTGACTGTAGGACACAGTATTACTGTACCGAAGTTCAGAAACGGACGTCGGGATCGGCCAACAAGACCAGGGTGCGAAACCATCGCTACGCCGCTCTCCGTGCACTTCAGAAGGGTGTGTGTGGTGATTTTGAATTTGCAGACATTATCATTTCACTGATTTTAAATTTGTTTTGCTACACATCATTTATTATGCTCTGGGTTCTGCATACCTATTGTAGGTCATGTCGTGGGTCTGAGCAGAAATCAAGTCTTTTCATAAGAGATTTTCCTTTCATATCATCTCAATTGAGCTTTTTTTAAATTTATTTTAATTTTTTTCGCCTTTCTAAAGAGGGTCAGTACTTCAGCGAGGAGCAGATGCGTTTTCGGCAGCCTCTTCTGTATGAGCAGTACATCGGTCAGTACCTCAGTGAGGAGGAGATCCTGCAGCGGTCTGAAGAAGCCATGCAGAAGGGCCCGATTGGTCTCTCGGACTTACTCATCGACTCTTACCAGGAGCAACAGCTCCAGAGACGCCTGCAGGAGGAGCAGGGGCGAGAGGACAGTGCCACCCAGGAGGAAGAGGAGGGTAAGTTCTCTGAGGCCAGGGTTATAGTAATTAACCATAAAATGATATTACCACTAGGGGGCATTAGTTGGGGCCAAGATAAAACTCAGACAGACTTCAAAGTCAGAATGTAAAGCCTTATTTATTTACTGCCAGCACAGTTGTTATTGTAATGCAGTAGAAAGACGGCAAACTTGCAGTTACAGCATTAATTATTATTTATTTTTTGGGTAATGATGAGATACAAAGGCAGCCATCTCTCTCGCACACACGAAATTACATCAAGTATAATACCGATTGTGTAATGTTTTTAATTAGTAATGAATTATAGTTTGTTTACTGAAAAAATTATGCTGTGAAAAAGTATTTGCCCTTTTATTTATTTTGCATATTTATCACACTTAAATGACCATCATCAAAATAATTTTAATATTACACAATGATAACTTAATAGACTAAATACAAAATGTTATTTTAATAATTTTCATTTATTAAGAGGGAAAAAAATCTGTCCAAACCTGCCGGGTCTAATGTTTTTGCCAAAAAACATCTTGAATATCCCAGTGACTTTTGGACAAATATTCTGCGGACTGATGAGACAAAAGTTACATTTTTTGGAAGGTGTGTCCCATTACATCTGGTGTAAATCTAACACTATATTTCATAAAAAGAACATGGTGTTGGTAGCGTGATGGTCCGGCTGGGGGTTTTTCACCTTCAGGACGTGGACGATTTGCTGTAATTGATGGAACTCTAAATTCTACCCTCTGTCAGAGAATCATGAAGGAGAATGTCTGGACATCAGTTTGTGACCTCCAGCTCAAGCAAAAATGGATTATGCAGCGGGATAATGATCCGAAACACACCAAGTCCACCTCTGAATGGCTCAATAAAAAAAAATAATAATAATAATGAAGGTTTTGGAGTGGTCAAGTCAAAGTTCAGACTTAAATCAAATTGAGATTTTTAAACAAGAGGTTCCTGCTCAAAAACACTCCAATGTGGTTTAAAAAAAAAAAAAAAAGGAGCGGGCCAAAATTTTTCCAGAATGATGTGAAAGACTCATTGCCAGTTATCACAAACACTTGATTGCAGTTGTTAGTGCCAAGGATGGCACAACCAGGTTTAGGGGGCAATTACTTTTTCACGTAATCCCAGGCAGGTTTGGACCTTTAATAAATGAATAAATGGCTTTTCCCTAATAAATGAAAATCTTTTAAAAACTGCACTCTGTTATTTTTGTGTAATATTAAATTTGTTTGATCAAGTGTGACAGCTATGTAAGGGGTCTATTATTAAAGTGTTCCTTGTCCCTGCTGATTGTGTTTCTTCACTCCACAGACGATGAGGAGTCTCCACAGGCAGAATGGGAACCGACGGCAGAAGAGAAAGTCATGCTGAGAGAGGAGTTTCTGAGTCAAATGCATCAGCGCTTCTTAGAGGGCAAAGATAAAGACTTTAATTACAGGTTCATGTCGGTTTCGTCATTTTGTCCCTCGGTACACTCAGTAAAAACTGCTTGGGTTACTGCGTTAATGTTAATGCCAGGTTTGGACGACTCTGTAGGCAACATGATCTAATACCTGTAAGAATTTGCTGAACAAAATATCTAATCTCGGTTGTTTTAATGTTCATAGTCTGACGCTTTCGTTATATCTAATTTTAATACCACTTGAACACTGCAGTTTTTTAAAAACATTACACTATTTCAGATATTTTTCTTACTGGAATTTCTTAAAGGGGAGCTATTTTACAAAAATAATTTTAAGTCGAGTGTACATGTACAAATAGGAAAAAATGTGAAGCAAACAGTCTATTTGGTTTATATATACACACACACACCCTTTAGAGTTTTTCCCCTATTGTGACCTCATATTAGAAGGACAGCTCTGCTGTTCTCTGGTGGAGGCGTGGCTTAGCAGTTGCTCATTTACATAGACACTAAAACAATACATTAGCAGGAGGAGTGAAACAAAGGAAGCTTGAAGAACGAAAGTAGATGAGGGGTATTTTGGCAGGAGTGTTAACACACATTGGAGGGCCTCTGAAATCTGTTTTCACTTGAATTAGTTAAATATATTACCTTTAACGTAACTACGTAGGATTTTCTTTTTTGTGTACCTCGGCTTACACGTGATAAATCTACTCTTTTATACATTACAGCGAAGTGGATGAGAACCCAGATTACGACAACCTGGACATTTTAAGTCATGATGCTGAAGAAAGGTACTTTGATGAAGAGGAGGAACTTGAAGAGGAAGATGAGGAGCATGAGGGTGACGACAACAACTGAGGGTTTTTGAAATGTTTTCGTAAATTGCTGCAGTGTGTAGGGAAGGGGGGGGGGGGTTGAGTGGGTACATGTATATATTTTTCTAAGAAGGTGAGTGACATGGTGAGACACTTCCCAATACAGTACTGCATCCTCTAGTGTAGTGTCCAGGTGACATGGATAAATATATTTCCTCCTTATGTAAATACTGTACAATTAATTATTTAGATAAAATTTAAGACATTTAAGAACACCTGAACATTTATTCAAGAGGAAGATTCTACTTTACTGTGCATAAGTCTTGAGCACCGTAATTTCTTCATGTTTTGCACCCAGAGAGACAGACAGACCTTCTTGTATTTTAAGATAGTCTTGAGGAATAGTTCTCCAGGCTTCATGGAGGACTATTTTTTTCTTTATAGTCTTTATAGTTAGAACAGACGATAGGGGAAATGAGGGTGCTGTTGCAGTTGTTACATAAACAAACCATTTTTAAATTGAATCTTTAGGCACGTTTCAGCCTGCCCACCCCCCCATTTCTTTAGTCTAATATGAAGAACTGATGACTCAATTTCTGCCCAGTAATGTATAGAAATCAGTTGAAATGATGTACACACCTTAAGGTTTGTTAGATAGAAAGGTGGTAGAGCCTACTTCTGGGCCAGAGACTAAAAACATGAAATTTACTGCATGTCAAAATTGCAGTTACATTTCTAAACTCACTTTAGAAAATCTGATGCAGAGCTAGGTTTAACTTAAAGCGTGTGTGTAATTCTAAGTCACAACCATAAGTCACAAAAATGTAAGTAAAAAAAAAGCTACAACTGTAAATAAAGGCAAGTCTGGCTTAGCATTGAGTATTTTCCATATATTAAAATGCCGTTTGTGCTTCCATTGACTGTTAGAACCATGAATGCCCTTTACTTTTGAATGTGCTGTACAGTAGATCAGATGCTCAAAAATTTCAATTAAAATGAGTAAATACTTTATTAACAGAGTTCATTAGCATTGGGTATATCTACAAGTACATTTCTACACAAGAACACAAATTAAATACAAATTCACAGGCTAGGTGTGAGGTGTAGCATTATAGTAAAGAAAAAATATACACACAGAAATCAATAACTACATTAGTGAGGTCGTGGCGATATTAAAAATAGGAATTACACGTGAAAAAAACATGAGGGCAGAGTAAATTCAACAAGTTCTAGCCATTATTAAGCCATGTATTAAAAATGTGATGGAAATTTTTTTTTTCGTATTCTTGAAAAAAAAAAAAAAAAACTTTGCTGTTTTGGGAAAATCGATTTTTATCATTTGTACTTTAAATTGGCTTCACTAGAGATCGCGTCAACCATATAAACCGCCTTTATTCCATTAACGCACAACCCGACTCTGTTGTGAGATTGGTCACCTTGAAATGCTGTTAGAAAGCCTTTATTTACTAAATCTTAAAAAAAGAAAATTACAAAATTTTATAGGCAGTATAAAATTATTCTATCAAATGTTACACAGAGAAATCCATAATTATTAGTTCCTTCATTGTTGTTAATATGGTTACAAGTATACAGGAGTAATTAAAACTCACTGATTAATGATTATACCATGCTCCTTCAGATACTACAGTTCACAGTTAATCGTCAATGTTACTTACAATGGCAAGTGGTTACACGAGACATTAAAAAGGAAAGCCACAAGATTCTAATCAAACCCACAGGGTCCATAAGCTGAACTTTCCAATGGCCTCCTGATTCGTGGTTAGAAACCATCACAGTATTAATGATAGCGTTGATAAGGCTGCTGAGAAGCAACAAACATTTTAGACTTATGTCATGCCCCTTTACTGGCAAACAGTAAAAGGATAAGCAAAGTGGCATCATGAAACAGGGGGGGTGGGGAGGAATGTGAGCAGTAGGAAAAAAATAGCGAAGATGTGGTCAGTGCATGTATTCCCACAGCCTCTTTCCTGCAAGCTGGAAAACACTGTGAGAGAGAGCGAGAGAGAGAGGGAGGCTGTACACCACACCGATCTGTTGGCTGAGAATAAAATACTGGAGAAAATGAGGGCAAAAGAGTGAAAAGAGAAGAAAGAGTGCAGCATCTGCCTCTTGAAGTTATTCTTCTCATCAAGGTCCAATTGCAAATAACGAGGGAATTTCCACCACCGGTCCTGGAAACACAAAGTCATTAAAAACGTAAGCATTGAAAAAAATAATCAGTCTTTTCAAGTCCAATTATATTTCAATCTTAAAGCCACTTCAAATGGAACAGAAATCACACAAATGGAGTGCAGCAATTTGGAAAACTTGCTCTCCAAATCTAAAGCATCCAAACAGCCCTCGACTGTGATCAAGTGTGGGTGGAAACCAGTGAGAGTGTGTGTGTGTCAAACGTGGTCACAGAACATGGTGCTTGAAAATGCATCTAATTAATATAAATGCATTTCTCACAGCATAGTGAAAGCTCCAGTCTTTTTAAAAGGTCGCATATTATACTCCTTTTAAAACAAGTTTGTACAAGATTTAAAAAGATATAAATTTGATTTAAAGGGTACGACTCGGATCATGCGTTCTAGCATGCTTGATTTTCTTGCCATTTCAATCCTTTTCTAAACTCACCATTTCAGTGTCTGTAGGGTTAAATGAACAGCTTCCTGAACTCCCCTTTAAGGAAGTGCATTTCCCTAGCCAATCAGAATACAGGAACCAGAAACACCATTAAGTAATTCTCACCCGTTTTCAGGCTTCCCATGTGCATTTCTAATGAATAAAATAAGGGGGAAATATGAGGAGTGTTCAAGTATAAACAGGACAGGTAAAAACTCATTTTATTTCTCTATATAATCCTCTGCTACACTAACGCACTTATCCCAGTGTTTCACTAGTGCTTGGACACCATCAAGGTAGAAAATCTCTCTCAGTATGCCGAGTATACTCGTCTGAAGCCTCGGCCTCCCAGGAACTCCTTTAAAAATGTCCCTTTCCTTGAAATTGGAAAAATGGCCTGGTTTGTTCACCATTCTCTTTTTGCCAGACAATGCATGATCGGATTCTGCCCACTGCACCACTTGCACATTACAGGAACTCAACTGGGAGTTACTCCCACATCCCCCGTACAGTCCTGACCTCGCTCCGTGCCATTTGCACAGCCATTAAAAGAGTGGATTTCTAAGGGATTTAGGTACTCGAACATAGAAGTTGGAGAAGACGTGTACAAGCGTTCTGCTTTATTCCAGCTCTGAGCAAATGTATCGTGCTTTAAAGTAAAAGGTTTCACTTTAAACAATGATTTATATTATCTTGGGCGAAGTAGACCACATCAAAAGCAGCATTGAAATGCCTCCATCTTACTTGGACAGATCATTTCAGAATAGTCATTAATCAATAAAAACAGTGGTTTACTGCCTCCCCCCTTTATATGATGGAGGTTAAGATCTTCCTACCGTTCTGAAAGACTTTTATACTGCTGTTTTTTCCCACATTTCTCCTGCACTTCCCAACACATCCACTGGGAGGAAGCAGACTGTCCGTTTCTCTATAAACATAAAAACCTTCCTCGGGGTGAAAAATCCAGATTCAGGAAACGTAAAAAACAGTTTTTCCCTTTTAAAGTCTGATGAAATAAAAAGGACTGCAAATCACCATTTCAGTCTGGGGAAACTTCAGAATGTTTTGTTTAATAAAGACGATCATTTTAATCGTGCAACAATAAACCCGTCTGCGGGATTTAAAAGGGAGGAAAGCAGACGCCTGTAGGACATCAGGAAGGAGACAGAAGGAACGCGAGAGGCAGATGCTCTCGTGAGTGCCAACATTCGCAGTCTGTAACACTGAGCCACACTAATGCTGATGGGGTGAGAACATGGCGCAGTCTGGCTTTGAGCTAGTTAAAAGTAAAAGTCAACTTCTGTTACAACATACAGCATTCAAGACTGTTTAGTTTTAGTCTGTCTTGTAAGCGCCATCTGTTTCCGTCTGTGTGGCCCGACAGCTGTATCGCATTTCATTTATCAAAAACGGGGAGGGGGCGGGGCAAGAAGCTGCACTCTTTAGTTAACGGTGAGCCAAACTAAACAAAATGTTTGTTCATGCACAACAACGGCAGGGAGTTGCCATCTTGCGTGAGCACACAGACACAACAAAGATTTTTGGCACAGTTAGAGATCAGATCCTTGCTCACATCCCAAATACACTGCCTGGCCAAAAAAAAAAAAAAAAGGAAAACATTTCAGAAGGATGAAATTATTTGGGTGCATCAAGCAAAGAAAATGACTCCGGAGATTTAAAATGACTGGAACTGGGTTAGAAGTTCCCAGTCAACACATTACCAAAACCTGGATGGATACTTTTGAACCGTTAACTTTGTGGGGGGGGAAAAAACGGTTGTAGAAGGGAAAAAAATGGATTAATCATGGATTGGAAATCTTGAAACTTTTTGCAGGATTAAAAAAAAAAAAAAAAAAAAAAAATCTACAGTAGCAACCCAAGCTATGTTAAATAGTGAAAGGAAGAGCATTTTACGACAATGTGATGAGAACACAGGACTGGGACTAAACAGCTGTGTCTCTTGTTAGTGAGACTCAAACAAAAGCCTACAGTTTGCTAAAGAGCATAAAAATAGACTTTGGAGTGATGGAAAAGGGTCATGTGACCTGATGAGTCCAGACTGAGCCTATTCCAGAGTGATGGGCGTGTCAGGGTAAGAAAGGAAGCGCATGAAGTGATGCATCATCATGTATAGTGTCCACTGTACAAGCCTCTGGAGACAGTGTTATGATCTGGGGTTGATCAGTTGCTCAGGTCTAGACTCAGTAACGTTATGGGGCAATAAAATGAAGTCAGCTGACGACCTGAATGTACTGAATTACCAGGTTTTCTTCTTCCTTGACGGCACGGACATAATCCAGGACTCAGAGTGTGAAAGAGCGGCTCTGGAAGCACGAACTGGCCACCATATTGTGTTCTATAATCAAAACTCAATGTGACTGAATGATCTTAAAGTGTTTGACACCTCCCCCTCCCACCCCACCCCAGTCAGTGTAGAATCAAACCCCACCCCCCCTCATCTCCATCCATGAGCAAGATCACTCACCACAAAGATCTAACAGAGAAGGTCTCAGTTTTAAGTCGAACTCACCTCCAGAGGTCAACACCCATCAGTTGATCAGAATCCTTGGTAGTCGTCCGTCCTCTTCGCTCATGTTCCTCAGGTTATTCTCGGCCTCATCCACACTCCTGCACAAGTAAAAACAACCATATTGATCGGATACACTACACGATCCTAAAAAGAAAGTGAAAAACAAAAACAATGCTGCAGTGTGCTTTAGCGCCAATACAATACTATAGCGTGATCACGTAAGTGGTATCTGCCAGAGTGTCTGTGAGCCAAGGACTCACATTAGGAAATCTTTCACATCCTCCACAGTGAGCTCCCCTGTTGTGTCGAGCGTGATATCAGCGCTGCTGTTTGGGGAATCCAGGCCAGGAGAGGATAAAGCACTCTGCATTTCCTCAAACATGCCTGATATTGTAGAGATGAAAACAAAACAAATCAACTCGTGTTAATGCACTGAACTTCAACAACATGGATTTCCAGGCATATTGCAACACATCACATTTCACAACATTCTTGTAGTGTCACAAATGTACACACACCATGTACTAGGAGATTTGTATCACCTTCTGCGTGCTCTGAAGATTTGCTCCCTCCTGGTGATTGGGTCTTGTATGTGCCGTTGGCTTGAGGCAGTCCAGGTGTACACAAACTGGAAAGGTTGCGTAATAGGGAATTAAACACAAATCTATGCTGGTTGGACATTTAATAATAATAATAATAATCTACAAGTCTTGTGACATACTCATGTTCAGAAGGTTCGGGAGGCCGGTCTACCTCCACTAAACACTGAGGTACAGTGATAACCCGCGCAGACAGAGAGAAACGTTTATACTCCGACGGTGAGATCAGATAAAACCCTGTCAATGGACGATGACAAGATACCGTCAGCAATAACAGCACACACACACCCTTTCTGAAATAAGAATATGTTTTTAATGAGCTCGTCACCTTGCCCAGTCTTGGTGAACACACAGGACGCAATGCCGCTTATATCCTCCTTGCGGACGCAGTCGTATCTCACTTGCGGCCTCAGCGCGGGCACGCTGAACACGTGAACGTCCCCCAGGTTGGTCAGACACACTAGGCCGTTCTCACTGTAGTCCTCAGAAGCGGCACTGCAGAAGTTCACCAGAGCCACCTTCCGTACACGGCAGCCCTCATGAGCGGTCAGCTTGAATTTGGTCTTTGCGCTGACTTTCGGCAGAGTGAACACCTGCAACAAACGGGGACGTGATTATAGAACAATGTACATGATTACAGTTCGCAAGTTGTGTATGTGACGACAACTAGGGATTTAAAAAGAAAAAAGAAAAAGAAAAAAAACTGGCCAGGTCGTATAGAAAGGGAAGTTTATTCCACCATATGAGGCATTGTAGCACCAAGTTCCAGTGAGCTAGGGGTCACTGTAGTCCGACCTTATATTGATGAGATACTAAACAAATATCTGCCACATGGCACTGAAGTGAAATTGTACAGGAGGAAAGCTGCATGGCTGAATGATGGTTGTAACCAAGTGCCAAACATCATTCAATATGATCAATGTTTGTACACTTTCGTCTTACAAGGTGATGAGATGTAATCCATGAGAAATTGTCCGACAGAGATCATGAGATCTATACAAAAACCTACAAGTGGGACAAATCATTATTTAATCTCCTGTATATTTGGTAAGTTTGCGCACTTACAAAGAAATGAAAGGTCTATAACTTTTCTATCCATCCATCCATTTAGGAATAACTGTAGTCCAACCAGGGACCATGGAAGCCAATGGTGACCACTGTATTTATTCCCATTTTGTATTTATTCCCAACCCTGGGAGGACCTACGGTCAACACTCACGTTTACACACTGAGCAATTTGGGAACGTCAGTTAGCCTAATCTGCATGTTTTTGGACTGTGGGAGGCAACCACTAAGCACGGGGAGAACATGCAAACTCCAGACAGACAGACCCGAGTTGGGAATCGAACCCAGGACCTTTTGTTTTTATCATAGGTTTATTTTAAAGGATAGAGACAAAATATCGACCAAAAACACTTTTTTAGAAAAATGTTAACGTATTTGATCTCCCACCAACCAACAAGAATTCTGGCTCCCACAGACTGTATTTGGGATCAAATACTTATTTTAGTCATTGAAATGCAAATCAATGTATACCCCTTGTGTATCATGTGCTGTTTCTGGATTGTTGGTTGATATTCTGTCTCTATCCTTTAAAATAGACCTATGATTAAAAAATTATACACCCTTAATTTCTTTGTAAGTGGGAAAAGTTATAAAATCAAATAATAGTTATAATGTAGATCTTTCGTGCTGGATCGCAGGGAATGATTTGAAATTCACCTTCAAACTGTATTACAGAACCAAGAGGAACCAACACATTAAACAAAGAGAAAAGGATCAAAAACTATGCCTTTCTGGACACCATTCTTCATGGAGCATTAAATCTGTTACTTTATACAGAGGTGTTGTTTTATTTAATATTCTGCAATCATTTTATAGTTGAATTTTGCTTCATGTTGCATACATTTTGTTTAAGTACTAACAGACCCCCATGGTTCCCCCAGCCGTCTAGAACAGTCTACCTAATGATTATTGCATGGAGTCCCAAGTTGTGAAAATCTTCGACTCTTCAAGTTTTATTGTACTTCAAAAAATATTTTTGAATCAAAACTACAGAAACTTACTAACTCCATTTCCCTGGCTGTCTGTACTCATCAGTCCCCCTCCATGTCCTACATCATCTCACCTTAAACTGTTCCTCAGAGGCGATCAGGACCGAATGGCTGCCCTGCATATCTGGAGCTTTGGCCAGGTCTCTCGACTCCTCGTAGGGCTCGGGCAGAGGGTTTCCCCTGCCATCCAGCACGACAATAGACACGACCGGAGCTCTGTGCATGAGTTGGATCTCTTTCCCCAGCAAAGCCTCCACACTTCGCTCGGAGAACTTCTCCTGCGAAGGCACATCCAAGGCGTAAGCGTACACGCAGCCTGAATTCGTCCCAGCCCACATGGTCGGACCGTGATGCGTTCCTGAACGAGGGGGAAAAGAAAAAAAATCATCAAATTTAAAATTACTCCTCAGGACGTAAAAGGTTCAGGTGTCTTTTCGAGCAGAACAGTCTAACACTTAAAAGAAATGGACGTTATTATGTACCTGTGCCCCTACGTGCTCATTTGAACTTTGATACTATGCCAGCAGAATCTTATGACCCTGGGACTGTATAAACATCCAAAAACAATAACTATTAAACACAATAAATTTGGGCCGATTACACATCAGACTGACTCACCACATTAAACGAACAATAACGCATTGTATGGAATCTCTCCTTGGAGTAATATCGCCTGCCAGATAGCCATTGGACCTGGATTGTGCAAGCGGCCTGATTTAAAAGAACATGCAGATGTTGAAGACAAAATGGCCTGGGTGTGTGTGGTCCAGACAAAGATCTGACATGCGTCCAACTCCAGCATAATCACTTTCAGTGAAACACTCCAGTATGGGTGAGTCTCTGCAGCCTTCTACAGTACAAGAGCAGTTTCCCAGACCTCATTCAAATGTTAATTCGACTTCATTTCCCCTAATGCATGCACATAATCTGGTACAATTCAATTCGACTGCAAAACATGTATTTGCATTTTTTTGTGCACAGTAACGCACGCTGTCGGCCAAATTTAAAATGCAAATACAAAGTCCATGTGGCGTTCAATGGTCAATGTCAAAACGGGTCAGATTCTGACGTGAACGAAACGTGATAGCAACAGTTTCATTTGCAGTTGTTCTCACTCATCACCATGCAACATCTTATTTGCATTATTCTGTATTCAATTGGTCTGAACCTGTACATGTGGTGGCAGATTCTCTTGTACTAAAAGGGAAAAAAAAAAATGGAGATAATGGCTAGGGAAAGCTTATGGGAAAGTTTTTGGCTTTCACAAATGCACTCAGTTTGCAAAATTGCAAATGAAACGAAAAAAAAAAAAAGCAAAAAAGTAAAACAGCAAAGAAAGCGCGAGTTGCAGCCTAAGAATAAGAAAATGCAATAACAAATGGAACAATTTTAAATAATCATTTTGGCAAAAAGCAATTTCCCTCTGGGATTAATTAAGTTCTTTGAATCTTGAATGAACATTTCTGAGCACGAAATCATGAATGTATCAAATTAACAACAGTCAAGAAAAACGCTACAGCAAAAACATGCTTGAATTAAAAATCACATAGATGATCAAGTTTGTTTAGACAAAATATTTCTGGTGTCCTTGAATATTTAAAGTAATCAAATTCTCAATTTCTATTTGTAATTGATCTTTTTTTAATCTATAATATAATAATATTAATCTACAATATAATCCTTCCTTTTGGTGAAAATCTGTGAATACTGTCTGTACGCATCACTTGCGGAGTGCAATGTTGATTTGCTTATACCGTCTCTAAGGAAGGTATCGGCGAAGCAGAGGCAGCGCACCACCCCAGATAACGAATCATCGGCTGAACGGGGCTCAATCCGTCTCTGTACCGGCGTCACTTCAGCATCTAGCTGAGCATTAGCCTCCTGGACCTGAAGAACAACAGAGACAGAACAGCGCGTGCATATCATACTCAAAAACTCATGACATTTTTAGTAATTAGATAAAGGATCAGATATACAGTGCAACAAGCAGGCCACAATTAGAAAAACTAGAATGCTTATTATTGAACTCGAAAGAAGAAATCGTTACTCCCACTACAATGAGCTTGGTTGGCTGGTGGCTCTGCTCCTTTTCCAGGTCATTAAATTAGGTTGTCTGGTGGCTCCACCCTTTTCTTCTACATAGAGCAGGTAAATCTGGTGGCTCCGTCCTTTTATTCTACATAGAGCCGATCTATCCATCTCAATCTTAAGATGTTTTTATTATTTTTTTTTTT
The DNA here is from genome assembly GCA_030014365.1 of Clarias pachynema. Classification (NCBI taxonomy): domain Eukaryota; kingdom Metazoa; phylum Chordata; class Actinopteri; order Siluriformes; family Clariidae; genus Clarias; species Clarias pachynema. The sequence goes on along the minus strand of JAQMYL010000023.1, from coordinate 19,308,561 downwards.
TTTATAAAGACAGACAGAAGAGCACTCACTTTACTGGATGGGCTGCTGACCAACACGCGTTTCTTCCCAGACACTCTACTCTTGCGGATCCTCCTGAATGACTGACGGAGTGACTTCTTCAGGGACTTGACTCGTGAGAGAGGTCCCTCCATAGCCAGAGAGTCATTAGGATGTAGCGTACACCTATAACAAAAAATATTACACGATTTATTCATTCTTAGCTTTTTTATCCCAGTTAGTCATTCATAGTATAGGGATGCACCGATACCGGTATCGGCCTCGATACCACATTTTCTAAAGTACTCGTTAAAAGTCCCCCGATACCGG
>JAQMYL010000023.1:19263907-19284329 GCA_030014365.1 Clarias pachynema | reverse complement strand
CACACACACACACACACACACACACACACACACACACACACACACACACACACACACACACACACAGAGAGAGAGAACAGTCCCTTATCCTGTGCCTCAATGTGCGGTTGGAGCAAAAGCATGTTTATGAAGAGCAAAGATCGTATTTCGTAGTGTTTGCACAAATCCAAACCGAGCAACAAGGACACAAACATCTCGTTTAGACGTCGGTCTACAGGGAGCGAGCAGCTCATTCTTCATACACGGATTAATGACTTACTGATTACACGTCTTTAAACATGCTGGTTATTACGAGCACTTAATTGCGTCTCAATCGCTGAAAAACTGTGATCGTGTGTTTCTGTTCCAATATCGTCCACATTTTGCTTGGGAAATGAAAGATCACAGTATTTGAACCATCAGGTTAGATTTTAGATTTCACAAGATAACCTTTTAGGAATAACCATTTCTAGTAAAGTGGAGAAACATCTTTAAATCTTAATGTTGTGGCTGTTTCTCCTTTAACACCACTGCAAGGTGAACTGATTAACGGGTTTCATTCCTGCCAGTGGAGCTGGTACAAGCCGTCAGGTCCGAACTCCCTCCCTTTTTTTTTTATTTAAAATGAATCCTTGCTGTGATCGTACTGATGTCCTGATTCCTCACCATCACTGCTTTCTGTATACGAGGCTTAGCAGACTTGTCGATCCAGCCGGGTCCCCATCCCACCGAGCAGCCGTGGAATGCGCCGGACAAAACTAGTCCGAGACCCCACCCCCAAAGGGTCACCCAGTAACATACCGGTCCCAGACACACAGCGCACCCGCAGAGGTCAGGGGTCAGAGCTGTCCCGGGGTCACAAGGGAGGACCTTCACTATACTGGGCATAACGATTTGCATTGTAACATTTTGGCTAATCTGAGTATCGTCATGTCCACTCGCGCCATAGCTGTTAAAGACTAAACTAACCCTAATTAAATGGAGCCAATTAAACACAAATATAGCAGCTCGTACATCACATTTCTTCAGGCTCGTCACGTCTAAACAGTGATCTACTTGCCGATCCATAACCGATTCGATCTGTGCCCCAGTCCGCTGTATCGTCCTAGAGTACACCTTGTCCAGCGGCACAGGTCCCGATCCGGGAACAAAGGTGTCCTCACTGAGCAAAATAACCCAGACTTTAGGGTCAAGTGTACTCGGAAACGATCCCACGGCCCTAACATGACAACGCCCTGAAATGTCCTCTCAAGGCTTCCGTACCATCAGTGGGCGTTTCCCATTTCTTTTATTGTGCTGCTTGTTTTTTCTTTCCTGCTTCCTCAGCTTCTCCATCCAATTATGTTCAAGACACAAAGCAGCTTTACAGAATCAAAAGAAAATTCTGGAAATGGTTCATAAATGTGAACGTGTATAAATCATAATGATCAGACTGTCCCTGATGGACAAGCCGAGGACGACGGCGAGGAAAAACTCCCTGAGATGGTGATAGGAAGAAACCTCGAGAGGAACCGAACTCGACAGGGAACAAAGAGGAAACAAAGCCACGAGGAATCCAGCAGGAATAGACGGCGTTACTTTAAAGTTTTTTACTAAAGTAAACGAATCTATTCAGGATTTGTTACCTGGTTAATTATTACCTGCAGAACAGATCAGCAAACACACACAACTAAATAAAACTCCGAGTATAAAACTCTACTGCACATGTAGCGTCCAACACGTTTACTTTCAGCCCAAACTGTCTTGTACTCATCACTTCTTTCATCCTTGGATTTTCTTCCATAAATTGTATATAATCCATTTTTTTCTCATTATTAATTATTTTAGCATTGATTTTGTACTCGCGGTTCTTATTATCCGCGCCGCTCATCGTTTCAGTGCGTCTGATCTTTCCGGGGAACGTAATCAGAATAACGCTAATCAGTTTCTCGTGTGCGGTGAAAGAACCCGAGCTAGTCCGTTTGGAACGATCACAAGCGCTAAATCTGGTAAATGTAGCAGATCATCTTGGATTTGTTAAGCGATGACACTCTGCAGAACCTACACAAATATCGAGCCTCGTTATGAATCTTTCAGTGAAGCTGCGCAGAATGTTTTCATAAGATTAAAAATTTCCTCCAGATTTACAAACGACTTGCTTTGTGTGTGTGTGTGTGTGTGTGTGTGTGTGTGTGTGTGTGGAGGTCTGTGTCGATCACCGGGAAAGTACAACATGCTTTCATGACGTGCATTTGCATGTAGTGACGCCCACAAAACTCCTTAAAAGGTTAAAAGGGAGAGAGCGTGAAACGAACGATCACGCAGGATGAAGCAGGAGGAAAGACTTAATAAAAGTTTTTTGTTGTAAGAGCGAATTAAAATAACGTCCTCTTAACGACCAGAGAGCACGAAATCTTCCACCAGCTGATGCACTTGTTTACAGACCGACACGGCACCATTTAATTATATTTATTTATAATTAAAGGCAGTAATATAAAACAACCGGTTTAATTTTCGATGATGGTTGTAAACTACACCTGCATTCTGGAGCATTTATGACAAACTCCAAAGCTTTTCTATAAGTCGCTTAAGAAAGTCTGCTAAATGCTAGAAATGGATATATATAAATAATAATAATAATAATAATAATAATAATAATAAATAAATTTAATTATATAATTGTATAACTCAAAAGTACATTCCACATTTTAAAAAAATGCATGCAAATATATATGATTAATTTGATTTATATGTTTCCATATATGTTTACACAGTCGATTTTTTCTTTCTACAGGATTCTCATGAAATACCGACACGCAGGTCCTGATAAAAAAAAAAATAATAAAAAAAAAAAAAAATCAGGTTTATCAGTTTAGAATAAGACAACCATTGTATAGTTCTTATCTAGTTCTGATTATGCCATCTTCATCCATCAGCATCTGAAAACAATGTTATTTATCTAAGGTTCGAGGTGATGGAAGGAATTTATGAGCTCCTGCTGTCTAACTGGTTCAAGATGGACACCAGATAAGCTGCGCAGAAGGAAAGAAAAAAACATGAATCATGCTATAGTTTGATTATTAAACCAAGAAATGAACAATGTAACAATCATTTCTTAGAAGACAAACACCTTAGGGAGGTAAACACCCCTATAGTTAACAGGTCAACATCACGACATTCCACATCTGGCACACTTTTCCTTCTGAAAGCCCCCGATGCTCAGAGCGGCGGAACGGAGTGACTTTTTAGAGACAATCTTTTATGGCTGACCAGATCACTCACATGAAGGAGAAAAATAAATATATAAATAAATAAATTACAATCTGCTACATCACACGCTGCTTATTCAGATGAACCGCTTTTGAAACGAAAATTACTTATTAGCTAAATTCAGAACAGCATCTTCTCCCTCAATCAACCTCGCCTCTTTTCTCCCTGATTCTCAATCTGAAGCAGCACTCGGATGGTGTTTAGAACAGTCTGGTAATTGGATGACGCTGTCCGAGACGAGCAGAGCTCAGAGAATGAGTCAGGGCTTCAAAGTCGGCCCCTCGGCTCGGCCGTGCCGGATCGTACCAGCCTCCTTTAACCACTCCTCTGCGCGACTCAAAGATCTGCACTGTGTGCACGGTGCCCACACCACTAACGGCTCAGGGACATGTCCCAAGTCAGACACAAGGACACACATTCTGTATCTTCACCTCGTGTGCTCTAACTGAAATCAGGACGAATAGGGAAATAAAAAAGGTTTTTTAAAAAAATAATAAAAAATAAAGTCAGGATGTCTCCACGGTTCCTTCTCTGCCGTTTATCCCAATCGAACTTGCCAGATAAATCACAGGCTGCTAAAGGAGTCTCAGCTACTCGGTCTGATAGCAGTAATTACACCCTCCTAAACATTCCTCTACTCCAGACCACGGCCACGTCCAATATAAATCAACAGTAAAGAATTTAACACAGTTTTTAAAAAAAAACAACAAAAAAAAGCATTAACTGTGGGAACACTGCTAGCTATTTTCAACGCTTTGGGCTCAATATGAACCACTGTTTCAACACAAAACACAATAGAACCAGGAAGAGACGTCAGGCTTTTTTACCCTAAATGCCCAAAATATTAGAGGGGAAAAATGCTTCAAACAAGAACTGAAAAATCTCAAAGGTTAAGGGACATCGAAACTCTAAATGCACATGGTACATATGAATTTAGGTGTATTTCGTGTTGCCATTGTTGTATTTTCATTACAGCCGTAGGCGCATCACTGCCGGTGACATTTAATAGGAGCCGTGAAATAAGGGATAATCGTCAGATTTCACCCTTAGCTCATAAAAACAAAAGCACGAGAGCTTCTTTCTCCTCACTCGGGACTGTCCAGTGATCAGTTTAACATATTTTTTAAAAATTAATAAAATCAAGCACACAAAATACAGCAAGTCCCCTACATACGAACATTCAAGTTACCTACTTTCGAAGATGCAAACATGCATTCACGCATATTCGATTACGGAGAAAGCAGCGGCAGAAAAGCAGCAGTGATGAAGCTGGTACTGCTGAGAAGCACTGAGCCATAACGATGGAGACAAAAGTGAAAATAATTGAGAGAATGGAGCGAGGTGAAAAGATGACAGATATCGCTCGGACTTTTAACATGAATCGTTTAACCACCGGCACGATTCTACGGAACAAGCACAAGATCGTGGAACCTGTACAGTATCCCAGTACCTAGATAATGTTTGTTGGACTTACGAACAAATTGAACTCATTCATATATAGGGGACTTACTGTATTGAACTCAAAGTTCCAAGCAATGCAATGCATTTATAGCAGACGCTCAGCTCGACTACAACAACTAGCATGCGTCATGCCTAATACGCAGTATTAGCATCAAAGTTGAAGTTTTGGGAGCGTATACTGCACGTGTGAGTGGAGTGCATACATGAGATGAGAGGAAGCGAGAGAGCTTGAGACTAAAGCACTGCTGCACCACACTTTTTTTAGGTAGAGATGAAGTAAAAATAAACCAATCTGTCAAATTCATTACAAAAAAAAATAATAATAAATAAATGAATAATTCAACCCCAGAGTGTCGCAGGGACAACAAGCTCGCCACCATCACCCAGAGATTGCAAGTTCGAATCCCGGGTGGTGATGCAGCCTCTCACAGCCACGAGGCGTTTGGCATTCTAGCACTTTCACATCAATCATGGTGACGTCAGGCCAATCGTGGACATCTGTGAGCTCACACAAGCATAAGGAGCAGATAAAGCGCTGTGCTTTGCGTGCGTTACGCCACTCCCTACAAATATAGAGTACCCTGGTATGGGGTGGGAATTGGATATAACTATTTTATTAAATTAAGTTTATCAAAAATAAAATCAATAAATAAATGGCAGAAATCACGTGTTACTTAATCTTCAAGTTGATCATCAAAGGAGGATCTTTCGCTTTTAAATCTTTTTTTATTATTTTTTCGCAAAGCCTTTTTACACATTTCGACTGAAAATGAGTTCTTTGTCTCGGTTTGTGCGCTAATTAACATCACTCCATATTCATTAAAACCTTAATGAAGCTTAAAAAGGTAACTAAAACAATGATGTACATCAACACCACACATATACAGATACTATAGTACACACACATCCAGTTTGAAAAGGATACACTTTTATGGCTCCTGATTTAGTTCCAATGGCCATTAGTTGCAGTTTGGGGTCATAGGCCAGAGCGCTCGGCTGATTGGGGAATCCATGTTCGACAGCCTGGATAAAACGAAGAGGAAACATACATTTTTCATTACATGCACATGACAGACTGAAAGGCACTACTTCAGCATCCCGACATCTGCTGCTGATACTCGGCTGTGCGGCACGGCGAAATAAACTTAAAGAAGATCAACTGCAGACTTTCTGGCTTAATGACTGATACTTATACTAAAATGTTGCGTAAGGACATTTAACATATTCCAAATGTAAGAATGATTTTCTATCATCATCATCATGCAGTAACTGTAATAAAACAAATATGTAAAGTCAGAAGATCTGTTCTTGATCATTTAATCTTGAAACAATGATGTAGAACAGACGTGCACTTCCCAATCAAGAGCTAACAACTGAAATCAAATGACAGGGTGTGATATCAAAGGATCAACCCTCATCCAGCATCACTTGGTATATATATGATATGACTCAAATTTTGACTTTTCTGTGACGAAAGCTTTGGCTTTGGGTCACTGCAAGAAAATCACAGCTATTTCCGGTTCATGTTACACTCGCAATGCTGCATGATAGTGTATCTACGGTATTTAAAATTTATTTATTAATTTTTTTTAATTGTATATCTGATACGAGCTTGCCGTAACTGTGTGCCCAAGAAAATCTCCAAATTTTAATCTAAATCTCTGTGCTGTGAAAGATTATTTTTGATTAGCTCAAATGGAGATGTTCTCTTTTGTGCCATTTTATATAACATAAGAGTAGGAGAGAGTCAAATTCCTTTTTTTTTTTTACCTTTATGTCATAGTTTGGCTGCAGTTCTCATGGAGAATTTGGAGCATTTGTGTTTACTTGTGACTTTCTCTGTGAAGGCGTGCTTGTGTGTGCGTTGCATTATTTAACCCATTTGTAATACATGTGGTTCTCCCAGTTCTTCCCACAACTATGCCGCGTTTGTTTTGTTCACATCATGGGAACGGTCTTTAGCACTTTAATCTCTGCAGCTCTTTAAACAGCTATTAGTTTCACTTGTGAATGATCTCAACTTAAACACACAAGGGTTAATGATACAAATTAAAAAAATAATAATAAAAGGACAAAAACAAAACATTGTGTAAAAAATTTTAGTATTCTTTATAGGTCATAGATCTCCAATGGGGCTAGAAATCAGACTGCGGTTTTAATAACAAGTCACAGAAACTGTGTGGTCTGTGGTTCGAGTTAAACTCAAGTGGAAGAAATTTACACCCCCCCCCTCCTCCTCTATTGTGTGCAGCTATAACATGACTTCAGCTTTTGGGCATTCAAAAGCCTGGACATGCAAATTAGGCTTTGATGTGCAAATGAGGCCCAAATCTTTTCCAGATAATAGTTTGGACTTTTATTTTTTTTGTCCTCTTTTCCTTTACTTTTTTTTCTTCTTTAAAAAAAAAAACAAACAAAAAAAAGCCAAGCTTTGTGCATGAATTAGTTGCAAGAAAAGACTGGACACAGAAATTGTACGCTTAATTTTTTAACTAAAGAATGTTTTTCAAATAAAATCACTACTGAATAAACAATAAATAACATGAAACAGAAACGCTGTGCTGCATGAAGAGAAGCCCTTTGATCTTGTAGCCACTTTGTAACTGTTTTGTGTCCAAATGTAACAACTGTGAGAACGCCGGCGGTTTGATCATCCCGCTTCAAGCGCAACGTTCTGAGGAGATGAAGCAACCAAACAGCCCGCATCCGGTGTTTCCTGGAGCTTTTTACACCGCAAGCTGAACCCGCACGTTTGGAAACAGAAAATCCGTCCCGGTGTCTCACGGACTCACCTTATTAAACGCGAACAGCTCCTGCTTGACTTTCTCCCGCTGAGGGTCGTTGCCCTGCCGCCTGAACCGAAATTTCATCATCGTGTGTCCCGGTGTAGAGGCTCCAAACCCGCGCGAGACTGAAATCAGGGTGACGCGGATCCCATGCGCGAGCGTCGCGCGACTCCTCCGCTGTGTGCACGCGCCGTTTGAGAGCAGGACGAGTTCACAGGAATCTCCGAGCGCTCAGCCAATCAGCGCTCGGGGAAAGCTGGCCCATCAGTCAGACCACGCCCACAACGCGCAACCAAAATCAGGGCTGGATCAGTGAGTGCGGACCGGGATTGACCTTAATCAGTCCCAGGCCAATTAGTGACGTAGACGACAAACTCATCAATCAATCACAATCAAATCATAATCAATCACAGTATAGACAATCATCATGCATAGAAAGCAGTACTTTTATATTCATATTTTTTTCCCTCCTCATTAATGCATCTTAAATTGTAAACAGTTAATTTATTTTTCCTTTTCCTTTTTCCTTACTGCAAATCTTGTTGTTGTTTACTTTTTGTATAACATGCTTCTGCCCAACAAACATTGTCAAGGTACTAGGATACTAACACATTCAGCTGTACGCAGTATAAAACTAACACGTTCCACGATCTTGTGCTTGTCCTTTAGAGTTGGGATGCACGCTTCACGCATGTGACAAAGTACACCGGACATGTGATATAACTTCTGTGACTGCTTGTTCGTATCTTCAAAAGTTTGTAACTCGAATGTTTATTTGACTGTATTATTATTATTATTGTATATATTATTATATACCATTTATCCTGTATACAGGGTCAAGGGGGCCAGCAATCATCACATGGAAAAGCTAGCTTTAGGGTGATAAAATAGAAAACTACTAAAAAATAATTAGTGTTGCCTCATTAAAGCTTGTGTTTAAGTTGTTATGGTTTGCATTACTTACTCACTTAATTTAAGTTACCAATTTCTCCTGGTCAGGGTCATGGTGGATCCTGAAGCTTATCTCAGGAACACTAGGAATAAGTCTGGAATTCTCTATGGATGGGATAAATATCCAGCAGAGATTTGCATTCATTTTAATTGTATTTATGTAATCAGCCAAACAGGCTAATGAATATAAGAAATAAGTAATATACTGTATATAATAACTATAATAATAGTGAGTTCCAATACTGAACTAATAATTTTTGTTAAATAATTACGTATCAATCCTTAGAAGATCACCAGACCACATACTGCTGCTAATGAGGAAATAGGATCTTCCCTCTAAACCTGGTGGCAACATTTTTCTTTTCAAAAATCATTTTCATTACATATTAGATCAACCATGTTGGTAAACGATAAATAACACAATGGGACCTCTGGAAATAAATTTTTCTTGAATAATCAAATTTATAGACCAGTTAATAATTAAGTTTACTGTGAAACTGCGGTTTACAAATTTGAAATTAAAGCATCATTTTAAAAGCAATGTAAAAATATATTGTATGATCATTAATATTAACCTCAATATGCCATAATATGTTTTACAATTTCCCTTAAATTAAAATACAGAAGCTCAGCACCACTTGACATTCACATAAATTAAAGGTGTTGGAGCGCTGCTCCTGTGAGGTCCTGCCTAATTTTTACCCCGGCTTGTAAACATATCAAATACTCAAATGCTCTAATACCTGTGGATTTGTTTTGTTTCAGAAGTAATATTCTTAAACAGCACACAAATATAATCATTACTCTATGTACATGTAATCAAATAGTAGAGTGCAAATCATTTATAACACAATTCAGCAGTAGAAAAAATAGTATACTTTTTTTTTTTAAGTACATAAATTTTTCAAATATGCCAGAATTTACCCCCTAAAAAATTTAGTGGTCCTGGTGGTCATATGAAATGAATTTCGACATTTGTTGAGAGGTAGTCATGATTTTTAAAACCATGAAATCATGTTCAGCCACAATGTACACACAAAAATGTGCTCGTTCTGTTCTAAAGTGGAGGTTATCTCTTCCAAGTGTAATCCTTTAACAGGAAAAAGCTTTGTGGATTATTTGGTAAAATGTGGTTCAATCTGGTGAAAAATCCAGTTGGAAGCAATATGCTAAGATCTGAAGCATCGAGGCTTTGATGAGTGACAGTGAATAGTTGAACGAGCCACATTAAAGCAGTGTGATCTCGCTGGGAGGCAGAGTTAGTCTCTTCTCTCGCACGGACAGCATGTTGTCCATGTGCATGGCGATAACGCGGCACAGCTCCAGACTCTGCAAAGTCAAAGCATCTTTCAGCGCTCAGAAAACCGGGTGAAAAAAGACGACTTGAAAATAACAGATTAATTTCCCCTAAACTATATTGTGTAATCAAGCAACTACAAATCATATACCTGGTCTACTTGTAGTTGTGTGATGCGCTGAGATGTTAGATCCCCCAGCATTATCTCTACATAAGGGTAACTGGAACCAGCTACAGGCCTCTGTGTCCGCGTGGACTGCACCTCTTTCAGCGGGAACTTCACCATCAGCTCCTGGAGGTCAGAAGCCATTTATATAAAGTCGATTTTTTAATAATAATAATAATAATAATAACAACATATAATAATATAATATTGGGTAAATTTGTTTAGAATTCTAATTCTTGTGCATTTACTTACATGAGTGTCTTTGTTCAGAAAGTTCAGTCCATTTTGATTGACAGCTAGTACGCAGGGGCAGTCTATGGAGCTGTTACTGCTGCTTTGTATATAAAAGAATGAGGAGCCAAACATGGGGAAAACACTTACAAGCCCTACAGAGACAAAGTACAGAAATAGAAAAGTTACTATCAGTACAGTACAGTACAGTATACAGTATATATACACTGCCCGAAAAAAAGAAGAAAAAAAAAAAGAAAGTCGCACACTCCAAGATTTGATGACAGAATACACTATGGTGGCCAGATCATTTCACACTCTAAGTCCTGGACTATGGCGTGTGCCATCAGGGAAGAAGAAAACCCTCCATAGACGTGATAACCTCTAGTAACCTCAGTACATTCAGGTGGCCAGCTGATTTCATTTTATTGCCCCATAGTATTGCTGAGTCTAGACCTGAGCGACTGAAGCAACCCCAGATCATAACACTGTCTCCAGAGTCTTGTACAGTGGACACTATGGACTCATCAGGTCACATGACCTTTTTCCATCGCTCCAAAGTCCAGTCTTTATGCTTCCTAGCACACTGAAGTCTTTTTGTTTCTGATGAGTCTCACTAACGAGTGGTTTTCTTATAGACACACAGCTGATTAGTCCCAATCCTGTGAGTTCTCATCACGTTGTGTGTGTATGGAAATGCTCTTACTTTCACTATTAAACATTACTCTGGTTTTTACTCTGGTTGATTATTTGATTTAAAGGATCTCTATGCGTTATTTTTTTCAACCATGTTTCTTGCACAAAGTTGACGGTTCAACTCTATCCTTCCAGGTTTTGATAATGTGTTCAATGGTTCTTAACCCAGTTCCAGTAATTTCAAATCTCCTTAGTTGTTTTCTTGATTTGATGCAGCCCAGTAATTTGACTATTCTGAAATGGTGACTTTTATGTTGGTCAGGCAGTGTACTGTACTGTATATGATGAATAAGGTGCTCACCCAGGAATTGGGCTCTGGCCTGATGGGGGCTCAGTGCCTGGACTTGCTGCATGTTCTGAGTCACCATGTTCAGCCAGTGCTGGGAGGACTGTAGTACATATAGAGGGACAGGGATGCAGTCCTGGACATCACGGCTTTAGCAGCATGGAGAGACGAGAGATGTTATTGGAAAGATTTCATAAAAATGACATTACAAATTACAAAGATGTAACGTTCAATCAGAACCACTTTGAGTTTGTGTTTCTGAACGTCTAGTTTTCCTTTTGTTTGTGTTGTCATTGTTGCGGTTTGTTACAGGACGGTTTAATGCGTTGTACAGATTAGTGAGTGTGGAATTACAGGCTGGGAAGAGAGAGGGTGTCCTTGGCGCGATGTTGCAGGGCAGCTAGTTTAGACACCTGCTGAAGCTGCTGTTCGCTAAGCCTGCCCTGCGGCACCACGTTCAGAAGAGCTTTTAAGTAATCTGGCGTAACCTGCAGAACAAATAAAGAAAAATATTAATAGGCAAAACAAGTATTTACTGTTGCTGTGTTAAAAAGAATCTTGACATTACTTGATTATAATGAGTGGTGACTCCAAGCTCGTTATCAAATTTTAGCGGCTGGTTCCAGATCACTCTTCTAAACCACAGGCTGTAGTTGCTATCAATAGGCTCTGCTTCTGTAGTGACATCAAGGATGTACTCTCTTTTGTTCAATGGCTGAACGTTCTGACCTGCAGATTGACAGGTTCAAGTTACCAATTAAATGGCAAACATTCTCTTAACCCAAGTATCCATTGTTCTAATGCATTCTCACCTCTGTTTGTGACGACAAATACAGCATATTCATCCATTCCCTCCACGCTGTGTAGACCCATCTCATAGCACAGCTCTTCAATGGCATCCCAAACAACCTACATACCACACTCCTTTTACACCAAGCACATATATGCATGTATGTATAATGTAACCTTGAAATAATGTGGGGGAAAAAAAGAACATCTCACTGAGCAGGTCTTAATTTTCAGATGGCGCTCGATTCCACCTGGGAGAAGAAATAGCTGGCGTTTGGAGCTCCTGCTGGCCTAGAGCGGTCGAGAACATGAAAGGTATGATAAGTAAGGATAGAGACAACACCACTGCTCAGGAATTATTAAAAGTTTAAGATGACTCGCCATCATAGCCTTTAGTTCCATGGTGTTAGGGTATTTCGTGCGGCCACCGTATTGGAACGTCTTCCTTAAGTTCTGTTCGCAAGCCTTGGCAATGCCTGAAAAAAAAAATCAAGGACCTTCTAAAGTTATGCAATTCTGTAAGATCATTATACTGTATTTTTAAACTCCGGCTGTAACAGATCTGTACCCTGGTATTGCACCCCTGGACCCGCACAGGCATCTTGGAGGTATTTCAGCAGGTAGGGCTTCAGGACTTCTGAACATCGGTAGTATGCTGTAAGAATGTACAGGATCCTCCAGCCTCTTTGACAGCTGTCTCTGAGCAACACAGCGGAGAATTCGAATGTCAGTATTATTAGGCACAACGCATTCATTATATATACACTGCCTGATCAGAAAGGTCGCTGTTTCAGAAGGGTCGAATTATTGGATTGCATCAAAGGAAAGAAAATTACTGGAATTGGTTAGAGCTGGAAGAACAGCTCTGAAGTGTCGACTTCTCGAAAGCTATGTGCTCAGGAAAAAAAAACAACAACAAAAAAACATGAATGACCCTGATCTGAGATGACTTCACTTTAACACTCGGTGAAATTGCATCAAAAAAAAAAAATTTCTGCAGAAATCAGGGCTACTGTATGTTTAATAGTGAAAGTAAGTAAGAGGATTTCCATATGAACACAATGTGAGGAGAACTCACTTCATCAGAAAAAAAGGCTTCAGTTTGCTATGGATCATAAAGACTGGACTTAGGAAAAAGGTCATGTGATCTGATGATCCGGATTGATCCTATTCCAGAGTGATGGGCGTGTCAGGGTAAGAAGGGAAGAGCATGAAGCGATGCACCATCATACATAGTGTCCACTGTACAAGTCCTCTGGAGACAGTGTTATGATCTGGGGTTGATCAGTTACTCAGGTCTAGACTCAGTAACGTTATGGGGCAATAAAATGAAGTCAGCTGACCACCTGAATGTACTGAATGATATCTATGGAGCGTTTCTTCCCTGATGGCACGTGACGTATTACAGGACTCAAATGGTTCTGGGACACGTCACATTGTGACATTTAATCAAACTTAAATGTGGCCAAATGAAATATTAAAGTATGCGACTTTTCTTGGCCAGGCAGTGTTTTTTTTTTTAAATGGAGAAAAGTGAGATGATACGTTTTGGAGCTGATGTTTCCGGTGATCTGCTTGAGGACCTGGCAGTACGCTTCATCTCTCAGTAAACCATATTCACCAGTAAGCTGCAACACAAATGGAATTTATCTTAAATAAGACGTTGTGTCTCTTTATTTAGTTAAGGGTTATTAAAAATATTCTAATAGGATTACTCGAGTACCCTTAGTATGGTGCAGATGATGTCCTGTTCACTTTGCCCTTTGATTGGGTAATCTCCCATGAACTTCATTATAGCTGTAAAAGCGCAGTTACAGTTACAGATGGAAAGACAGCTAGCCAGCTAATTAGGTTTCTTAGTTAGCTAGTTGATTTTTTGTTAATTTATGTTGTATGTAGGAACATTGTTTCACTGTATTGATCTGTATATGGTTGAAATGACAATAAAAGCCTACTTGAACTTAAACTACTTGAACTTAAAAGACATGTATTTATGTGATCCAAATACTCGTTCCCGGACGTATAAACATCAAACAATTATAGTGTCATTTATCTTTTCATTACAGTTCAGAACACGGATATTACTGAAAATGATCACATGCTCATAGTTTGTCTAAATACACAAGCAGTGAAATACAAAAGTCAGACCCAAGTCTAATGAACAACTTTTACAGTGATTAAGAAACTTCTATTCCATCTGATTTATTTTGCAAGTGATGACAGAAGTGTCATTTATAAAGTCATGCAATTTCATTGTGACAAGTCTATTAAAGTCGCTCACTTACCCAAGAAAATATCTGCAGCAACCTTGTTCATGTTTTCATCAGTAAACTCAATCAAGGACTCTTGGATTGGAGACTGTTTAACACATCAAATACAACAATTAATACTTTTAAAAAAAAGCATTTCTATTTATTACACCAGCGGTTTTGGTTGTACCTTGGAAAATTTCACAATATCTGATAATTCATTGGTTTCCTTCCCCTTCTTAGATCTTTGCCTTTGTGAATCACTGTGAAAGTAACACAAGATTGTTCAGTGTTTTTCCCCAGTCACGACAGCGTACCGTCCCATTTCGAACATACAGTATGTTCCAATGTTAAAGGAAAACACCTGGTCTTCCTATGGGCCTCTCTGAAATATTTCTTGGCAAACTCCACCATGTTGTATTGGCTGTCCTGCAGGATCCTCTCATCAATCTCCATGGTGCTGAAGTCTGTATGGGCCTCGGTATAATCACCGCTTGGTGAAGCCACCTAGAGGAGAGAGAGAGCATGAAGCAAAGACACTGATACAAACCAGTATTTTACAGAATTACAGTATTGTTTCATACAATATTTAATAACTTCAAAGTTTAACACGTATGGTCCTGCTAACATACTGCAACACTTTTATATTTACATTTATTCGATTTCTAAGAACTATGATGTCTGTACCGAAAGTCATGCAAAACTGGGTATAACATTTTTTATTAACTGACATACAGTAGATCATTCAAATTGCACATGTTGGTAGAGAAACTCTTCATCTATACAAAGGTACTACTCAACACTGTCTCCATGACAACCGATGCATTTGTACCATTGTTGAACCCAGCTCTGGAATCCTCTCTGAAATGTCTCTTGGTCTCAGTTGATGGTCTCCCACAGAATGTATATGGAGACGACACCACCATTGGGACACAGTGGGAGACAATCAACTGCGACAAAGAGAGTTAGGTTCAATGATAGAGACTTTTTTTGACTGGTACCTCCTTTATATAAAGAAAGACTCTACCAACACATGCAACCTGAATGATCCATGTCAGATAATAAAAAAAGTTATGCCCACTTTTGCATTACTTTGGGTACAGCTTTTGGTATATATTCATCAAATGTTGAGCAGTAAGATGATTTTCTTTAAACTGTACAGATTTGGTCTAGAGTAAACATAAAAAAAAAAAAAAAAACATACTTCGATGGAACGGTCGAGCTCATGAGCTGCAGCGGTGGAACCTACAGCTACGGCCACAGCGGCCGAGGCTGCCACATGACCTTGCTTGTTCTTGGGTTCGTCTTTCTTGTCGACAGGGAGGTTGATAAAATCTGGAGCAGCCACAGGCTGGACGAACTCCACAGGGAAAACCCCTGCACGACCATGGACCGCTCCAAACTTCCAGCCTTCAGGAAGCCAGAAGATATAACAATGTGTATTACAATACTCAATAATCAACTACTGGGAAATTACATTTAGAAATACATTAGGACTCATGAGAAGGAAAAAGAAAATATATGTCATAATATATGTCAGAGTTGTCTACAATGAAAGAGATAGAACGATGACAAAGAAACTAAAGCTGAACATCACTCCATGCAGACAGTGTACAGTACACTGACCTACCAAAGTCAGATGTGTCTCTTTTTAGCTCCTCAAGAAGCATGACCTTCTTTTTGACTATGCAACCATAGCAGTGGCCTACAGAACAGTCACAGGGATTAGAGGTCCAGACAAAAAACGTTTCAAATAAACATTTACATCCACACAGCGTCACTGCTAGCCAGTTAACCAGGTGACAACTGGGCAACGTTTTAGTGAAGACATTTGAACTCAAAAACACAGCAGACTATGTTTTCTATATGAACATGCTGACTGCAAAATGAGATATCTCAATTTTTTTTAAAGGCATGAAGTGTTGCAAGCTGTTAGAAAAGATTTTGTGCACTGTTTACTTGGGTCACAAGGTGTTAAAAAGCACAAAATTTCAAAATTGGCATAAAATTATTTTGGTTATATCAGTGTGAATTTTTAACGAGTTTGCAAAACGCTATAATTCCACATGTCACATTCTTGTTAGAATGAATGAATCAGTTGTGTTTGTGATTAAGGTATAAGGTTAAGGTTTATGGACTAGTGATCGGAATGTCCCAGGTTCAAACCCCAGCACCACAAAGTTGCCCTGTCGGGCCCTTCAGCAAGGCCCTTAACCCCCATAAGCTCTGGATAAGGGCGTCTGCCAAATAATAAACTTGGAGTTGCACTGTATACGGTCCAATCAATTCAATTTTACTTGTATATCACTTTTAATGATGGTCATTGTCGCAAAGAAGCTTTACAGAATGAAAAGAGAATAATGGAAATGTGTATGAGATCACAATCATATATCATCAGGCATCAACCAACTGCAATCCTGATTGGAGAACAGGGCATAGCAGATAGAACTGGGTGTACTGAATGCAAGAGCTTTCAGCTAATTTTGGGGTGGAGGTCAAGGTGTAGCTCAGTGGTTAAGACAATGGACTACGGCTCGGAAGGTCCCAGGTTTAAATCCCACAATCACCAAGTCACCATTATACAGTTGGCCCCTTGAGGAAGGTCCTTAACCCTCATCTGCTCAGATGTATAGAGAGATAAAAATGTAAGTTGCTCTGGATAAGACTGTCTGCCAAATGCAGTAATGTAAAACCAGTGCTAGTGATATAGCTTCTAAAAGATGAATATCCAGCAATTTTCAACAAATTTTGTTATAGATAACCATGTGTGTGTCTGCAGACCATAATTTTCCAAAATGAAGCCTGAAAACTGCGTTTAAGTGTGAAAGACTTGGTCGTAACGCCGCCTCACCTTCCTCCAGTCCCTCCATTTTCTGCAGCCGTATAATGTCTCCTTTGTGGAAACTCAGCACTGTTCTGTCATCTGTAACGTAATTACGCACAGCAACCACATAATCTGAGTCCTAGAGCGAAAGAGAACACGATTACTCCACAACGCCACCGCTTGTCCGCCGCGGACCCAGCGCCAGTGCAGAGCTCACCTTCTTCAACTCTGTGATGAAGTAGTCGATCATGGTCTTCACATGAGGAGCTTTGGCTGAGAAGAGAATCAGTTTCTCGTTGGTGAGGTTGAACTCCAGCATGTTCTTAGAGGGAATGGTGACAAACATGATATCTGTGTAGCTGTACGTGGAAACAAAATCGAACATGTCAGTAAAAGCCGTGTGTGTTGTGATGGCGGGTTGATGACGATCCTCTTCTTCAGCGTACCTGTATGGTCTTAAAACCCGGAAGTAATCTGGGGCCAGCGCGCTGCTCCTCACCATCTTTAGCAGCTTGATGCCCCTGTGGGACACTGAAAGGACCTGGACACCAGTGCCCACACTGCCCTGAAACACACACACACACACACACACACACACACACACACATACAAAAACTCTGTATTTAGAATGAAAGAGTTTGAATAGGATATAAGAGGTAAGAGAGGTGATAGGAGTTCCTTACAGATGCTGGGAAAAGGCGAGAGAAGTAGATCTCCCAGGTGTCCTTCGCGGCAACAACCACCTTTTTCTTCACGTTGTCGTCTTGTGTCGTGGCACCCGCGTCAATGTTGTGCTCAGCTGTTAAAGCATTAAAATGTGTCGATTTAACATCCTAAAGACCAATAATACAATTTGTATTTGATTTCTGCGCCGTACCAAAAAGGGATTTCATTTTCTGTCTCTCCTCCTTCGTGATCCGAATACAAGCCTCTGAGAATGTGTCATGGACGATCTAAAACAGAACCTACTGTTAAAATCAG
The DNA here is from genome assembly GCA_030014365.1 of Clarias pachynema. Classification (NCBI taxonomy): domain Eukaryota; kingdom Metazoa; phylum Chordata; class Actinopteri; order Siluriformes; family Clariidae; genus Clarias; species Clarias pachynema. Next base: position 19,266,384 of record JAQMYL010000023.1, on the reverse strand, counting down.
CAGGAGTCGTCGTCCAGATATAGTAGGTGATGTGGAAAAAAAAAAACTCATGTGTGCAATAAAAAAAAAACACAGACCTGCTTGAACAGGAGATCTAACACCAGTGGGTGATTAAAGTTGTCCTTGGGATAGAAAACCTAACAAACAAAACAACATGACAGAACACCAGCGAACACAGTGTTTAGACACACACACACACTCAGACACACTTAGACACACACACACACACACACACTTACCTCTTTCCTCAGGTAGATCTTCCAGGGTACGTTTGTGTAGGTGTAGTGCTCTTCGCTGCTCCTCCTATGGAGCTGGGTCTGTACGGTCTCTTCTTCAACGGGAAGGTCTCGAGATACTGGAGAACACATGACTGGTTAGATAAACATAAACCTGGTTATTGGTTACCAGTCACTTATTTATCATTTTAAAATGATTTATGATGCTTGATAAGGACAGATTCATGAGATTTAGATGTAAGAAGACTCACTAGTGTGATACTCAGTTTATACACTTTAAATTAGACACACTGATCAGCCATAACATTAAAACCACCAAGGTTTTAGGTTCCCCTTGTGCCGTCTGGGTGGCTCTGACCCCTCAGGCTGTGGCTCAGCAGGGCATCTGGAGGGTGTGCTGTGGTGTCTGGCACCAGGACATTTGCAGCAGATGTTTTGGGTGCTGTGGGTTCAGGTTGGTGATTTCCATGGGTGCTCAATCGGATTGGGATCTGCCCTGCGCTCTGTGCACTGCAGGCTGTGGTGTCCTGGGTGTTCTTTTATTTCAGGGACTGCCTTTACTTTTTTGGTGATTGGTGCTGCATTATTTTTTTTTTTCTGTGGGATTGGACGAGACGGACTGATTAACTACTAATTTCTGGGGTATCGGGGGTGAACAATGGTGTTCAGTTCTTCTGGTGGTGGTGATGTTATGGCCAATCAGTGCAATTGGCAATTTGTTATTGCAATTGTATTTACAGATTACATTGTAAGGTTGAAATTCATTTAATTAAAACCCAGTTGAATATTAATATTAACATAACATAAATCCAAAATCCTAAATTCTCAAATATAAATGAGACCAGTTGTCTTATTTATAATTCAGAGGAATGAAATGTTGCCTTTGAAAAGAAGAATGTAATGGATAACTGGCATTTTTTTTTTTTTTTATGTCGAAGATTTACAGCATGTTGTTGCTTCAGCTTTAGCACAAGCCCTGGGGAAGAGATATTTAGAGGCAGGTATGATTTTTTTTTCTTCCAGAGGATCAAAGCTGGCTCATGAGTTAGTTCTCCTTGCCAATGCATCTTCATTTAATGCCATGAAACACTTCAGATCCAGCATAAAGTCAACCAACAAATAATTTAGTGCCAATCCTGGTTGTGTCCACGTTTTGTTTGACTGATCTGCTATAGTTAGATCTACCCACAATAAGCCTTGCAGTCCCTAGTGTCCCATCATCAGACACACCAGGTCTCCTTATTTCAGTCTCCTGCCCGCCTGCTTTTATAACACAACATCAGCAGCTTTTGACTGACACCGGCTGAGATTAAATTAAACACAGTAGTTCCCCTGTGTGTCAGGTGCGTGATGTCCGTGAGTACACCTGAGTACGGTGTAGTTATCTTTTTTGCCCTTTGTTTTTCATATCAAGCAGTTTTCTTCTCACCTCACTTTAAATCCAATCTGATTCCCCCTTTATGTAATTTGTCTCCAGATGTTGCGCTTTGCAGGTTATGTTACGCTACTTTTTTATGGATGTAGATGTGATTAAAAATATATAATAATAACTTGCCTCTGAGAAATTGCTTTTCTCCCATTGTGGTTCTTAATTTAGGCTTCCAGCTCTCGATTAGCTTTACCTTTTATGGAGTTCGGTGGTTTAATATCAATTAATATTCATATCAATTAATATTCACAGATGTATATGACGGAAAACAGTGTCAGTGAAACTTGTAATTCTGTATTTATAGTTTAGTGTGGCCCACAAAAAAAAAAAATATATATATATATATATTATAAGTACAGTGGAACCTTGGATTACGAGCATAATTGGTTCAGGAAGCGGGCTCGTATTCCAAAACACTCGTAAACCAAATCAAATTTTCCCATAAGAAATAATTTAATATACATGTAATTATTCGTTCCCCCCTTTAAAAAAGAAAGTAAAAATAAATCCCAACAGATAAGTGTTTCCATTTGTGTGCGCAAATGGATCTTTAACCTCTCTACTGAGACTTGCTTTTGCTTTACACGCGCTTGTACACACACACATACAGACACAAAATAAAATATTTTTTACGCGCACACACGTGGTCACAGTGTTTTTTTTTTTTTTTTTTCTTTTTTCTTCAATTTTCTCCCCTAATTTAGTCGTGTCCAATTCCTCCCAGTCACTAGAGGGTCCCACATTAAGGCTACCACTACCACTCAGCCGGGAGGGCCGAAGACTATCACGTGTTTCCTCCGAACCACGTGACG
>JAQMYL010000023.1:19241839-19255896 GCA_030014365.1 Clarias pachynema | reverse complement strand
GCGATTAAAATGCGATTAATTTCGATTAATTAATTACAAAGCCTCTAATTAATTAGATTATTTTTTTTAATCGAGTCTCGGACCTAGTTTTTACACAATATACAATACCAGATGTTCGATAAGTGCAAATAACAGTAATGTACGAAAGAGTGTAAGAATTTTGTCAAATAATAATAATAATAATAATAATAATAATAATAATAAATAAATAAATAAATAAAAATATCAGTTTTCAAATTGGTAGTTTCTCTGCTCCTAACACTGTTAATTTAACTAATCTGCTAATTAAAAACCCTGGCTGAGATGAAGCAGGTGTCTTAAAGCAGGAAGAACAGTAGAAGGTGCAGGACAAGGGGGTATTCAAGGACCAGGGTTGGGAACCTGAGCTCTGTGTGACCCTGCTTGTTTAAAGCCTGACAGAGTGTTTTACCAGCCTGCTCTCCTCTTGCATATACAGTGTACGGTACCTGTGCTGAAGGATTTCTCCAGCCAGATCCTCTCCACTGGTCCATGAGCTTACAGGACACAGAAAGGAGGTTCCTATAAAAAGAACAAAAAAGAACAAAAAACAAAAAAAACAGAGGTAATGTAAAGAAGTAAGACAAAACCTCTGATTGTTTTTTCCATTCGGTTTAGCACTACAGATCAGGTGTCACGTCATTTTCCTGAGCACTATATAATCACCTAAATATGTTTACTGGGATGGAAAATCTCTGCAAGGCTAACTGAGACAGAATAGAAGGAGATCGGAGAAACAAGTGAAAAGCTGCGTGTGTGTGTGAGTGCTTGTTTGATGTGTGTTTGTGTTATACACATGTCCCTATATATGCCAGCCCATGCCCAAACTGGAAGAAACTGCAGATGGTAATCTTAAAGAAGACTGACACCCTGGTTTCTCAGTTTCTTTAGAAGCCGTTTCAGGCCTCCTCTTATTTCACACTTAGGTTTCACGTGAAAACCGCAGCAGCGATATCTGTTCTCAATTAGAAAGGAATGATAAGATGAAGAGATAAGTCTCTGTATTGCACATTGTGTCTTGCCAAGGCTAATGAAATTTCACAAACAATTTTTCCCTTTCAAGAGTCTGCTAAAGATTTTAAAAAGGTCGTCAAGGAAGCTGTGTTAGTCTCACCATCGACACAGTGCACCTGCAGCACCATATTGGCTTTCTTTCTATTGGCAGTCCACTCCAGCAGGGACAGTGGGTACGTCCTTGCCGTCTCCGGTCCATAAAGGGACTTTTGCATGGCTTGGATCAGCTTATGTTGGCAAACTGCCTTATAGCTATTATAGGCATTGTCTGATACAAACCTGCAGCATGCGAAAGAGCACAAAGAAGCAACAAAAGTTTATATGAAGTGCATACAGTGGGTATAGAAAAGAATAACCTGTTTAAAATAATCACATTTTGTTGCTTTGCAGCCTGAAATGAAGACAGACGCAGCTTTTGTTTTATCCAGCTGTATTTACTCAATCATCTGAAGCTAATCACCTTCTCAATGGCACACAAAGCTTTGAACATCTAGACTTTGAACATCTAGACATCTGCAAATATTTGCCCACTCTTCTTTGCAGAACTGCTCGAGTTGAGTTTAATTAGACCGTTTGTGGACTGCAGTCTTCCAGTCATTCCACAGATTTTCAATGGAGATTAAGTCTGGGCTCTGACTAGTCCATGCAAGGACTTTCACCTTTTTCTCCTTCAGCCATCGTGTGGTCAGTTTTGCTGTGTGCTTTGGGTCATTGTCATGTTGGAAGGTAAACCTTCTTTCATTGAAGAGAGCAACAGATTTTCCTCAAGAATTTGCCCCATCTATTTTCCTTCTATCCTGACAAGTGCTCCAGCATCTGCTGCAGAAAAACACCTCCATTACAAGATCTTACCACCTCCATGCGTTACTGTAGGAATGGTGTTACTGTCTGAATGGTGAGCTTTGGATCTCCAACAGACATACAGCCTAAAACATGGTATTGGTGCTAAAAAGTGTCTCACCCAGGTGAAAAAGATAAAAGATAAGGTGAAATTTTCAGATAGGATCATATAACACTATTTTTCATAAAACTTAATGCTTCTTATCTCCCGATCCATGCTTCTTATTTTGTAAATATCCATACACATTTATATTTTTATCAGATAAAAAGAAACACATTTTCCAAATACGATTTCATGCGCTTTTATGTAGTGTCTGTAACTTTTTTACATTTAAATCTTCAATCTTTCAATGATCTTAATCGTCATTCAGATGAAACTTGGCCAATTTTGATTTCACATGAAAAAACATAAACCTGAAAAAATTTATTATTCTGAAATGCAAAATTGTTAAGGTATTGCAACATGTATTTGACGTGGTTACGGACACTACAGATTTTTAAGGAAAAAATCCTTAATTTTGAATGGAATGTTATAATTTAAGGAATCATTTTGACAGGTCATATGCTTCTAGAAGCTTACACCAATTTTGAATAAGAAATATTCATTTTATCATTTTAAATGATAATTGTTTGAAGCGAGACAGTATAACGCTGAAGGAAAAAAAACGGCTCTTCAAAACGGCTGAAGTTAGCAGCTTGAAATTTTTGAGGAAGCGAGATTGCTCACTTCCATGTTGCATAAACTTCACCAATTCTGTGTTTTGGTTGATATTGTTTGGTGTTCATCTGACCACCTGTATTTTTGCAAAGTTCGAGTGTGACTGCATGTGGCTTTCTTGAGGAGTGTTTTTTGTCAGGCAACCCTCCCATACAACCATATTTCTGCAGAATTTGTGATATTGTCACATGCACACAATGACCACTCTTTATCAAAAATTCTCAGAACTGCTTCAGAGTTGTTGTTGGCCTCTTGGTAGGCTCTCTGACCTGTTTCCTCCTGCTTCTAGGCAATGATAAAGCCCTTGAAATTTTTTTTGTATCTATCTCCTGACTTTATCCCTGAGATCTTTTTACAGTGCCTTGAGTCCCCATAGTTGATTGTTTACTTCAGCTGCACTACCAGGGAGTGAAATGCTCCAGCTTTTCATGCTGAGCTATCAAAATAGTTTCAAAAAACTCAAAACAGCTTTGTGTGCCATTGAGAATGTGATTAGCTTAATATGATTGAGTTTACAAGTAATTTTTTCCAAATCAGTGATTGTTTTTATTATTTTTTTGTATTTTTCTTACATGTTGGTGTTATCTCTTTCACTTGGATGCTAATGTTGCAATGTACAGCTGGATAAAACAAAAACTGTGGCTGTGCTCATTTCATTTGATTATTTTAAAGTGTGGGGGGGATTCTTTTCTATACCCACTATAGTCATACATAGGAACATACACATAAGCGGTTCATTCTCACTTCAGAAGGTATTTTTCTATTTTGGCTGAAGGCGCGAATGCACTGAGACAGCCGAGCAGCAGCAGCCAGCCCCTCTCGGCATTATCCGGGTTGCTGTTCCTCCACACTTGATTGGCAATTTGACACAGAATTTCATCTCGTAAACCAGGGTTGGAAAGCCCTTTCTGGATGATGTAATTTCCGAGTAAATTCTCTTGGGCACCATTCATATGTGGGTCACCCATAAATCTCAGAATCTGCAAGGAATTGAGTTCTTTTCTTTTTAAATAATCAAGTCATGATATACACAACAGTACTGTACAGGGTAAATGCATCAGATTTCTACCATGATGAAGACATCTAGAGCTTCGTGTGTGAGATCATCATCTAAATGAGTCAAGGGTGCTTTCAAGGGCACGGTCAACATTCCAAACTTTGATTCCTGTAAAGCGAAATAGAATCGGTCGATCAACTTTTGGGTATTTTATCATCAATTTCAGGAATAAACATGAAAGCACAACTTACTCTGAAATGATGCTGGATGAATTTCAAAATGGGGTAGTTGTTGATGTCGAGGGGCAGTGTGAGCTGCGATTCCACCTGAACGGTTGGCGCCTGTACAAGAGCTAAGCAATCAGAATGAAGCTCTCTACCTCCTGTGAAACACAAAAGACAGACAGACAAGTTGTAGTAATATTATACGTAGCCAGGACGAAAAAAAAGAAGAAGAAAACGTTGCATAATATTTCATCGAACCGCCTTTTGCTCTGACTACAATTGTGGAATTGTTCCTATAAGCTTATGCAACATCACAACACTTATTTTAATCCAGAGTTGCATTAATTTCTCCAGGATCTCATATTGATTACGGGAGAGTTGGACCCCTGCGTAAAGTCTTCTCCAGCACATTCCAAAAATTGTCAATGGTGTTAATCTGAGCCTGATGAATCCTGGCATCATCATTCAGTACATTCAGGTCATTAGCTGACCTCATTTTTGGGCACATAACGTTGCTGAGCCTTGACCTCACCAACAGATGCAATCTGTTCGAGATCATAACACTGCCCCCACAGGCTTGTACGGTAGGCACTATGCATGATGATGCATCAAGAGATTCTTACCCTGATGCACACAACACTCTGGAACAGGGTAAATCTGGACTCATCAGACCACATGACCTTTTTTCAATGCTTTACTGTCCATTCTTTATGCTCCTTTTTTTCCAGGTAACCTCACTGATAAGTGGTTTTCTTAAGGCTCGCAGCTTTTTAGTCCTAATCCCTTGAGTTCTCTTCCCACTGTGCTTGCGGAAATGCTCTTACTTCAACTATTAAACAGAGCCGTGAGTACTTTTTGATTTGATTTCACTATGTGTTTAAGTGATCTCCATCACTCTAATTCAGGATGTTTTTTCAACCACATTTCTTCCTCGAAGATAATTGGGGATGACAACACTGTGGCAGGTTTTAATAATGTGTTTTTAAAAAGTTTTTAGTAGTTGTTTTCTTTGCTTGATGCGGGACAACAATTTGACCCTTGTGAAACAGAGTAACATCTTTGCCACAAAAAACAGGATATGTCTCCTGATATGGCTGTTTAAGAAATGAGAAGCTCCTCTTTGAACAGTTAGGGTTAAATAACTTGTTGCCAGCTGATCACTGATTAAGCACTGCGCAGTAATGATCCAGGGTGGCATGGTGGTGTAGTAGTTAGCACTGTCACCTTGCACATCCAGGGTCTGAGTTTGCATGTTCTCCCTGTGCTTGGTGGGTTTCCACTGGGTACTCCGGTGTCCTCCCACAGTCCAAAGACATGCAGATTAGACTAATTTGCGTTCCCAAATTGCCTTTAATGTGAATGAGTGTGCGAGTGTGTGTACTGTAGGTGCGTGTGCCCGGCAATGGATTGGCACCCTGTCCATGGTGTACCCCGCCTCGTGCTCTAAGCCTCCTGGGATAGGCTCATTACATTCTACAAAGCTATGATTTCTCATTGTCCTTTCTTTCAAGGCATTAGCACTAGCATTGCAATTATACCTGCAACTGCTTGCAATAATCCTCCGAGTTCTGCTGGAATGGGCAAGTGTGTGACATTGACGACTTCCCGCTTTGCTAACTCCTGCAAGTTAATCATAAAAATAAACGTTTTAAAATTTTACACACTTTTACACAGACCAAACAAGCTAAAAGTTGTAATTCTGACCATTTCTATTCGGATTCTCTCCTCTTCTGCCTTCCTCTTGGCGTCTAATACCATCTGCGAAGAGACGTGTAATGGCTGAAGCTTAGTAACTGAATTTAACACACCATGTGAACATGTAGACATTTATGGTGAACGTCTGTACCTTTATGTATCTCTTTTGATTTACATACATGTGAACCACCGAACGGAATCTGACCAGGCTCACTCGCATTTTCACATAGTGTTTCCTGTGAAAACCCACATAGGAACGTATGAGTATCAGAATTAACCCCGAGACAGGACTATAAGGCTATAGATTATTGTTATTCAGGGAAAGTTAAGGGGTCGTATTGAGAATCTGTACCGTATGAGGTAACCTCGGCAGTGCGCCTGCAATCGAATGATTTTCATGCGAAATGCTACATAGCGTTTCCGAACAAAGAACATTCGAGTGTAGCGTTGCAGGGTCAAAGCAGCCACATGCCTCATCCTGTCTCTCTTACTCTCCAGAACGTAATATATGTCTTCTTTTAAAAAAATCTAATGCAAATATACATCAAGAGGAACAAATCACACAATGGCAAACAATTTTGCTCGAGACCTGAATATTGTGTTATGGCTGAAAAAATCTGGACAGGAGAACCCCACCTTGGTGATGCCCACTTCAAAAGCTCCTGGTCTGACAGGACAAAGCTTCCTAAGCATGATAACGCAGTTTTCCGCAGTGGCAGGAGGAGCCTGCTTTAGGCCCAGTAGGGATTTGTATCTAAAAGAGATGAAAAGCAACACACACATTTACAAAATCTAAAAAGAGTTAAAAAGTTTTTTTTTTGGCTCCTGATGTTAAGGTTTATGTGCAGGCATAGCGTTAACCAGCTGGATTAATAATAATGCATGAAGATATTATTACAACTAGTGGTCAAATTGGGGATGACAACAATTACTAATAGAGGCCCAATAGGGAAAGAATCACGCTGCCCCAGGCTCAGGGGAGAAGACGATAATGATCGGGTTGTCAAGTTGTCAAATTTTGAAAATTAAACTGAATACTTTTCTACAAAAATGGCTCTGAAAGTCTGAGTTCACGTTGTATCTATGATGTACAGAACCATCTTTATTATAAGATACACTGTATTGTAAAAAGAAGAGGATATTGTAAAGATTGGGGGGAACGGGGATTACTGAGTAATGTTTGTTTATCAAAAATATCTATGAAATGCCTGAGAAACTTTGACCTAAAAAGGAGGAAAACATGTATGCCATTTACAATGATCAGTGTTAAGTGATTTTTGAAATGTTGAGATGGAAAAATAACTGAAACCTGACAACTCTGGTTAATGATATCTTCTGAAAGACTGCTGTAAAAAGGTACATCTAAAACCACTGCTTTATAGTGAATGCCATTCCATCTGTACCTTTAGGTATCTCTTTTGATTTATCAAATCAGCCATAACATTACATGACATCATGCCCAGTGATATATGGGTTCCCCTTGTGCCACCAAAACAGCCCTGACCCCTCGGGGTGTAACTACAAAAGACTCCTGGGGATGTGTTATGATGTCTGGTGCTGGGTTGTTAGTTGTGGATCCTTAGGGAGCTGTAGGTGAAAGTCCCACAGGTACTTGACCGGATTGGGGTCTGGGGATTTTGGGGAGATGAGACAGTGGCCTTGGGCTCTTTGCCTGTTGGGCCTCATGTGCAGTGGACTGTGGTGGGACAGGGTGGGTGAAAAGTAACTAGACATTACAAATTGTCCAAAAAAGTCCATATTTCTAATACAAATTTATAGAAACAAACTGTATATGTACTTTATTACATAGAAATATTATAGAAAATCTTTCAATTTCAAGATAGGCACAAATGGCATCAACCATTTTTCACAAACAACCGTGGATGTAATGCACTTCAATTCTTCTGAGGGAAGAACCTCCTGAATCCGTGCCTCCAAGTCCTCCAGGGTGCAAGTCTTTGTCCTGTACACCTCCTCCTTTGCATCGCCCCACAGTGGAAAAAAATCCCATGGAGTGAGATCTGGACTTCTTGGAGGATGTTCATGAGGTCCACGTCGTCCCAGCCAACGTCCTGGTTTGTGCTGCATTGGCTTTCCTGTGGGATTGGACCAGACAAGCTGGTCTTTGGTCCCAGTGGGAATAAATGAGCCTTGGGTGGCCATGATACTGTCACCAGTTTACTGGTATATAACTTATAATCAGTGTTAGTCAGATCACCTGGTGATGGTGATGTTAATGTTGTGGCTGATCAGTGATCAGTGAAAGCAGCATGACTTTATTCTGTTCCACCTCAACTGCCTGTTTTTGTTTTTTTGTTGTTGTTTTTTTAGCTTGAGCCAATGCTATTATTGATGTTGTCCTAATTGCAAGTCCCTGTTCTGTCAAAGGTCCTCCTAAGGACACTAAAACAAATATGTGTGTGTGAGAGAGATAGAGAGAGGCGTGACAGAGAGAGAGAGAGAGAGAGAGAGAGAGAACTGAAAGTATGCTCAGGGTGACACTGTTTAACCACAGTCACCTGGGACTTTACCTAAAAAGGAAGACATCATACAGTATTCTGATAGGATAGCCCTGTCTCCTGATACGGATGGTGTCCAATATCCCAGAGTAACGAAGCTGGGTGCTGACCAGGTCCATGTCAAGCACTCCAGGCTCCTAGAGGTATCACAGACTCTTAGCACAACACCTCAACACACGTCCAATCTACTGCTGAACACTCGAGACTCTTATACAGGACTACTGTACGTCCTCGTGTCTTACCTTGTTATTGTTTGGCTTTATGCAGCGCACAAAGAACGGGTTGCATCTGGCACCAAATGAAAGAAATCACAGCTTTAGGTAAAAGAGCAGGCCTTTCTTTCCTTTTTTTTTTTTTTTTGTAAATAAAGTACATTCCAAACATGGTCTACCTGTCCATCTTTTCCACGAGCTCCATTAGAGATAGCTGGAACTTGGCAGCAACCGTGGACGGCTGGTATCTGCGTGTAACCGTGCTGTTCTTTCTGACTATCCTCTGTTGATTGAGAGCTTCTGAATAGCTTGTGAACAGCTGTGCGACCATCTAGGAGAAGATAATGTACAAATATGTACTGCATGTATGTCACCAAATCCAGAGAAGTTTCTCAGGACTGCTTGCGCTGTTAGGACCGTTACCTTATTTTTGCTTTGCATGAAAAGATCGAGCACTTCCTGCCGAACCTGGTCATGATTTTTGTCCAAAAATTTATGGACCTGTTAAAAAAAAAAAAAAGAAAGAAAGAGATAACTCAGGGCAGTCTTTCAAAAATATATACATGGCATATGTGGATAAATGATTAAATATACCTGATAGGTGACTTTCCCAGCAAAGTGTTTAATGGCAAATTCAGGCAGAGGCATTTTTGGCTTGAAATATAACGGGTTGTGGCCGTGATGGTAGTGACATTTCTGAAGAAAGGTGTGGTCTGTGGCCTAAAGATACAACTACTTAAATCACAGTATGAAGAACATAAGCACAGAACCTCGAAAAGAGATAAATGACTCTGACGCACCTGTGGAAAACCACTCTGGTCATCCAAGATGCGGAGTATCCCATGGGGCTTTGCCGAAATGAGGTCAATGCAGGTCTGATTGTCGTTATAATACACCTCCTCCCAGGGGATTTCCTCCCTGCTGTACTCCTCCTTAGATAGTGAAATTCATTTATTCAGATGTATTGCAGAACCTGTACAGTGAGAGCGCTCTGGGGATTAAGACTAACAGAAAAGGCTTACTTGCTCTTCCCTGAAAATAACCCTGTTGAAAAAGAACTGCAGGTACTCATTCGCATAGTTTATGCAAAGCTGTTCGAAACTGTTGAAAAAGAGGTCCTGTAAAGCACAAAAGCAACGGATTCACCAACACAATTGTGTTTTTAACCTCCATTTAGAGCGGCTTTAAAACGGAGAAGGAAAAAAAAAAACAAGCTAAGTTTATTACAATACCTCAAATCCATAGATATCAAGGATGGAGATGGACAGAGCGTCGCTCATCGGGTAAACCAAAGTATTGATTCTGTCTGTTAACCAGTTGAAAAGGAGCGAGTACAGGATCTTGGCAACTGCATCTCTGGATAGATAGTATATATTTTTGGACAGGAATTGCTATTATCAATTTAAACTTATTTTCCAGTCTGTACATTGTAAGGAAATAGTACACTGGCTTTCATGGCTTACCTGGCATCTACTGCACTCTCCACTGATAGAGGAGTAAAGATCTTCTCCCTCAGTGTCTCCTATAGAAAAAGACATTTCAGTACTAAGTATATAGTAAATATATACACTCCCTTTCACAATAATGGTCGTTCCTGATGTTTATTTCTTTCCACGCTGTAAAACAATACTGAAGGCGTTTATCCACAATCCACAATAATCTCCTTTGAACAGTTGATATTGAGATGTATATCTGCTACTTCTGCTCTGTAAAGCTTCATAACGGCTCTAATCTGAGGTGCTGTTTGAGGTTAATTGGTGATTTCTGAGGCTGGTGACTCTAAATGAACGTCTCCTCTGCAGCAGAGCTCAGTTTTGGTCTTGACTTCCTGTGAAGGTCTTCATGAGGGACAGGTTCGTCATGGAGCTTGATGGGTTTCGTAGATATTCCCAGCTAACGTAGATAGTCCCCAGCTAGCCAGCTAATTAGGTCTCTAAGTTAGCTAGTTAGTTTTTTGTTAATTTATGTTTTAGATTTATGTTCCATGTAGCACTTCGGTCCTGGAGGAACGTAGTTTTGTACATACATATACATTGTGTACTAAACTGTATATGGTTGAAGTGACAATAAAGCCTACTTGACTTGACTTCACAAATGCACCCGATACAATACTGTTCTTGTGAGAACTGTTCCAGAACATCTGACTTTCATGTCTTAAAATAATAACTAACTGTTACTGTTGTTACTTAATTACATGATTCCATACGTGTTAGTCCGTAGTACTGTTCAAGAATGTAGAAGAAAGTGTGTCCAAACTTTTGACTGGTACAGCCTTTTTGTTTTTGCATATTTGTCACACTTAAATGATTCTGATTTTCAAACAAATTTTAACATTACACAAAAGTCAGTGTTCATGATTTAACAATAAGAAAGAGACTGGGGGAAAAAATAGCATCTATGGGAGAATTCCAAGGTGAAAGCCACTGCTCAACAGCAAGAACACAAAGGCTCGTCTTACATTTGGCCAAAAAATATCTTGATTGTGCCCGGGCCTTCCGCGCAAAAATGCTGTTGAATAATGAGACAAAATTTTAACTTGTTGGAAGGTGTGCGTCCCGTTACATTTGGCACTAAACCAGAAACCCACAGTGAAACATGGTGGTGGTAGCGTGATGGTCTGCGGCTTTACAGCTTCAGGACCTGGAAATCGATTTGCCATAATTGATAGAACCATGAATTCTGCGCTCTACCAGAGAATCCTAAAGAAGAATGTCTGGCCATCAGTTTGCGAACCTCAAGCTCAAGAGCACTTGGATTATGCAGCAGGACAATGACCCGAAACACACCAGCAAGTCCATCTCTAAACAACCCAAAAAACAAAAAAAACTAAATTAAGGTTTTGGAGTGGCCTAGTCACAGTCCGGCTCGAAAAACCCTCTGCATAGAAGAGTGGGTCAAGATTCCTCCACAGTGACATGAGAGATTCATCGCCAGTGATCACAAACACTTGATCCCAGTTGTTGCCGCCAAGCGTGCAAAAACCAGTTATTAGGTTTGGGGGGGGGGGGCAATTACTTTTTCACATAGGGCCAGCCAGGTTTGGACAGCTTTTTTCCCTTAATAAATGAAATCATAATTTAAAAACTGCATTTTGTATTTACTCAGGTTATCTTTGTGTAATATTGATTGGATCATTTAAGTGTGACAAATGTGCAAAAAAGTGCAAAATAAAAAATATATATATATATACTTTTTCACAGCACTGCATGAACAACTTGAATTAACTTTTTCTTTCCAAACCAAACAGTTTACATTTAGACAACAGTCATAGAGAGCAAACTAAATATTCTGGAAACACTTTATTAATACCCCTATGGACAGGCCATATTCTAATTTTAATCAGACAAGCCTAAAATTAGTCCAGACACCAGACACTAGGCAAATCTATCTCTGAGCAAGACAGACTAAGACTATCTAGAAACAAGACATCAATCAGGTCATTATATGGTGAGAATACACCCTGTATCAGATGCAGGACTATACGACACGTTTACACGTTTACTTACACCTGGTGCATGTTATCATGGCCAGTTCATTGTTTTGGGAGGTGAAGGGAAAACTGACAAGCTGGAGGAAATCTAAACCGACACAGGTAGAACATGTAGAACTCCATGCAGACAGTAACCCGAGCTCAGGATCAAACTGGGGACTCTGGAGCTGCGAGCCAGCAACACTACCCGCTGTGCCACCCTGGGCTCACCTCCTACTTTTAGAAGCATTTTAGCTGACGCAGCTGATGAGGGACTCTTTATCTGAAAATATCCCGTTTTCTACAAACTTTGTGTCCTTTGGCTAACTTTTATCACATCTATTATAAACACTGACTGTCCACACTAAAATGAGGGTTTCCTGCTCATTTATTGTAGGATCAAAGTCAGACAGATCACAATTTTTCTTTATCCCAGTGTTTGATGTGAACATTATCTGCAGCTCTTGACCTGTATCTGTACTGCACTTCACATTGTCTGTTTGGGTGATTAGAGAACGGCATTAATGTGGATGATTATACACATTATTACAGTTCAGGGTGAGGCTATAATGACCCAGCGCTAGCCAAGAATGCCAAATGGAAAAGGTCATTGATGGAAATGGAAAAGTTGCATAGAGACATATTGCAAAAGTGTATAGAATAAAATAACCACATGACACTCACTCATTTTCTATAGCACCAGAGGTGGAAAATAATAAATTAAATTTACTCGCGTTACTGTAATTGAATAGTTTTTTTGAAAAGTAGTTTTTAAAATTTGTAATTTTACTTTTACTTAAGTATGTTTTGTTTGAAGTTTGAAATCATATTCGCTACTGAGTTAAAAATAAATTAATGAAAATGAAAAATAATAGTAATAATGCAACAGGGAAGAAAAAACCACTGCACTGATTGATTGATGGAGAACAAACAGACGATGCAGACGCAGCTGAAAGTGAAATCCCTTCAAACTCTTATGATCAAACCCCTCTCCACTGTAACGGCCACTACTATGTTGTATACCACATTATGTATGTACTGTGAGTTGCTGCCCCTCCCGCAGTGTGTGCGCTGCGGAGGTGTGTTTGATAAGGAGAGAATGATGTGCTCAGGTGTGCTGTTCACCCCCGAAACGCTCTATTCTTTACTTTTACTTTAGTATACAAAGCATTTTTGGCATACAAACATAACCGCTAAGTGAAGTGAGTTTACGATAATTTTTTTGTTTTTGCATTTTGTGCTCTGCAAGCCTTTGGACTATGAGGGGACATGCAGAGAACATGCAACAGACCCAAGGCAGAACTCGAACCCATTTGGTGGGAGGCCAAACCACTACACCACCATGCCGCCGCCCGCACGACAATGAACAGGAATTTTTGATTACCAAATAACTACATAACTACTACCTTGAGGTTTTTCTCGACACACATGCGTGTTCCATACCGTCACTTTATAAGTCATTGATTTCTGCAGGGCTTCAGGAGAAATCTGTAAGAGTTCGGCCACCACTCTGATCTCCTGAGCACTCACCACCGACACCATCTCCCGAGAGTCTGTCTATGAGACCAAGGACATACAACACTCCTATAAGTCGTAGGATTTGTATAATTGTCAAAGAAAATTGTAACATTTGTGATATCCCGTCCACATATGACACATGTGGGTGAAATATATTGTTTTTCTACCTCATATCTCTCAAAAAAGACATTTCCCAGATGGAGAATAGAAGACAGGATCCTGAAGATGCCATTTTGATCTTCAGGGTTGAAATGAAGGATTTCCATGGCACTGAGAAGCCTGCGGAAGTCCTCTCCATCACTCTTACCCGTGATATCACAGTTCCCACCCTGACCGGCAAAAGAAGATACTGTATGAGTGTCTGTGTAATCAAAGTAAATACTGTCAGCTTTATTCATAACTTACATTTAAAACTGGTAAATTTTGCTTAATTAACTAAAAAATTTTATCTTTTTGTACGTCGCTCTAGATAACAGCGGCTCAAATGCCTAAATGTAATAGAATGTTAAAATAAATCACATCACATGAAACATGATAAAAGACAGAAATTAAAAGCAATAATCCAAAGCAAACTACCATGCACTAAATTATATAATTATATGTAAATTAGTGCTGTCAATTGATTACAAAATTGTATCTAGTTAATCACAGACATAGACTATAATCAATCACAGTTAATCACAATTTTAAAATGCAGTGGAACCTCGGCATACAAATGTCCTCCCTAAGTAATTTTTGCCTTAAGAACTGAAATTTGTGCCTCCGAGTGGCGCAGTGGTAAAGCGCTCGCCCTATCATCCGGAGATCGCCGGTTCGAACCCCGGGTGATGCTG
>JAQMYL010000023.1:19226330-19241654 GCA_030014365.1 Clarias pachynema | reverse complement strand
TGTGTAAAGCTGCTTTGCGACAATGACAATTGCTAAAAGCGCTATACAAATAAAATTGAATTGAATTGAATTGAAAACCCAACAAAAGGTAACATAGAAGAGTATTTTTACTTAACAACTAAGCATTCAGAATTAGATGTCACATTCTGTACTTAGTCTTAGTGTAAAGTCACCTGATTGAGGTAATAGTAGGTCTCCGCCTCTTGGAGGTACAATGACTGTTTTTGCTGTGAAGGAAGGCCTGCAAGCATCTCATAAAAAATGTGGTAGTTTCTTTCATCTTTGGCCTGGAATAAAAACCATACAAAGCACAGAAATCTAAAAACGTCAGCTACATACATACAAACCAAGTATGCAACCAAAAGTGCAAATAAAAAGATTTTTAAAAATGAATTGCAAAGATTACCTGAAACACAATCCTTGACTTTTCAAGTAGATACTGTGAGGTTATGGCACCACTGATTACACCCCTGATTTATAAAAAGCCAAAGAATTATAGTTTTAGTGTTAAATATCATGTTTTAAATAATGCTGAGAATGTTTTTTGAAATAACACATTAATTGAAAAGAGACAATATAAAAGTATTTTTATAGTAAACAATATTCAAATAAAGACAAAACATCTAATAGAAAATGATATTAGTTGATAGATATGATCAGGCTTTGTATGAGTTCAAGCATGCAGACATATAAAGATTATTTTAAAAATTCACACTCACTCCTCCAAAAAGATCTCAATGAATTTCCCGAATCGACTCGAGTTATCATTCCTGACAGTTTTGGCATTTCCAAATGACTCTAGGAGTGGAGCAGCTTCAAGAATCTGTAGAATTAAACAGGAAGTTACAAAATGTCAAGCAATAAAAAAGACTAAACGTGCATTATGTGAAACATCTCTTCATCAGTAACCCACTGTACTGTAAATACAACATACATACAGTCAAAAGTATGCAGACACCTGACCATCACACCCATTTTATTCATTCTATTCAATATTCAGTCTCTTTTATAATAGTCTCCACTCGTCTGGAGAGGCTTTTAACTAGATTTTGGAGCAGGACTGTTATTTTAGTTTTTGGTTCAGTTGATGTTCCAGTTTATCTTAAAATTGTCCAGTGGGGTTGAGATCAGGGCTCTGTGTAGGACATGCGAGTTGTTCTTCTACTTCCACCTTAGCAAACCATGTCTCCATGGAGCTCTCACGCTCTGTACAGGAGCATTATGATCCAGTGAATAAATGGAAACTGTAATGCTTCGGCATACGAAGACATTCTATACAATTGGCTGTATAGTTTCTAGCATTCAAACAAGCTCATTTATATAAACCTTGCAGGTGGCACTTCTGCCAGAGCTTCTGTTACGAAAAAGTAATCAACACCTAATGACCAACAGACATGAGAATTCAGTGGTATAAATTAACATATAAACGTACACAACTGCATACATAATATATGAAGGATATACAGTATACAGGATGCACACATACTGTACAAGCAAGGCACACACTGTACAATACCTCAATCTGTCTCACGGCATGTGCAAGTCAAACACAAACAGACAAAAAACAGATTCGTTGGATCCAAATATAAGAAAATAAGAATAAAAATTTTAAACCATAAAAAAAATTTAACCATACCTGTTGTGTAATGTTGCGCTTGTGTTGTATTGCAGTTAAATAGCGCAGGACCAGCTTTGTGGCCTCAGTCTTCCCAGAGCCACTCTCCCCACTGAAAGATAATAATCAAATTCCTAAATCCCTAATTATCCGTTTAACGCCGCACTTAGGTAACTTGGCGTGTAATGAAACCATTTCCACCTCCTTTACTTCGCATTTAAGTAATGAGCATGGTGTCTGGTTAGACAGACGTGAAATCAAATGCTAAAATGCGTGTGTCATGCCAGCTTGCTTGAGACGACACTGGGTACATTTCAGAGACATGATCCGTACATCCAGTCCTAAGCCAGACACTATCAGTCTTGCATTACAAGTATCTTCTTCTTCTTCTGAGAGAGAGAGGTTTAAAATGTTCCAGATCATCAACTGTGTCGACCACAATTGACTCTGATTCCTTAATAAGTTTTGTAAAAACCCGGGTTGAGTAGTTTTATAAACTTAAGACATAATGCATTTTTAAAGTTTAAATATCAACTAAAATAAATGATAATATAATATGCTTGTCAACATAATCCAACATTACCTGATAATAATGCATTGGTTCTGTTTGGCATCCATCATTTTTGTGTAAGCAGCATTTGCTATAGCAAATAAGTGCCTGCAAAGAAAGTATCTGAGATGACAGTCTAGACAGTTCTGGTCTTTGGTGTTTAACAAATAGGAAAAAAGAAAGAAGATACTTAGTTCTTACGGAGGATTTTCTCCAAGGGCATGTCCTTTGTGCTGTAGCACCATGTCTGTCCCATAAATATTGTACATCTTGTATGGATTTACACCAACCAGAATACTTCCAATGTATGTCTTAAGAAAAAGCAAAATTTTGCCAAACTCATGTATCACTTATGCAGGATCCATGCACAAACTGACACAAGCCAAAATATATAATCACACAAAAGCCGTGGTGGACAATTTCTGGGAAAGGGTTGAAAATACTTACATAAATCAGTTCTCGTTCAAACCTTTTTTTAAGGTTGAGCAAAACAGAGGCTTCGTGAAGTTCCCTAGAAAAGGAGTTTTAAAGAAGTTTATAACAAGATCATTATTGCCATTATATTATATTGTATACAACAGCTGCCTGTACAAATCACCAAATCATTTAACAGTAAAAAAAAAAAAGTTTAAGAAGTTTGTACTCAAGTTGTGTCATGTCCTCAACGCCGTCCTCTTCAGCTCGCTCTCGGTACAACATTGTGGGCAGACTTCGGATAGAGTACATCTGTATGCCAGAGTAAATGCACAAATAAATCAAAGGAAAAAGAATTGCAGCTAGATATATTAAAAGGTGTAGTAACTATGATGCACTGCTCATTTCTTGTCCTGGGCAAATGCAAAAATGCTGAGAAACTCCAAACTATGTGCTCCAGTGCTGTGCACCTTCTGGACATGAAAAAGAACATTACTCCATATATTGTTTGGCATTATAGAATGTACTACTGTGTCCTGTATATGTGGTGTACTCACAAAAGTAAAAGATTCTTATTATGAAACTACAAAACTCCTAAATGACTAATTACAAGCTAGGCAAAATGTACTGATATATGTTCAGGCTTTTAGCTTTGTACCTTATCATACCACTGGCCTTGAGGTTCACCTTCCCTGTCTGGTGACCACTCAGGCTCAGAAACGTCAGCATCTTGTCCAGGATACACGGGGACGACAAAATCCACCAGTTCTTCATCCCTGTACATGGACCATTTTATGAGGTTCTGCACAGTATGGTGTGGAAGGACTCTTTCTGAGGACCAAACATCATCTGGCTCATGAGCATCTATTGTGTGGGCTTGAGCCCAATGTTCACCAGGTTGACCCTGAACCTGAGGTGTCACCACTGCATACCTTGGATCGTCCGGAGATCTCCTCAAAGTTGTGGGTAATTTATAGGAGGCTTTGTGTAAATGAACATTCTTCAGGGCGCTTCCCAAAAATGGTGATGTAGGTTGAGCAGTTTCAGCTGTTTTTCCCCTGGTAGTAATGGTTCCATCAGGCAGTCTGTAGGTAGCTTTACGAAGATTTTGGTTCTGGAGTGCGCTGGACAGTACCGAAGTTTGTTCTTTCTTGTTGGGCTTTCCGAATAGGCCAGAGGTACTGGGGAGTCTAACGTTACGAAGATTTGTGTTTTGCAAAGCACTTGACAGATGGGAAGAAATATTTTGCTTTGAATCCTGTCCTGAGCTCTTGTTTAAAAGTGTTCCATCTGGAAGCCTGTAGGAAGCTGTGCGAAGGCTAGCGTTTTGAAGCGCATTTGAAAGAAGACCGGAGGGGGACTGCTCAGTCTTCTGGTCCCGAGAAAGGATATTTCCACCTGGCAATTTATAAGAAGCATTGCGGAGGTTGGAATTCTGTAAAGCATTTCCTAGGTATGGGGAAAATTGTTTAGTTTCAGTTGCTTGATTAGAACCCCGTGAGAAAATAGAATCGGGAATTTTGTAGGAAGCTTTTTTGACATTGGCATTAAGAAGAGCATTAGATAATAGGGAAGGAGATGAAGTTGGTTTTTCTACTTCATTTCTTGATTTGATTGTTCCATCTGGCAACCTGTAAGTCGCTTTACGGAGATTTGGGTTTTGTAAAGCATTTGCCAATACTGATGGTGCTGTTTCCTCTTTTTGGCTTTCTGAGGTCCTGGAAAATATTGCTCCATTAGGTAATCTAAAAGAAGCACCTTGAATGTTTTGATTCTTTAATGCGCTTGACAAAAGGAAAGACTGTCCTTGCGCCTGGACGATAGGTGTAGGGCTTCTCCGTAGAGGAGACATGTATGAAGCATTGCGCAAATTGGTGTTCTGTAGGGCACCAGACAGTAAAGATGGTGACATTTTTAGATGAGGATTTTGCAATGAGTTTGCCAGACCTGGGGAAGAATGCACTGAGACTTGCTGCGTGACCATTGGATGTGAGGATGCAACTCTCTGTAAAGAGGTGCTGAATGAAGAATTACGAAGATATGGATTTTGGAGTGCATTATTTAGCATTGGAGAACCTTGATAAGTGACTTGAACATCTGGCGGTATCACTACTGTAGGAGTAGGAGATGCAGCTCTCTGAATTGTTGAGTTATAAGAAGACTGAATTGCATTCTGATTGATGTGTGCCATTAGTGGAGACTGTGCAGGATTGAAGCCTTTAAGTGGTGAATTATATGAAGCAGTGGAAAGATTTGGATTCTGTATGCCATTTGTTAAGAGAAGAGAAGGACCTTGAACAACTGTCTGGTCAAATGATATTATTTCTTGAGGTTGGCCACCAGGTGTAACACTGAATGAAGTTTGGTTGATGGCTTGATTATGCAGGGGATTTGTTATTAAAGGAGTAGAAAGATTCCCAAGTTGTGGAGAGTGCACAAGAACCGGTGTGCCAAGTCTCATTGGGAGATGAGGCGAGCCTGGTCTTAGTGGGATACTGGGGGAGATTGGACTTGCTGGGAGATGGGGTGAGCCAGGTCTCATTGGGGAATAAGGTGAGCCTGGTCTCATTGCAAGCTGAGGTGATCCAGGTCTTGCTATTAGATGAGGTGAACCTGGACTCATCGACATCTGATTTGGTGTGTGCATCAGGGGTGGTGGTGGCAATGATGATCCTAGTCCATTCATTAAAACTTGCTGCGGAAAATGAGCATCACCATTCATAACAATAGGTTGGCTTGCCCCCCCGACGGACTGCCTTAGTGGAAGAGGGTTTATTGGTACTCTTACAACAGGACGACCTCTCCCAACAGGTCGATGATAACCTCTCTGGAGATTTGGAGTTCCTGTTGGGAAAAATCTTTTTGAGTCTCGGAATGCTGTCGGTCTAGAACCTTGTCTGGTTAACATAACCGGTGATGAGGTTACACTTTGATGCATAGATCCTGAACCTATTACTCCATTGTGAATGGAAGATCTGAATGGAGGCATGTTTTGGTTTAGAGTATGTTCCTGGTGGCTTCTTCTTTGCAAAACTGGATTGACAGGGGACGGTTTAACAGTGCCCATCGGTACTTTATTTCGACCAAATCCTCTAAATCTACGTGTAGATGGATGGGTAGATAAACTTTGTGTATCATGCTGGATTCTAGCAGAAAATCTTGATGGTGTAGGGGAAAGAGGTCGCTGAGAGCCTGTGGCAGAAGAAGACATTGGTCTTGGTGATCCTGTTCTTTGAGCACGAGGGGGTCCTGGTGGATAATGTGCAGATTGTCGATCAACATTTGGAGATAGAGGAGGACTCATTCTTCTTAAGGATGGTTGTGATGAATCAGCAACTGATCTTGAGGATATAAATGAGTCATGTCTTTTTCCACCAATTGGCCTGAAAGGACTTGGAGGGGGGCCTGAGTGTAAACTTTGCCGTAGGCTCAGTCTTGGAGATGGGGGAGGGCTTTTTCTTTTTAATGAGTCACGCAATGGACTTCCTCTTTCTACAACATTAGGTGAGTGTACTCTAGAAGATAAAGGTCTTCTTTGGGGTATGGGAGACTTGCCCTTCAAAGGGACTGTCGGAGATGGTCCTCGTCTTGAAAACTGTGGGGAAGATGGAGGGGTAAACCTTTTTTGAAGAGGTGATGGTGGTCTTTGTGTATTCATATTCCATGATGACTGATCAAATACTCTTTGTTGTCTCGGTGAAAACCCAGGACTTATTACCTGCTGTTGGGTATCAAACCTTTGGTGGGATAAAGGACTTCTTCGTCCTGGTAAAATCTTACCCCGCCTGATAGAAAGCTGTGGTGAGACATGAGGACTTCTTCGTCTTAGTGTTGTTTGTTGCATAATCTCAAAGGGAAATTCAGGTCTCTGAAGCATAGGATCTGGATAGAGGTAAGGGGCATTTACTTGATCAACATAGCTTGGGTCAAATCTCCTTGCAGATAAAACGGGTGATACTGGTGTTGAGAGTGGCATGTGACCCACAGGTCCAAACGAGTGTCTGCTTGGAGTGGGTGATACTGGCATGGGTGGAGGAAAAGGAGACCTTGCTTGAAGTAATGGGGAAGATGGCAATTGTGGTGACTGGACGAAAACAGGACCACCACTAGGTAATGAGGGAAATGCTGCTGGTGATTGCTGGACCAAAATAGGACTCCCACCTGTTGTTATAGGAAATGCTGCAGGTGTTTGTTGAACCAAAACAGGACTGCCAGCTCTTGCTGCAGGAAATGCTGCCGGTGTTTGTTGGACCAAAACAGGACTGCCAGCTCTTGCTGCAGAAAATGTTGCCGGTGTTTGTTGGACAAAAACAGGACTGCCAGCTCTTGCTGTAGGAAATGCTATTGGTGTGTGTTGGACCAAAATGGGACTACCACCTGTTGCTGCTGAAAATCCTGTTGGTGTTTGTTGGACCAAAACAGGACCGCCAACTGTTGCTGCAGGAAATGCTGTTGGTGTTTGCTGGCTTAGCATAACAGTTGCTGTGGAAGGCTGTTGTGGAATTTCTACCATTTGCTGTGACATGTGTTGAGGAAACCCCATAGTGTGAGGAAATATTTGAGGGTTTTCATGTTGCATATCAGACATCATTTCTAAATCATTGAGGGCAATATGCGGAGACGGTGGATTCGCAATTTCAAGCTTCTCTTTTCCAAACAGTTTGACTTGTGGTCTCGGGAGCCGAAACTGATCTCCAGTCACTGTATTTTCCATTGCTAGATGTGCATTTTCACTGCCAAAAATCTCAGATGGCTCAGTCTGTTCCATTATATCCCCCATTAGGTGAGTGTATGGCTGATTAACCCCTAAAAGAGGATCTAGGTAAACTGATGTAGGTTTTACGGTAAAGTTGTACATATTTTGGTTGTATGGATTTGGGTAAGTTGCATACATCATCTGAGCATCTGGGAGCCAGTCTTGGACACCATAAAAATTTTGCTGATTACCATAATAATCAAACTGCTCTGGGTAAGCGGCATAATTGTAGTATTCCACGTCATTTCCATAGTTGGCATATTCTTCTTCAATTGGGTAACCAGCTTCATTATAATATTCAATGCCACTATCAAAATAACCATATTCATCCATTCTTTGCTGCCTAGGATCATAATAGTCCATTTCATTATCATAATAGTCATATGGTTGTCTTTCATTAAATGGGTCAAAGTAATCTTCAACATAATAGCCATATTCATCTGTATAAAGGGGATCATAGTAATCACTCTCGTCACCATATAAACCATAATCATCTTCGGGATAAGAATCATACTCTTCATCATGGTAGTCAAAGTGATATGGTCTTCTGAATCGTTCGTGACCATATTCATGGTGATCCAAATATCGCCCTCGTGGGCTGTTTCTTTCATAGCTCCTTAAATCATAGTCGTCTTCCCCATAGCTAAATTCTGCCTCATCATATTCATATCCTTCGTTCTCATAATCATATCTATCCATGTTTGACTTGCGACGACGAGCCGAGCGACCTAGTCTTCCCCGAGATGTTTTAGATGATATGAATTTACTAATGAGCCAATTAGTAGCTCCCGCAATCTTTCCCATAAGCCATCCCTTAGCCTTGAATTTTGGAGGTGCAGTAGTCTTTTTGCCCATAAATCCTTTTAATTTGCTCCCTAGACCAGAAGTTGCAGCTGCACTGCTTTTAGTTTTTCCACCAATGTTGAGCAGCAAAAGAGATTTTTCACCTTCTTTCTTCTCCACTTTTTTTTGTCCACCACTTAAAAAACCTGACATGAATTTAGACGTATTCTTCAGATCTTCAGGTTTGGACTTGCCAAGTCCTGCAAGCAACTTTGAGGGATTCTGAAAAGCTTTCAAAGGGGTATCTTTTTTTTTCTTCGACAGTCGCATAAAAAGTCTAGATGTAGATTTAAGACCTCTTTTCGGTTTTGGGGCTGGTGGTTGGGCCTTTGCTTCTGCCTTTAATAACTCTGCATCTGAGCCATCTTCAGATTCACTGGTCACAGCTGGCTTTCCCTTTCCTTTTGCCTTCTTAGGATCTTCTTTTACTTTGCCTTTTGCAGGTGGTTCTTTAGTCGCTGCCTTAGCCCCTGCCTTTGCCCCTTTTTGTGCATTTTTTGCTCCTTGTGCAGCTGCTGCAGGTTTCTTTGGTGGCATTTTATGTTAGTGTATGTGACTATATCAAAAATAATGTCAGAAAATTTCACTGTAAAAAAAATGGTGCATTTCAATAGACTTCAATAAAAATGGCAAAGATTAAAAATAAATTTTTTAAAAGAATGACAAAATTTGTAGTCTAGCTTTCTTTATTACAGTCCCGAATCAGAAGCAGGTCTTTTTTCATGCTGCAAATCAGAAACATGCTTCCTTCAATGCCACAAACATTACACTCACTCAGGACTCTACCTTGCATGGTTATATCCCTCATTTTAAAAAAATAAATAAAAATGTCCAGTCCAACAGATTCTGTCCATTAGCTGTTGTGCTGATTTTGGCAAAAAGATTTCCCACAGTCAAGATGACCTCTGCATTAGAATCCCTTTTGTCATGCCTTTTGAATTTTCTTTTCCTGAAGGTACTCCAGGTATATACAGTATCTGTCCTTGGCGAGTCTGAGAAAGTGTTCTCACAAAAGTCTAGGAAACATGTGTCTGAAAGTATGCGAGGGCTCCCTGTTATAGTTGGAAAGGGCACCTTAAATGTATCAACTACACTCACTTAGAGTAACATTATCTCTTTGGTTCATTCCTGTATAAATTATGCAGTTCAGTGAGCTGTTACTAAACTGTCTGAGAAACATTTCCAAAGAGCAGAAGAATACGGCTGTACGGATGAAGAGCAAATAGAAGGTGAGTGAAAATGCCAAGAAATAAATGTAAAATTATGTTTTTTCCCCATTACAGCCTTTTGCAGAAGTAAGTGCTTGCTTTTGTTTAAAAAAAAATATTTTTAATAATTTTGTATACATATGATTTGCACTTTTGTGCATTCGCTTTTGCCATATTCCAAAAGACAGTGATCTAATGATCTACTGGAGCGTACGTTTTATTGTCCAGAAAGTATAATAACAAATAGATTAGAACTGCCACAAAAAAGAAATGTTCAAATTGTAGCTTTATACATGTTTTTAATACTTTACTGTTATATGAGTTTTCCCCATTATCTTATTCATTTCTATTTCTGTTTTCTTTTCCCCCAGTATGGTCAGAAAGAGCATTCTGGAGACCTTGCTTGAGTTTGCCTTTCGCTACTGTGTGCTCTTGTTATTAAGGAGTTGCCTGAAATATTTTGCTGTTGTTTTGTTGCTGTTTTAAATTTTTCATTTCTATTCATTCATGTTAATTCATTGACGACAGATTAATATTCTAAGAGTTCATGTCACTAGGAGTAATAAATTCTTAATGGCTAGCCTGTATTCAGCTTACTAAGAAATGATGAAATATTAATCGAAAAAGCTCTAAATATATCTACAGTAATCCTTTTGTTTTGTCAGGTTTTATTCCAAACAGTTAACAGATCGTTCTTTTAGTTTTTGTGATTATTGTGACAGTGCAACAGCGCTAGAGTTTGAACTGGATTATTCTATTGAAAAATAAAAATGCATTAATATACTACAGGTATAAATATAGATCAGGAATACAATATATAGGATTTAAAGATTAATGTTTAGTTTCTTTTTTTACACATGAAAATCAAGACAGAGCTGGAAATCCTAAAAGCATTTAGTCCAAATATAGACTTCGCTCATTATCTCAGCCAAAAGCCGCGGTGTCAGGTTCCAGTCAAGTGCTCTGGGGAAGCTCTGTCTTGAATTTCATGCACGAGCTCGAATGTGTGAAACAAAAACTGAACAGCGATCTTTGCCATACATGGATGCAAAGCTAGTGACGTGTACACTGTATATTGGTTCCATGTTGTTTTATTGGTTGATTACTAATTTAAAAAATAAATTATCAATTGTTGGTATGTCACATCACACGTTCTGCCTCATTTGTTCTGTTGCTTTAAACATATTGCATGTGTTGCTCTTACAAACTGCATGGTGTAAGCAATAAAACAGCATCATTAAAGGCCCATATTGATATGAAATTAATAAAAACACAATGTGATAAAGTCTAATTAAATTTTTATACTGTGGTTTATGTATTCATGTATTCAGGAACATTCCTATTTATTCCCAACACAATATTTATTCCTGTATACATGACCTTGTGGATGTGATTAAGCAATATTAATTACAAAACACTGTCCTACAACAAGAAATTAACACATAAATATTCCCAACAATACAGATTTTATACTTGTACCATATATATATATATATATATATATATATATATATAATTTCACATACAATTTGATTGATAGAGTTTGATAATGAATTAGGACTATGTGATGCTTTAGATCACATCACTCTCGAGAACCATGTGTTCTACTGAAAACTGTTTCACTCTATACTGAGGACAAAACATTCAGATTGTATTTCCAAACAAATAAAAAGTCCTAACAGTAATTTCTGTGGTCAGGCCCAGAATTTAAGTAACCGTCTACAGGTAGGGCTCCTTAACTCTGGTCCTGGACGACCCTTTACCCAGGGCATTTTAATAGGATCACGAACGTATGAACATTGTTCAAAGTCGTTCTATATTTAATAAATATTGATTTAATATTAATTGTGAATTAATCTTATCATTTTGATTCATGCACATTCACATTTCATGCAAACTTCCTTTGTGTAAAGCTGCTTTGTGACAATGACAATTGTTAAAAGCGCTATACAAATAAAATTTAATTGAATTGATTAAGCAAAAGGTGACGATCTTAAATCGATTAGCGCTAATAATTCCGGCTAGATAAATTCCTTATGTGACACTCAAAACACGTTCTGTACCTCTGATACACAATCACTTCTTTAGGCTTGAATCAACATTAATGCTAAATGATAAGCAGTGCGGATCAGACCGTTCACTTTAAAGGTAAGAATGCATTAAGAGGAAATATTAAATAAGACCTGCTTAAATATGTGTCTGCAATGGAAGCATGTTTTAACACAAACATATCTTTCATTAACGCTGTGCTGCTACAGTGTGTTTATCAGAAGTGTTATTACCGGCACATTCACAGCATTCTGCAAACACCCTTATCCAGAACAACATAGATTTTTATCTCATTATACTGAACATCTGAGGGTTAAGTGCCTTACTCAAGGGCCAAACACTGGCAACTTGGTGGTGCTGGTGGGGTTTGAACCTGTGCCCTTCCGATCAGTAGCCTAATGCTACCTCTGACCTGCTGTACCATCAGCACGCTTTTTGCAGTAGATGGCAGCAGACTTCTACAGCACACTACTGTATGAGCTCAACATGACTGTGCAGACCCGTGTAAGATAAATAATAAAAGAAATAATAAAATCAACATGTACTGTGTGTTGCATGCAGCTCCACGTGGAACATTTAACTGACAAACCATCAGCTTTTTAAGGGTAGAATCATGTTTACTAAAATGGCACAAGTGCTACACATATCTGACTTTAATTGCATAAATTGATATTAAATAATGAATAATAATAATTCTGATCAGATGACAAGTTACATTCTTGAAAGCAGAACAAGACACCAATCACATATGGCTCAGAAATTGAAAATCAATCTTAAAAAAATAATATATATTTTGATTTATGTCTCAGAAACCATATAAAATATTTCATTTAGTTTCCCAAAAAAGCTACTGTAGATTTCAACCTAGACAATGTTTAAATTACGGATGGATTTCCATCATCCACTGCTAGAGATAATGGAGAAAAAGAGGACATCATCATATCAAAGATCCATATGAAATATTTTTTTAAAATTGCAAATGAAATTGCTCTAATTAATGTTTTTTTTTTTAATTATGAAATTTCTAGAAATTATGAACCACACCAGTGTTTATTCAACATTTTTGCTACCAAACTTTACTCGAGTAAAAGCTACATGTGCATCACACCTGTCACGTTGTGCCATATGGTTTGAGCATTAAATATGCAGACCTGTAGTTTATCTCAGTAGCATCAAACTCACTCACCTTCACTGCACTGAACAGGATGATATCGCTGCGGCTCAAGTTATTCCAAAACAAGCTCTCTCCATTCTGCTTATCCTTATTTATTTCACAAGAGAGACTAAAGGTCCAGGGTGGTCCTGCTTAAGAGTTTTGATATTTTCCCCAGGCCGCACTTGCTCGCCGTGTCGTACGCCCCGAGTGCCTCCGCATGCATATTTAATGACGTCTATTATGCTAGTTTTCACTAATGAATAGAAGTAGCGGCTCTAGGTTTTCAGATGAATAAAGGGAAGGTAACAGTTGGCATCTTGTAAGTGCTCAATTAAGCACATTAATGCTTACAGGAGACAAACAGCACCATTAAAGTCCAACTGAAAGTTAAAAGTGTCTGAACTATTGTATTTTACGGAGACATTTCACCACTAGAAACGTCATTAAGAAGATTTAAAAAATAACATGAAGCAGGAATCTGAATTAATTTAAGGATACAGTCATGAAACATGTGGAAGACAAACACTATAACAGCATCCCATACAAAGAATGTTTCCCTTCTTTGTAGTTTTAGTTGCTTCCTAATGCATATTAAATGTTAAATGTTTTATAAATGTCCATTTATATATATAAAATCATATTGTTAAGAAGAAGAGGATTTTGTATGCAATGTTTCATCACATTACCCCGAGTAAACCACATCAATGCCTAAAAATAGTCAAGGCTATTAATAATTATACAAGCTTCACTCACATTTTTTCAAACACATTAAGAACAAAATGTCTTGTTAATATTTTATTTATCAAAGACAATGAGCGTTCTCATATCCCTTACTGACAAGTCACTCGTTTTCATTTTTTATTCTTTTTTTTTTTTACTTGACCGTAGTACTGGTTTGTAAGCAGTACAAAATATTAACCTGCTGCCAAATATCGACGCGTTCAAGTCAAACCAGGACTTGTGATGAAATTTCATGTGAGTGAAGTAAAAAATAAAATTAAATAAAAAAGATTGACATTTACAGACGACTTCAAGCACACTATGGTGATGAGACTCTTAGCCGCAGTAATACATATGAACATTGCGAATATTTTAAAGAAGGCAGCACGTCTGTGAATGACGATCTCGGCCGTGGTGGCTCGGAGCTCACTGTAGTCTCAGCGAGTGGAACGCCTGATCACTGAAAATCGACAGAGAACTTGTCGCTAACTTGTGGAAGAGACGCATCTGTCTGTGTGAACATTACAGGAACACGGCTGGGAGTTATCGCCACGCACCCTGTACAGTCCTGACCTCGCTCCAAGACATTTCCACATGTTTAGGCAAACATTAACGGAGTTCCTGGGAGGCCTGCGTTTCAAGAAGTCTCATCATGGCTCCGGCGTACTGAGAAAACTTTCCAAGCTCTAGTGAAACTCTGGCATAAGTGCATTAGTGTAGCAGGGGGTTATATAGAGGCAATTTGGACATGCTAGTGAGCCTAATCTGGATGTATGGGGAATGTGGAAGGAAACCAGAGTCACCTCATAACTGTGTTCTGTTATTCTGCACAATCATAAGTCCCAGTTTGACTTGAATGCCTGTTTTTCTGTATTGCAAATATACAGTGAAGATAGAAATTGCTTTGATGTATATGGGTTCTACACAGACATGAAAGAAGTAAATAGACAGCAACAGTTTTATGATATCTTTGCCATTATTATGACTGTAATTTCCTCATCTTTAAATACGACTAGAAGTGAAAATTCTGGATTGTTGTTCATTCTGAAGGTGGACTTTCCTAGAAACAAACAGATAGGAATCCTGAAATCCCGCTTTCTGCAGTTTTCTGCAGTTTCGATGGAGTTTTCAGTTTAAAGAAAAAAAAAAAACACGAGCGGAGACACGACCTGGTTACCTTCAGCCTTCAAGATGACGCCTTTGTGCTGTTCAAGGTTAAGAACAACAACAACAACTCTCTCACTATGTCAAGGCCAGGTGTTGCTCTTAAAGCCACTAAAGGGAAATTGGCAAAGGTATTAATAATGTATTAATAGCTAAACCTGACTCGCTCAATATTTGATGTGTACATTTTATCATAAAACTCCGGGGGTCTGTTTATTTCCTGCATGGTCTGTGTATATTTGCGATTCATCCTTGTTTTGTTTAACACACTGCTCAATAAAGGCTCTCTCTCTCTTTTTAATGACATTTGGTTAAAGTAAATACATGAAGCACTTGTATACAGGGTAAAAATGTAATCTTTTTCTAATTATACCATGATTCCTATGGTTGAAGACATGAGATTTATTATTTCTTCACGATCTGAATTACATCCTCGTGTTCCATGATGTGCGTCAGTCCTACTCGCTGCGGGCTGTACTTCGTGCTCGTTCCCTGCGGAGCGCAAAAAAAACACCAGAGCCTTTTTGTTAAAAACTGATCACCACAAGCATAAAGTAAAGCATTAGGCTTCTGAAGAACAAACTTACCCAGACAAGTGCGTACTTAAACTGGCTGGCTAATGTTCTGTGGATCCTGTGGCACTGTGAAGAACAGGGGAAAAAAAACAGGCCGTGTTAAATACTGGCACTGTTACTAAGAAGAAAAAAATTAGGGCCGGGACTCGATTTTAAAAAAAAAACTAATTAATTAGAGGCTATGCGAAATTAATCGAATTTTAATCGCATATAAATATTTGTAATAATATTTACAGAGGGAGAGATATTGATACTAACGTCCACGCTAGCTGCT
>JAQMYL010000023.1:19170900-19202432 GCA_030014365.1 Clarias pachynema | reverse complement strand
CTTTACAATGAAGATCTGTAAAGTTATTTGGATTTTTACAACATTATTGTTGAAATACACAGTCCTGAAAAGGGGGTGTTTCTTTTTTGCTGAGTATATATATGTAGTAATAATAATAGTATTAATAATGAAACTAGAGCTTTGTATTTAACCATTTAATTTAATTCTTTTAGGAGTCAGCTGTTCATCATTCCTCAATCTGTAGGTAAACATTTCATTTTTCATTGCTGTGAAAAACAGAACCAGACTCCAACATAACACAATATTCAGTCATTACCGGGTATCAAAAGAGAAGTGGACAGGAAAGCACATCCGGCCTCTTCTCCTAATGCATTTACAGACATGAACAGATTTGTACAAAAGCAGGAGCAGTGCAGATGCTGGGCACAGTAAAAAAAAAAAAAAAAAAGTTAAATAAAATAAATTAACCTGCAGTCGAAATAAAGAATGTGCGATTATTCTCATATGTTTAACTCCAAAAGTCGGTGCCTCATTTGGCTACATTATTGCAAGAAGGCTGATGGTTGAATACAAAAAAAAAAAGGGTTACGAAAAATAGAATTTTGTGCGTACTCGGGTACACAATCCTAAAAGCATTGTTAAGATATCCTCCTTCAATAATAAGACCTAAATAAATAATGATGAAAGCTAAAACAAGTGCTGAGGTGTCACAGTGACTATGTAGCGTGTTAGGAAATGGAGTCACAAAGGGTCTTCAAACACAGGAAATTAACTGTATACATATTTAAGAAGGGCTGAATTATTATTATTGTCCTGCATCAAGCAAAGAAAACAACTAAGGAAAAAAGACTGGAACTGGGTTAAGAAGTGTCCAGCACGTGAAAGGACTACGCTGAACTGTCGAGGTCACGGAAGAAATGCAGGTGGGGAAAAATGATCTGATATCTCTTACAAGACTTTTTAAGAAACGCCTTTCCATACACACACACACACGCGCACACACACACTGTGATGAGAACTCACAGGATTGGGACTAAATGGCTGAGAGTCCATAAGAAAACCACTTGTTAGTGAGACTCATCATATAAAAGGCTTTAGTTTGTTAGGGTTCATAAAGACTGGACTCTGGAGTGATGGGAAAAAGGTCATGTGACCTGACCGGTCCAGACTGAGTCCTATTCCAGAGTGATGGGCGTGTCAGGGTAATATAATATTATATTTTATATAAAATCAAACATATGGGAATAAATTTTAAAAAAAATTATTTTTCTGATGTATGTATACATTTAATTGGTTGACTCTGCGTGTGTGTGTATATATATATATAAAATAAATAAAATATACAGTGGTACCTAGGCATATAGACCTTTTGCGAGAAATTTGCCCCCCAAGAAATTTCCCAGGGATGTCATGAAGCACATCAGCCAGGATAAAACAGAGTGGCTTTCAGTTTGGTTTTTAAAGCAGCAGCGAAGAGGAATCATAAATTAAGATTAAGTGAGATTCAATGTATATTTATTTCATTTTTCATTTACATGTCTTTTCTAAATGTTTTGTTTTTATATGCAGAAATAATGATTATAGTGTTGGAAATTGGTAATAGTATATTTGTAATGTGTTTTGGGGTGGCTGGAACGGATTATCTGTATTTACATTATCTCCCATGGGAAAACGTGTTTCACTATGCAAAAATTCCACCTCAAGGACTCTGGAACGGATTAAACTCGCATGCCGAGGTACCGCTGTGTATAAACACAATAATAAAGGTCTGATGCATGAACTAGAATTAGAAAGTCACCATGTCTAAAGTATGAAGGTATAATAACTGAGGAAAACGTCACCCAGAACTCCAGAAACATGAAACTGTATTATACAAGAACAATAATGATGAATACACCAACGAAAAGACTTTTCCTCAAAACCATTTCAATCTCACCTTGTGTTGGGATTTTTTTTTTTTTTTAATCTTAGAAAGAAGAAGAAAAAAAAAAGGATTTCAAATGCTGTAACCCAGGGTGTTCAAATCCAGTCCAGGAATGCTAACGGGTGTTTAACAAGTAATTAACTATCATCCCAGAACCAGGATGTCACCAAACTTCACTGGACTCCAATACAGGACTTGGACACCCTTGGTCTTGGACACACTACAGCGCTGAGTGACTGATGATCCCTCGTCGCCATGAACATCTCTCCATCTGTCGGAGTCGTACCCATGTTCTCGGTAGTTAACTGATGATCTTGCTAATAGCCTGGAGAGAGGGGAAGTCGTCTTCTCCGATATGAAGGGTCTTATGCGCGTTGAAGTCTTTAGGGGACAATACCTGCTTGCAGGTAGGACACACCTGGCAGTCCAAATCTAGGTTGTTGTTGTTACCCGTTTGCCAGGCTTTCTTTTTGTTCTTTTTGCCTTTGGAGCCTGGCTGAGGTTTCTCCATGGCTTTAAAGTCTGCATGGGCAGTGAGAAGCTCCTGCTGTTTTTGTGTATCTGGAAGTAGAACCAGCAACTCGTTGAAGACCCTGCTGAAGTTCTCTCCCAGCAGCTCGTGGCAGCTTGTGTGGTACTGAGCAGCAGAAATTACACCCTGGGAAAGACAGAAGATATATTATTGTTATTGTTATTATTATTAATTAGCATGACGAGAAAGGAAGTGAATACAAGACCATTAGCATTGTTGCTAATTAAATACTTCTTGAGATTTAAAAAAAAAAGAAAGTTTTTATACAGGGTGGCTCAAAAGTCTGGATCCATAAGCATGTTTTCCTACAATAAAATTTTATAGTTTTCTTTTTATTTCAGACTCAAGAGAGCTTTGGAAGTACACACACAAAGTGTGTGGAATCCTTTTATACAATTTCTTGAGCAAAAAGTTATACAAATAATATTAAGTTTGTTGTGTGCATCTGAAAGTTTATTTTATTATTTATTTACTACAATTTTTTTTTTTTTTTAATCATTGGTTAATGATTTTTTTGTGTGTGTATGTGCATATAAATATGGGAAAGTAATTCCATGTCTAAATATTTGCAGAAATTGGATGATATTCTTTATACTTTAGTTTAATTCTTATTACTATTATCATCTATTGTTATGTATGGAACTATTTGTAAAACTCAAAAAAAATATTGTTTAAAAAAAATTTAAAAAATCATAAACAACCATGGAGTTAGAAGGGGTGTCCAGACTTTTGACTGGTAGTGTGTGTATTTGTATACAATACAAGACGTCTGGTGAAGACGTATTACCTGTCTGAACTGGCCTGAATAGTTTTTAAATTCGTTGAACTTGTATTCATCGTTCTGGAGATAGTTCTGTATAGACTGAATGAGGTCCATGTTCCTCTGCTTGAAGTTTTCAGGCATGTGATAAGTTCCAAGTGTGGATGCTGGTCTATAATTGTAGGATAAAAAATATATATAATAATAATAATAATAATAATAATAATAATATATGCTTGTCAACGATTCTAGCTAGTATGGATGGTATTTTTTTTCCTATTCTCCCCATCATGCCTGCTCACCTGTTAAAGACGGGCAGTGTACATTCTGCTACGTTACTGTTGAGCGGGACGCCGGTGAATCCTGGAGGAGGCTTGCTGATCACGGGCGCAAGACCAGGAGGGGGTGGAGGCAGTGCTGGCTGAATGGTCGTCATTGAAAACGTGCTCTTAAATCCTAAAATACAAACACAAAACAAAACATCGAAAGGCCTTATTGCTTCAGACAATACACAAAGACTGGGTGCATATAGAAACTGGGCGCGTCATACCAGGTGGAGGTTTCTTAGAAATAAGAGCTGGGAAATCCTCTTCTTCAGGCACAACGGGCGATTCCGAGATGGGCTGCTTTTTGGCGACAGGGGGCTCTTCAGGAACTACGGTGTGCTTGGTTTCCTTAGATCTTTCCTTATATCCGTTTATAAACGTATTTGATTTGGGTACTACACTGCCTTTAGCGTCTGAAGGCACGGTCTCGGGGACGTTTTCTTTGTGAGCCGCGGTGATGACCGATTCTACGTTATGTGCAGATGTAGCAGAAGGAGTGGCTGAAGGCTGTCTCTTCTTCTTACCATTCTTGTTAGCGGGCTGCGGCGAGCCATTTTTCACCGTGAGCAGAGATGAGATGTCCAACATGGTGGGGACGGCACGGACCTCCTGAACCATTTTGGCAGCCCGGGGGTCCTCGTCGTCGGACGAGACCGGGGATTTGACTTTGGGTGTGGTTTTAGCGATCGAAGAAGAGGTAAGCTTCTTTTTGCTACGAGACGCTTGAGCTTGAGGAACGGTCGAGGAGGGTGGCGGGTCGCTAGCGGAAAACGCGGGCGCAGCGCTGCTCGAGTGAACCCTCGTTGGCAGAACGACGGGCTTATTATTATTATTGAGCGCACCGGATTTACTTCCTACTTGCGACCAAGCAGATGTCTTATTCTCTTGAGGCTTATGAGGTCTGATCTTTGAGACGAGTGCTGGGAAGTCCTCCTCTTGGAAGGATGAAGGCTTTCTTGTTTGAGCCACGTACGCTGGGGTCATTGGTGCTGAACTCACTGTACCGGAATGTACCAGGCTGGGGAAGTCATCCTCTTTCAGAGAGACAGGAGTGGGTTTCACCATGCTGGAACAATAAAAAAAATTTTTTTTTTAAAAACAATAATAAATTTTAATAGCGTGTAGTTCTGAAATCATAACGCACAATAAACAAAGCAATATCGAGACAAAAGTTTCATAAGTTTCAAGTTTTATTATCTGTTTATTATTTAGTTATCTGCTACTTCTGCTCTGTAAAGCTTCATAACGGCTCTAATCTGAGGTGCTGGTTGTTAATTGGTGATTTTTGAGGCTGGTGACTCTAAATGAACGTCTCCTCTGCAGCAGAGGTCAGTTTTGGTCCTTGCTTTCCTGGGAAGGTCTTCATGAGAGACAGTTTCGTCATGGACCTTGATGGGTTTTACAAACACACTCAACACAATACTGTTCTTGTAGGAACCGTTCCAGAACACCCGACCTTCATGTCTTATAATAACAACTGACTGTGATTGTTGTTACATAGTAACATTATTCCATAGTTTTGAAATCCCTTGTATTTTAGTAGAATTTAGAAAATAAAATCACTAGTCAAAAAACCCAAGTGATCCCAAACTTTTGAGCGGTAGTGTCTTTTTGCCTTTTGATTGTGTAAAGCTGCTTTGCGACAAAGTCACTTGTTAAAAGCGCTATACAAATAAAACTGAAGTGAACTGAATTTAATAGTGTATAATGTGAACAGTCCACGGAGTGTGAAAATTCTGCAATGTACAAAATATACATTGTGTGTACAAGTAAAAGTGTGTTATTACACAGTTGTGTGAAACATACCTAAGAATAGGCTGTGGTGGTTGTGTTGGTGGTGGTGCTGCACCAGCTCTTAATACCGGGAAGTCTTCGCCTTTCAGCGGGACGTTATTTTTTGTTGTTCGACCTAAAACATATCAATACACTTTTTTTTCAATTCACATATAAAAAAATTTTATACATTGCTGTGAAAATTCTTTTTGCACATTTGTCACACTTGAATGATTCAAATCAAACTAATTTTCATATTACACAAAGACAACCCAAGAAAAAAAAGCAGTTTTTAAATAATATTTATTTAATAAGGGGGGGAAAAAAGGCTGTCCAAACCTGCCTGGCCCTATGTGAAAAAGTCATTGCCCTCAGACCAAACAAGGGGAGGTGACTGAACTCTACTCTGTGGGAATGTGATTAGCCTGTTTCAGTAACTCTCACAGTGAGTGAGGGCGAGATCAAGCCTGACTGATCAGATCAATCACAGTCTTAAAAAAAATCATAATAAACTTTAAACACCACTTTACCTTGCATGTCTCCAGGAGGTTTAACTGCACCTCGGCTGCCTCTTAACTCGTCGCCATCCGCTGTCTCCTCCTTACGTGGTTTTTGTCCACCTCTCTCATTAACTTGTCCTCTTTCTGCCTGTCGCTGAGCGGCCTGTGAGGCCTGTGAGGCCCGAATCGCTGCGGCCAGGTCCCGGTCCTCTTCCTCTCTGAACACAAGCACATTCAGTACCGGTTATGATTCGTCACGCAATAATGAGTGTTTGGAGATTAATGTTTTAGGGTGTGGTTCGAATCCATTCTCGAGGTGGAGATCCATTATTACATCAGGAGCATTATTACACCAGGAGCATTATTACACCATAATGAGATAAAAGAAATATAAAAATCAGGTAAAAGTAGTGCTGCACACTACGTTTGGCAATAACTTGTAATAAGTATATGTTTACTTTTTAAACCCGTTTGAGGTGATGAATATGTTCTTAACAAGATAATTTGTGCCCCATTATTTGCTGTTAGCCTGGAAAAATAAGAGTGAACACAAAACGATTTAGTAGTTTTAATAGTTACAGATCGCAGATGAATCGCAATGTGTGTCTAAACAACCAAAATGTGATTTTTTTGCTTTTACTACGGATGTATTTAATTTTAAAAAATTATCAGATTTATAAAAGCTGAAATGTAGAAAATGCTCCTTTATTTACAGAAACTGAAATGTACAAATAAGGATGTTTTGTTCTCATTCAAATCCACGTTATAGCACCTTTACTTTTGTTGCCTAATGGAAGACTTATGTCTTAGACTGCTTATACTCTACATCTTCCTTAGAAGAATCAGAAAAGCTACATCAGATGTGGCAGATTAGGAATAGTCGCTACCAGCTGACCCAGTTGTCTCCAACCTCTTTTTGTTTTCCATGGACCGGCCATCACGCGCTGGTAATAAAGCATAACATGGGCATAATTTTTCCGAATTAAAGACTGATGAGAGACACAGACACCTGAAGTGTATCGCTCATGTCCTATCTGTTCTGTAATTTCATTTTCATTGCTGTCACTGACCCTGTTTCACAAAGACAGGTTGTTGAAAACTGAAGCATGGGTTTCAGGGCTTTGTGGCGATCTCAGGATATTCCCTTTTGGATTTTAATCCAGAACGTCGTCAGATTTAAAGTCTCAAACATTATTTTGAGTCCACATCTATTACACAGAGCGGGCTTGGAGCATGTGAATCACCTTTTGCTACAAACCCATAATTTAGGTTGGACTCTTGACATTTTCTTTTAAATGCAGCTTTCGTTTTGTTGGCAGCCTCAGAGCCTCCTCTGCTGTCTCATTATTTGGGTTTTTTCCCTTTTTTCCTCCTCAAAGTAGCTCTTATGTTTTAGCTTGTAACATAAGTTTAGTTTTATCAGGCATCAAAACCGATACAGAAAGAAATGTTGCGAAAGAGGAACACACGGAAGCGAACGGGAGAAGATCTGATCGTTTTTCAAAATAAAACACTCTGCTGTGGATGCAGATGCAAAAACATGCAGATTAGTCTCCTGGGATAGGCTCAGGGGCACCATTCACATTTACAAGAAACTCTTACCACTCCGACATTCGCTTAAGACGCACTTGTCTGATGACACAAATGGGCCGTCGTGTTATTAAAGCCTTTGTGAGGAGACAGAGCCTTACCTGTTGTACCTCCAGCTTCTCACGTTCTGGTGCACCCCCTGAGGTCGTCCTCTTCCTGAGTGCCCTTGTCTGTTGAAGCGATCAGCTTCCTCGTAATCGTCACCACCCACGAGACCTGAACGAGCCAATCAGAGAGCAGCGGTTAAAAAAATCTGAGAACAGCTCAGAACCATGACTCTAGACTACAGGCAGCTGAGACGCTCACCGTCGTTCCGTCTCTGCTGGCGTGGAGCGTACTTAAATTGTATGTCGATCTGCCGGTTTTGCCGCGCCTCGGCCCGGCTCTTACTGTGCGCGGCCGCTTTGTGGGCCTTGTAGTCGATCTCGGTCCGAAAGGCGTGTGTGAACTGCTCTGTACTGCAGCGACCTTCCTCGCACAGGAAATGGCTCTCTCTGAAGTGCTCGCTGAGAAAGTGGTAGTCACTAGAAGGGAAAAAAGTTAATATTAATATCCATAAGTATTAAAATATTATAAAACAATCACACGCACATGAGTGTTTCCCCATACACAGAGTATACATTGGCGGGCCGCCCAAATATACTGACGCCACCCAAGTGTATTTGCTCACGCTTTTTAAAAATCTTTCAGAGGGAACGATGCCATTGGCGATCGATTAACCATAAGCGGACAGTTCCCATCTCGCGCTCCTGTTTACTCTAAAAATAAATAAATAAATAAAGTAAAAAATACTTGCACGCTAAACCTAATGACTGGTTGTGCCACCCTTGGCAGCAACGACTGCAATCAAGTGTTTGTGATCATTTGAATTTATTTTGCTAGACAGTAAATCCAGCAGAAGCCAACTGGCGTAAAAAGAATAAGGCGGCCGTACTGATGTTCACACGTGCTCAGTTAACCCAAATAAATAAATAAATAAAAATTAAAAAAACAGGAGGATTAACCCATAAAACTCGAAGGGCACGGATCAGTGCAAGGGTCTTATGCGCCAAAATCATACATATTTACTCATTATTTTAGTTCAGAGAGATATAATAAACGTCTACAAACGATTCTATACGCCAATTTTTCAATGTTAGAACATTTCATGTTCACAAAGGCTGTCGCGGGACTACAGCTAATTATAATAGGAATTTAATATTTGATCGTGATAACACAGCATTGGTCAATGACCATAAAATTATTATTATTTTTTTTTGGAGACTTCAGACATCAAACTGTGCATTTGGGTTTTCTGATAAGTCATGTAGAATAAACGTTATAATTACTTTTAAAATATGTAAATTTTACTGCTACCAGAATATGGGAATGATGTGGCAAAAATGTAGAACTCATAAATTTGCACATAATAATAATAGTAATAATAATATCTCAGAAACAAACTAGAACAACCATAAAACATGTATGAATCTATGAATCT
This sequence comes from Clarias pachynema, assembly GCA_030014365.1. Lineage (NCBI taxonomy): Eukaryota > Metazoa > Chordata > Actinopteri > Siluriformes > Clariidae > Clarias > Clarias pachynema. The sequence continues at coordinate 19,193,586 of JAQMYL010000023.1, read as the reverse complement.
GATCTAATCTAATGAATGTGTTATTTTTTTTGCCTATTTCAACCTTCTTTTTGTATTTTTTTGCTCAGTCATGTTTGTATAGTTTGTGAAAGGAAATAAATTACAGTTCACCATATTGCCTAGGTTGTGCTGCAAAAAAGGTTATGTCACTCTACACTGCACAATCATGAACCTTATATATGTTTATTAAAACATAATGCGAAAAGTGCTCTGGTTTTTTAGGGCTATGTTCTCTGACAAATAGTGCGATTTCTGTACACAAAAGAGTGTTTAGTTCTTAATTATTTATGATTATTATCTTGGGCCTCCGAGTGGCGCAGTGGTAAAGCGCTCGCCCTATCATCCGGAGATCGCTGGTTCGAACCCCGGGTGATGCTGTTACCTCTCACAGCCTATTATCTTAATTATACTTCGTCTTACTTCGTCACATACTGTATGAGCAGATGGAGGGAAGAGTTTGTAGGCTGGATCTTAGAAATGTGAAATTCATGGAAATATCAAATAAATCAAAATACTTGGGTAAAGGTTATATGTATTTGTTGTGCATAGTAAAATCACTTTCACGCTAGTTGGTCATGCAGGGCCCATTCCGCCAGCTACCACCGCAGGTGTATTTCACACCTGAGGGAAACACTGCACAGGTGAGCAGAAACAGGGGGCGTACCTGTAGTATTCTTGCGCTCCATCCGCGTCACAGAAATGACAAAAGTAGTGGTCCCGCCGCAAATGCTTAAGCAGTTCGTCATTATCCAGAAACCGGCAGTCGCAGAATTTACACAGCGGATGTCCGCGGTGAGACGTGTCGTCCGGGTCGCCTTGTATCCGATGTCGAGCCAGTTCTTTACGGTTGTACCACTTCCTCTCATAGGAGAAAACCTGCGTGTAAAATTTTGTACGATTATAAGTAACACGTTTAACAATAAGTTTAGTCCTTTAAGCGGGCACCTTTAAGTGCTTTAAGCGGGTACCTTTAAGTGCTTTGCGCATAATTTGCAGGAGAAGAGCTCATGCTGCTTCCGCATATGCTGCTCCAACTCCTCGAATTTGGAGAACACCTTGGGCTCGGGACATCGCGGACATTCGGACAGTAGAATCTTCCTGAATTCGGTGGGAAAGTTGTAGGTAAGAGATAACATCCCGGAACAAGATTTAACACAAAATACAAAAACTGACAAGCAAGTACCTGAACTGCGCAAAGATCTTCCCGTCAGCGAAGCAGAAGTCATATTTCTTCTCGGACTGGTAATCGTGCTGAGCGAGAGCGGCGAAGGGCTGAAGCTTGCGAACAAATATAACCTAAGAGAAGACGGATTTTAGATTGGTGAGGATGAAAAGACAATATGATGTAATACAATAACATCCTGCCATAGGGTACGACTTAGAGAAGTTATATAACCAGTTCAGTTTTTAAAACAAAGATTCCTGTGTGTTGAGTCAGCAGTGTGTCTGAGGGACACGTTGGACTGAAGATCTGACCTGAGGCTGATTAAGATGGACAAATCTGGAAGATCAATACTGTTTGTCTCTATATTTCAGTAGAAACTGACAGGATTTAAGTAGCACATAATAAGCGCTTTTTAAATCATAAGTTTTCACTTTAGCTTATTTAGAGTCGTCAAGATAGTTACAGAAACACAATTTTATTTTTTTTAATGACTAACAGAAAACTTGAGAAACTAAAAACTTTAGTGTCAGTTAAAGTAAAAGTCAGCTAGATAAACTAGCCTGTACAAACTTCACTCCATTTTAGTTAATCACTCGATTCCTGAGGTAAACCATATTTTATATTATAAACAAATAGCAAATATTCCAACCAGCCCTCTATAGCCGTACACTAGCCGGCTAGTTCCTGATTAGCATCAGGCTGAGGGAGCTAGCAGGCCCTGGAGGCTAGCGGATTAGCCCTGTCTCTCTCCCCCGGCTAGCGGAGGCGCTCAGGCCGATACCTTGTCCAGCTCCACCCGGCAGACGGCGCAGTATTTCTGCTCGCACAGCACGCGCATCTTCGTGGAACACCGGTAACACACCGGGTGGTCGCACTTCCCCACCGCGAAGATGTCGATGTCCTGGCAGCAGAGCACACACACACTCTCGGCTTCCTTCTTCATCGCTGATTCCATTTCTACAACAAGCGAACAATTCCGATAAACTCCGCTCTCGTGCTCGCCGGAACTGACTGTAGCTAACGCGCTAATGTTGTACTCAGCGTGGACGTAGTCACTTGGCACCGATGCATCATGGGTAGAGCGGTATACATGACGACACAAAGTCCGCCATATTGCAAAGGTCGAAGTTCTTAAGCGTGTGCAGCACGAGCTAAGGGTGGAGCCTTGTGATATAAATGTAGTGTACAGTATATAGAAATATTCGAGAAACATGTACGTCATAAACGTCTATAAATCATAAACATACGACTTATTTAGTGCTACTTAGTGTTAGGTATTGTGGCTTCTCAGTTGAGAATTCGATTCTTCGTGTGTGGAGTTTGCATGTGATTGATGGGTTTCCTCCGGGTTCTCCAATTTTCTCCCACAGACCAAAGACAGTCCATCCATCTGGGAACCTCTGTAACTTTATACTCTGTATTTATTAAACCTCTGTATTTATTCCCATTTTTACAACCGTGGTCGGACCTCTGGTCAACATTCACACGCTACAGTCAATCTGGGAATGCCAATTAACCTAATCTGCATGTTTTTCAACTGTGCGAGGAAACCCACCAAGCACAGGGAGAACATGCAAACTCCACTCACACAGACCCCGAGGCAGGAATCAAACCCGAACCCTGGAGGTGTGAGGCAACAGTGTTAACCACTAAGTCAATGTGCCGCCCCAAAGACAGGCAGATTAGGCTAGTTGGCTGATTGGCATTCCCATATGATGGATGGGCAGGAGAATACTTGAGCAAGTTTATTGCTTTAAGCGAGTACCTTTATGTTCTTAGTGTATATAATTTGCAGGAAAAACGCTCACGCTGCTCCCGCATACAGTATGCTGCTGGTAGTGGTGTTAATGTTATACCTGATCAGTGAATGTGTAATTAAAACCAAGTACTCTATTTTCAGGTGAATTAATCAGAAAAATTATAATAGTTTAAAATGTATAGCTTTTTGTGCGTTTAAAGGATGCTTTCTCATTTCTTGGTTCATTTCGCGGTCACTTAAGTTAATATTAGCAGCATACTGTAAGTCATGATGATAGAGTGTAGAAATCTGCAGAAATCCACAGATAAGGCAGGGGCGTGACCTTGGCAGCCTACACACACACACACACACACACACACACACACACACAGAAACAGAGATAAAACTTCCTGTTCTGTGGTTCCCTTTATCCTTGAATTGGGATCAGAGTATATGACTGAAGAGAACACAATCCTACCACAATCCGTATATTTCCATTGTAATTTATGTTAGTGGTAACTCAGTGGTTAAGCTGTTAGACTACTGATCAGAAGGTCATGAGTCATGAGAGCAATGCAATTTGGCTGTTACTGAGCAAGGTAAATTCATTTAGTTGGGAAAATGAAATAAATTTGCTCTGGATAAATATAAATTTATAGGACATTCCTGAAAGCTGGCATCTAAATACTGTACTGGAATACTATCCATCCATCTTTTATACCAGGGAGAGAACTGAGGGCTTGAATCGAATGCCAAGCTATTACAGGGCACACTGTGCACACACACACACTCAGTCATGCACTACGGACAGTTTGGAAAGGCCAATCAGCGTACTTTGGAGTATCACATTTCTTTGGACTGTGGGAAGAAACCCAACAAAAGCAAAGAGAGAACATGCAAACTCAACACACACCAACCAGAGTGATATATCCAACTAGCTTAGTGGTTTAATTGATGAAACAATACAAAGAAACAGACTGCTTCTGTTCTAAGTTACAGATCTGCTATCAGGTCTTTAGTTGATGTTTAACCTTTTTATAAGCCACAAAGCACCACAGTCTGAAAGTGTTGTTTCTTGATGAATTTATATAAAGGTGGCACTTTTTATAAAAGCATCAAGGATCTAGACTTTCCTGAAGGTAATAGAGAAGGGGTAGGTTTTTCTCGGGTAGATTTTATAAGGCATATTATTTAATGTCAACAGTCAGTGGTGGACAAAGTACACAAATCCTGTACATGAGTAAAAGTAGAGATAGCGTGAGATATTACTCCAGTAAAATGAATAGTCCTTCATTTACATTTCCAAGTGAGTAAAAGTACAAAGGAACTTGCTTTCAAATGTACTTAAGCATCAAAAGTAAAAGTCTGATTATTTATTGTGGCATCTAGTGTTATATTACTTTTGTTAAAGTAGGGCTTCACTCCACCAGCCGACTGTCTTAGAATCATCAGCCGCATGCAAGACTAATTAACAGACATTTTATTTACCCAAATGTTAATCATCTATTGTTAATCATTTTATTTCACAATATGAGAACATTCACTAAGGTGAAACTACAGGCTGATGCACTGATCTTGTAATAGTAAAGTGTGTGATGTATCCTGACTGGTGTACCAGATCTGCTTCAATTTCAATCTTTTATTTTTCCACCTATACGTACGTCATAACAACAGATGTTGCATAATGTAGTGGAGTAGAAAGGATGATATTTTACTTAGAAGTGTAATGAAGAAAAAGTAAAAAATGGAAATGCTTCAGTAAAGTACAGATAAGTATGAAATGTACTTAATGTAAGTACAGTAACAAATTACATTTACTCCATTATTGTAGAACACTGAAAACAGTTAACTATTGACTTTATGCCTAGATGTTCATATGTATTTTACCACCTTACGTCGGCCCTCATTCACAATAAGAACTGCAACAGAAACACACACACACACACAACCAGAAAATCAAAATGTCATGAAGTGATATAATGCTTCTTTATTGGTAAGTGGTTTCAATATCACTTTGAGTAGCAAACAGTTGTATTTAACATTTATTAAGCAGTTATTTTCAGAATAGCGATATCTTCCATCTTAACATAACATCTTCATAATATCTTTTTATTTGTATTTCAATGAAGTCTGTGACTAAAAAAAGGAAGGAACAGATTATTACAAGCATCATTTTTGGTTACTAAAGTAAGGCAGTAACAGTAAAGTGAATTATAACAATAACACACGTGCTTGTGGTTCTAAAGTGAATAAGCGCTTGCTGTAGTTTAGATTCCTGAAGCAGAACCGGGAACAAGGTGTCTCATTAAACAGAGAATAAAGAAACGTGTAAACTGCACTCAGTGTTTAAGCAGTTTGGTCTAACCCATCTTCCTTTCATGAGAGAGCAGCCACACCTTAATTTTATCTCCATTGCCTCCCATATATTTGCCGCTTTCCCCTGAGCTGCACAGGACGCGGTGACACGGCACGATCAGAGGAACCTGAAAGGTGCGAACACGAGCGAGAGGAAGGTCAGCTGACAGATTTGACATTTGTACTCGCAGGAGAAATTAACTCATGTAAATGAACCTGACCGGATTTCTCCTCATAGCCCCGCCCACTGCTCGAGCAGCCTTGGGGTTTCCTGCCATCTCGCCGAGCTCCTTGTAGGAGACGGTTTGTCCAACGTGTACCCTCGACTGTAACGTCCTCAACACGTGGGCAGAGAAGGAGTCTGAAAAAGTGGTAGAGGTTTATATAATTGACACCAACATGACACTGAGTGTGTGTGTGTGTGTGTGTGTGTGTGTGTGTGTGTGTGTGTGATACACATACCTCCCTGCAGCAGAGGGTGGTGTAAGGCAGGAAAAGGAAGAGAGCTGACTGACTGTGCAGAACGAAAGTAACTCTGGAGCCATGTCACACACCGCTGGAGCTCAGAGTTCAGCTCTGCCTGGTCTGAGATGAGGCCGGACCTGACGACACGCAAGAAGAGACGCTATGAGCAACGAGCATTAAGAGAGTTAAAATAGAGTCATGAAGCCGTTTACCATCAAGGCCGAGAGATTCGAGTACAATGTGTAAAGGTTCAGTTACTTAAGAAAAAACAATCATTGTGGTATTGTGTCAATTAATCATTTATGGCCAGATAAAAGATCTATACTGTACTGATGCTTCTCATTAATATATAGGACTAACTGATTATTTCAAACAATCCATGCTGTCAGTTCCATAATCCAACCACAAAAATCTTTACCTAGACTTCTAGTCTCTGTAACTGGAGAAGCCACAACTCAGGAAAGTGGTGTAAAAAAAGAAGAAGAAAAAAAAAAAAAAAAGAGCTAAAAAAAGGTCACTGAACTTTGGTGTCTGTTTTTCATACTCTGATCGACTCTACTATGTTTTTCCAAGTTTCGGTTTCCTCCAGTGAAATACATTATGACCTTGAATTTAGGTCACGTTGGTGATTTTCTTTTTTAATGAGCTGTCTTGAAACTAATTTTAACAATATCCCCGAGCCCAGAGCTTTAGAACAGCATCTCTTTAAACACAATCCTAGGAACTCTAATGTGGAAACGAGAGCTTTCTGAACTAACAGGCAACATGTCTGACTGGATCAACATGTTATCAGAGCCTGCAACAGCCACAAAGAGTTTTGACATTAACAGATATTTTACTTCTTTCTTTTATTTCAGCTGCTCCTGTTCGGGGTCTTTAACAGACATTTAACTGACTTGTTAAATATTGCAAAGACATTTTGACTCGTTTACTCACTGACTCAAATACTCATTTGCCCTCATCACCAGAGAGGAACTTAAACCCCCAAAGATTTATGATCAAATGTACACATCTAAATGATTACTCATGCTGCCATTACTATAACTACTAGTGGTTTTCCCTGTTTTCCAGAGTGGAATATAAGCACGTCTAGAAGAGAAAATTTTAAAGAAATTTCTGATTTTCAAAGAGGTGAAGAGGATTGTTTGTCAGTCTGAGGCCGGAGAGTCTTAGAGACAAATAGGTAGAAATCTAGAAATCCCCTTACTAAAGGTAAAGTGTAAAACAATAACACGGGCATGACCTGGACCTTCTGAAAGACGTCTTCTTGCTGATCAAAGACCTGTTGATAATAACTCTCAGTCTACGCCTAAGCTAGTTGCTGCTTTTAAAGCCACTAAATAAAAGACTCAAAGTATCAATAAACACTAAAATACATTTATACATTTTCATAAAACTGTTGATGTCTGTTTAATTTTTGAGCATAAAGTCCGTCCCTGATTATGTTCAATAATTTCTAAAACGCTATGCTAGAAAGAAACCTTGAATTTTGTGCTGTTATCTCACATGATGATCATCTAGGCATCTCTGATCCAGCTCATCCTGGACACCTGCTGTTTGAACTGCTTCCATCAAGAAAAAGTCTGAGCACAATAACAACCACCACCACCAGAACACACAGAGGAACAGCTTCCTTATACAGTTCATGCTGCTAAATTCTAATTTATATAGTGCTTTTAACAATGGTCATTGTCTCAAAGCAGCTTCACAAAAATGAAAAGAAAATTTTAAAAAGAAAAAGAAAAAAAAAAGAAAATGTATCCAAATCAGACTAGACATCATATATTCCACATATCTTTACTGTTATATCATTGTCTATTTATTTATTTATTTATTTATGCGTTATGCGTCTGGTAACCCCTTCCACATGCACTTTCATATATTAGGAGAGGTGTTCGAGTCAACCTGGGACTTTTGATTTGTACATAATGACTGAACACAGTTTTGAGAGTAAAAACTCCCTTTATTTCTCTATATAACCCCCTGATACATTAATGTACCATCACCTGTCATTGAACAGATAATTTCCACTGTCTTACTAGGTTACTAACTAAGTGCCATCAGTCACACATTATTGAGAAACTTTATTTATTTATTTGGACCCGCTTTAGTCGTCGCTTAAAGACCTCACATAGGCCGAAGAATAAGGGGAAAAGATTTTATGCTATTGTGATGGCATAGTGGCACAGAGTTTCCATGGTGATAGTGGTACCCATGTGTTGTCTCCATAGCAACAGCAGGCATTCTGTGTAGTGTGTGTGTGTTTGTGTGTGTGTGTGACACCTGTGCTCAGGTTCTATAGTGATGGTGTGTAGTCCTTTCTCACATCCACTCAGCAGCAGCTCTCCCACAGGAGACTCCACAGACACACACTGCAACACACACTCACTACTAACACACACACACACACACACACACACACACGAATAAAGGCTGATAGATGAAACTGATTAATATAATAAATGATATTATAAACAAGTAATGCATTACCCCTGAGCCTTGTTTAGTCTCAGGATGTTGTACAGTACATACCTCTGCTTCTGCATGGTAGAACACACACGCGCGCGCGCGCACACACTGTGACTCGAGCAGTGCTGTAGCACGCGATAACTTTTGCATTTAATGTGCGCGAGTTTCATTTCTGGTTTAAAGAAAGTGAATGAGGATTGACGTGAAGCCTGACCAATCAGCTGCAGGAGATTCAAACGTCACTCTCACACTGCGTCATGATTGGACGGCCTCCATGACGTCATTTCGTTTCTTTCGCTTCCGTTTAATAATAATAATAAAAAAAGAGTAAACATAACATAGAATACCGAGGAAATGTATTTATTTTATTGGGAAAAATATTATATTAATAAATGTAAATTTTCTTTAACATTCCGAAAATTACATCATTTTCTTTGCGATCACAACGACGTAATTACAACACAAAAAATATTAATACCGAAAAAAGTTCAAAATTTGTCACATTATATATGATGAATTCTATGTACATTTTGATCTACTACATTTGTAACATTTTATTTTATATATTTAGTTTGAATTATTATTTTTTAAATTTAATTTAATTTATTTACTTATTTATTTTAAATGTTTTCCTACATTGTTTTTGCAATTATAATGGCATCCAATGTTATACTTTAATGTTGAAGATGTATACACTTGTAATAATAATAATTTTAAAAAATTACAATAATTTAAAAAATGAAACAAAATTGTGTGTGTCCTGGAATGCTTCTTAAAATACAATACTTAAGTATATATTTATTATCAAGCCTTGCATTAACGTAAAATATATTACAAATGCATTGTTTCATCAGCCTTCATTTTCCATCATTTGTATCTTTATCATCATCACCAGTCATAGTTCCCCCTTTGCAGACTTGACCCTATAAACTTCCATCTCCATCTTCTCCACCTTTCATCCTCATCACTAAATGCCTTCTCTTCCTCACCATCATCCACTACCTTAGCCATCACTTTTGCATTCAATTTAACAAAGAGACAAACGTCGTCTACAAACAAACTTTTGTATTCCTTCATTAAAAAATAATTTGGTCTGAACGCACCGCTGTCTTCTTCGTCCTGTACACCTGAACTTCACAACCACATCCCAGATTTTCATACTAGATTTAGTCTCCCTTTGGTGCCATTTACACAGTCCTCCTCATGAAGTTAAATATTCTCTCCACTGTGCAATATTAGGTGCAATACCACTGAAATTTACAGTATTTGAAAAAACATCGCATCCTACTTCACTTTTTGTTAATTGTATTTTGTTTAGTGTTTGTTGTCATCTCTGAAAGCTTCCGTCACCAAAACAAATTCATTATAGAGTATATAACTAAATAAAAACCAATAAAACAAACAGCAAGCCGTTTGAGATTTTACAACAAATCCTCAATGACACGGTTGGGAACTATTTTTAAACTTTTATTTTCATACAAAATACATAAATATAGCATCTGCGGGTGGGTTCGGCGGCAGAAAAAATATTTGTACAGACACATTTCACGTGCACGCACACGAACAAACGACAGTCACGTTGAAAAGTAAGGAGACGTTCTTAAGAAAGGAATTCGTCTCTCCCAATCCCTCTGAAACCTGATTAAATACAGTGAACTGTTTAATCCTTGGTCAAATGCATTTCCCTGTCTGAGTGGAGAAAACCTTTCAAAGAATTCAAGCGACCCATAAATAAATAGGGTCATTACTGCTAAGGCATTATATTATATATTATTCACTGCCATTATGTACCATTATTACATATATTCCTTTCTTTTTCTTTTTTCTTCTTTTTTTAAAAACAGTGTGTATGTAGAAATGGGCATCATGGGCGTGAAGCAGCAAGAAAAAAATAAAAAATACTAATCCTGATTAGCCACCAAACATCCCAAATTACCTGAACGTCTGTAACTTCAGCAATGCCACTCACTATCCGTATAGTGAATCATAAAGCAGCAGATGAAAATGACAGCACACACACACACAAAAAAAATAACACGTAGTGGCTGTCTATGGCACCAGCTATTTCTGAAGATTTCTTTTGTGAGACAAAGCGCAGTTTGTGCTTTAAGTGACATAATCTAGGCTGTAAAAATACAGTACTGCCTAGTTTCGTTGAATACAACACTAAACACGTCATTCACACCACTGATATATATATTTATAAAGAACTCAAATTATTTGAGAAGAAAATATGAAGATGTGGAAGTGTGCAAATTTCTTTGGGTATCTACATTGTTAAAAAAAAATAATAATAATTCAAGCAACCTTATTTGACACGGGTGAAGCAGAATTAGCAAAAGGTTAGCAAACACACCGGTTGCGACTTGATTCAGCATTCATTCAAACCTGATTTAAAAAGTTATTCTTAGTTCAACACCATAAATAGACCGTAAAACCCAGTGACCCTGCTCTGTAGTATTCATTCATTGCGCGGATATTTTTCTTCTTCCTCAAAAAAAAAATACAGCAACTTCTAATCTCAGGAGGTAACTCTTAGCTAGACATCTTTGTCTCTCTTTTTGAACCTCGCTTATAAATAGAAACTTTAATAACCATTCATGTAGGTACACGTCATATTGTTTTGCGCTTTTCAAATGATGTGTTACTATAATAATTGCAGTGCACGAAAAGAAAAGGTGTGTGCGTGTTATTGTTTTTTTTTTTTTTTAATAGTTGAAGGGTTATTAGAGTAATGCTCTGTTGTATATATAAAACAGCTGTGTTGTGTGTGTGTGAATAGAATATTTTATGCCAGAACTGTCCTGAAGGCGCTCCAGGCATGGAAACAGCGAGTAAAGCAATGAGGTTCGTTGCCTTTGCGCACCAGGCGCAGCTTCCTCGGGTGCTCTGCATCCTTCGACCTCATGTGTTGAATATAGACCTGAAAAAAATTAAATAAAAAGATGAGATGGAGAAGGAAAATAAGAGCTAGTAATACAGGTAGTCCCTGACTTACGAACATTACGAGTTCCGTATTTCCCCAGATACGAATGGACTGCAGTTCTACGAACATTTGTAGATGTGAACAAATTGCGAAAGTAGTTCATGTGTATTGTACAAAAAAAATAATTAGACACTGCAGTGCACCAGATACCAATATTTACAATTATATACAATATTTTCAGTGTGTAACTGAATGTATAAAATCTCTAAAGTCCGGTATATCGTATGTGTGGTTGGCGCGTGCTGGGGAACTGAGTGCGGGGTTTCAATGAATCACTCCGCGAGCACGATGATAGCAAATGTTTCTCCTGTAACGCTGTCCCGATGGTAAATAATCATAATTTCGGAAAAAATCCTCAACGAGACAGAGTCCTCACTCCGAAACAGCTCTGAGACATGTGTGAGATTAATTTCCTTAGGCGCGGTTATGGTTTTTGGCCACATGATGGCAGTGTGGGGAAAGGGGGGACAGAGATTTAGTCAAGTGGATTGGTATGCTTTACATTGTATATTCGTGTCGGAGGTGTACAAGACTCACATTGTTAGACTTGTGAACAAATCCGACTTACGTACGTGATCCTGGAACGGAACTCGTTCGTAAGTCAGGGACTACCTGTACCTAATTGTGGTTGTAATCTACCATCCTGGTCTTACCTGACAGGCCTTGAGACTCAGTTTGATCTCCACCTGGCTTGTCTGGGTGCCAACCCACATGTACACCTGCAAAACACACAAACACGAGCCTTTAAGCACAACTCCTCCACCGAGGCTTTGTTCAAACGATTACTCGAATAAACCTTTAAAGAACGCTCTTACTTCTTTTCCGTTGTCCAGAAGCATGATGTCATCATCGGCCAAATCGTCTTGACAGAAGTCGGAACATTTCTCAGAGATAGAAAAGTAGCCCTTCTCATTAGAGCACCTGCAATTAAACAGCACGGATGAATTAACTTTTATTTTTATTTAAAAAGATAACATCACACAAACAAAAAGTAAAACAAATCTCAATTTCTGACCTAAAGAGCCTGGCGTATTTCATGTATTCTGCGTCTTCGTCGTATTGTTTCTGCGAGCCGATGCCAACCCAGAAGAAGTTTTCGGGCTCCTCCCCCTCGTTTATTACCTGTAAAAGTCAATAAACTCGTCGTCGTGTAACCCGTTCAAAACGTTCGTCTTAAAAAGACAAAACTAACATTAGGTCCTAACAGGTACCTGCTTGCTGTAGGTGTCATCAAACATGGAGTTCATGATATCCTCTGCCAGCTTGGCCTCGTCCGGGTCGGCTGCTCTGCCAACCCACGTATACACAATACCCTGGTTGTCTGTACTCTCAAATGGCACCTACAAGAAAACAAAACAAACAAGCAAAAAAATGTGTGGGCATCCACAATAGTCACAATCATGTTTTTCTTTTAAAAAGCAACACCAGCACTACAATTTCTACAATATGAATTTTTTTAAAGCCTCAGAAAGGTTAAAATTAGTTTTTTCAATACCATGTTATTTTGATCATGGCTCCAAAGAACCAACATGATGCACACATTAAATTATTAATACAAACTATGAATAGTCTCTGTTTACAGTAAAGGCTGTGATGGCGGGCACACATTAGCTAAAACCTCTCGCTCGGACCACTCACACACACACGGGGTAACCCAATGCCGCCCTAACTGCAGGATCTGCGTGTGTGTGAGAAGAGGGCGGGGCCTGCAAATACACCTGGTCTGGAGCGCAATTGGAGGATGCCATGCTCCAATGCCGCCTAGTGAGTAGATCAATCATACCTGAAGCTTTAAATCACACGTTTCTCCTGTCTTCGCAGACTACGAGAACACTACACCAAGAAGGAAGCTAATTCACTGTACACGTTTAAGTTCTGCTGAACGGTGTGCTTGAGTAAAGACCGTTCATGCTTGTGGAGCCTGGTTCCAGTGTTTTCTCTCCTTGTTAAACCCGTTACAAGTTTTATTTTTACTTTATATTTTCTATTAATCATTTTTATATGAATATTTTTGAGTTGTGGAACGAATCGTCAGAGTTCCCATTATGGGGAAATTCCCTCTGAGACAAAATGGCGTCCGGGATTCCCCTAAGGCGCAGAGACGACACTGTTGCATTTATGTGCGTTAGGTTCATTTCCTTAGACGCGGTTATGGTTTGTGACCACATGAGGGCAGTCTGGGGAAACAGGAACATGTTTAGTCAAGTGGATTGGTGTGATTTATGTTGTATATTCATGTCAAAGGTGTACAAGACTCACTTTGTTAGACTTACGAACAAATCTGACTTACAAACAACTCTGACTGACGAACATGCTCGGGGAATGGACTTCGTTCGTAAGTCGGGGACCTCCTGTACTAATCACGTGATATTTCGGAGGAATTTTAGAACTAATAAATCACAGTCCCGCCTTCTTGTTTTCTATTGGCGCTCTGTCAGACGCTTGTGAATTCACAGGTAAACCCTGACCCAGATAAAGTCAGTGTGTGTGTGTGACCTCTGAGCAATCTAAACAGCTAAGATTTCCCAATCCATCTGTGACTCATATGTTTATAAACAAAGGAAACTATTGAAGGACTTCCTGCATACTTTCTCCGTTCAGTGAACTGCGTTTTCTGCTTGGGGATTTCAAATCTGATACGTTTTTATCTGACTGACGCTAAAGCTGAGAAAGTGGAAACAGGCTGCTTTGAGGTGGCACTTTTGCCTTTATCTCCGGTACAATTCCATAAAACATTACCTTAAGTATGAAGCAGAACTCAGAGTTGAGGTTACTGGAGTCAGTGGAAATCTGGATAGTCCTACAGAGAAGGATAAATCAGCACGTTAGTCCAGAACAAATATTAACCTACAGTAATTATTTGACAATTTAAACACGTGTATGGGAGATGACATCAACCTGGTGCAGAGCGCACTGCCGTTCGTCCTGATGTGGTACAGACTGGGCTGCACGTTGTCCACCTTCAGCTTTCTCTTCCCTTTGTGGATAATGAACTTCCTTTTGAAGTGTGACAAGAACTTGAGGTTCTCCTGCTGCTGGGTCATCCTCACAACCTGCAGGAGGTACACATTATTTAAAAAAAAAAGTGTTGTTTCTGAATAAATTACCTTACAGATGACTGAGATATTAAAACGTACCTCCAGCTTGCCGGGGAAAAGACTCTCAAACTTCTTCTGCAAGCTGAATGTAAATGTAAGCCAGCCCATGTTGGAAGCCTCACGACCTTGCCAGAAGTAAACCACACACTGGAAATCCTCTTCGGGTTGCTTGTCCTCCTCCTCTCCTTCTCCATCCTCACCTTTTTCTTTATCTTTATCCTCCTCATATTCAACTGGTACCCAGTACCTACGATCCGACAAACAATCAAGATAACCGTCCATCAGCTTTTACTCTGATAGTATTGGTTCTAATTAAAAAAATTTTTCATGTTATTCATACAATACAGAAAATGTTTGTGGCAAAAAAAGCTACTTCTGAAGTCTATGCAATGTTGAAGTGACCGATCTTGCTTCTCTGAAAAATTTCAAGCTGCTAACTTCAGCCGTTTTAGAGAGATGATTTATGTGCCCCAAAAATAACAAATTTTCAGCGTTATACTGTCTCGCTTTAAACAATAATAATTTAAAATACAAATGATTCATATTTCTTTATTGAGCATTGATATCAAATTATGTGTAAGCTTCTAAAAGCATATGACCTGTAAAAAATGTTTTACTTAAATAGTTTTTGGGAAAAAGCTAAAAGAACAAAAAATCTGTAGTGTCCGTAACCATGTCAAATTCATGTTGCAGTATCTTAACAATTTAGCATTTTAGAATAATACATTTTATTTCAGGTTTCTGTCTTTTCATGTGAAATCTAAATTGGCCAAGTTTCACCTGAATGACGATTAAGATCACTGAAAGATTTTGAAAAAGAAAAAAAAAAAAAAAGGTTACGGACACTACACCTATAGTACGTGACACTTTTTAACACCAATACCATGTTTTAGTCGTGTGCATTACTTAAACGCAGAATGCACATACTCACACATACTGCAGAGTCTGTCTAGGCTGAAAGCTACCACCATGACTACACTTAAACTTAACTAATTATTTAAATTGCAGCAATCATGGAGAGTGATCATAAACACTGAAAAACATTGCGCTTCGCAGAGACACGAATACAATAACAGTAAAATAATTAATACTCTGTGTCAGAATAATATCCGAATGAGCATCCCGAACATGTGACTGTCGTCTTACTCAGTCAGACCAGGACTCATTTACAGTTCCCTTATATCACAGCAGAAATCTGAACCACGTGCATCATGTTAATGAATAAGAATGCAACTTACAACATGCTGTTACGTGAAACAAGTCTGCCAGTCATAATGATCTAGTAAGTGATGCTTCAAAAGCTCTGAGTTGTGTTGCCAGATGTGCAAATTATTTATATTTTTCAAATAGTAAATAAAAAAAAAACCTCATTCACTTTATGTTCAACTTTTTTCATTTTATGAGAAAGATCTCAGCACTGCCTAGGTGGGATTTTCTGTTTTCGTCTGAAAGAATCCCTGAATATTAATGAAAATGAGCTGTCTGAATGACAGAAAGCTGTCGCTTTAACTCGTTGATGATGCTCGTTGATGATACGTATCCCATGTATAGCAAGGAAAATAAGAGGAATTCCTATTTCCACAAGATCATCAATACATGCATCACTTACCTGCAGAGAAACACGTAACAGTCCTGGGTGTGGAAGTGGCCGAACTCCTCCTCTGGCAGCCGCGCAAACTTTTTACCTTCCAAAACGAATCCTTCCATACCATCCAGGTCCTCGTTCCATTCCTCCATCATCTGTTCAGCCTGTATAACAACCACAGCAAGGAACACAGGGCATGTCAAAAACAATGTTCAGAACAGAAGCGTTTGGAGATTTGGATATAAAATTCAGACCGATACTCTAAGGAAGGTGAAAGTTTCTTAAAGAGAATAATTACTGGTTACGAGATACGGATTCATCACTACGAGTCTGAGAGTAAACGGCTTACAGTTTTCTAGGATTCCCAAGGGCCAGAAGTGTTGCAACATTATCAGGAAAAAGATTCCACAATCAACGACTTCGGGTCAACAAACATTCCTGTTTCAATTTTAAACTTGAAAGTGGGTACGGGTTCCCTTGTGTATGGGGAAACAATTTCACGTCTTTCTTAAGGATTCTTAAGGAAATTAAGTAAATAATTACACAGAGAGCTCGTACCTCAGAAAGTGGCATGGGTGGCTGCCTGGGCAGGAAGAGTGCAGTCAGGTCAGCCTTCATCTGGTTCTTTTGCTCTGCGTCCTTCTTCACCTTTCCGGACAGGTTATCGTTCTGTTTAACGCTCTCTGCGTTCCTGGTGTAGTCCACCTTCAACACATCATCCCAGTTCTTAAACTTGGATTTGAAGACCTAATAGGAAAAAAAAGAGGAAAAAAAAAAAACCCAGAGACATTGAGGGGGAAAAAAGTCTTTTATCTAATTTCCAATCAGTTGTCTTGTCAGAATGTCTATTATTAAGATTGAGTCAGAAACACAACTCTTAGCATTGTACAAGCACAAGACAATAATTTTTTTAAATAATAAATGTGCTTGTATTATAAAGCGTGTCTAACCTGGCACTCTGTACCCTCCAGGTTGCGGATGACCAAGGCGTGTTTTGGTCGATGGAGCATGCTGCACAGCTCTTGGCCTAATTTCAGAGCAGCCGCTCTTACGAGACGAGGGGACTTGCGTCCAATCCAAATGAACACCTCAGACCAGCAATCCAGTACATATACACCTTTAGTGTCTAGAAGGCTTTGGAGCTGCAACAGGACGACATCAGTACAGTTAAAAGAAGGCAACGTGTTATTTAAAAGCAATATTATTTATATGGTTGAACCTTCGATTGTGTTTGTACATCAAAGCACTAGTATATCAAAGCAAATTTCCCATACGAAATAATGTAAACTCAGAGGATTCGTTGTGTAGCCCAAAAATATACTTATATAAAGATAATTAATACAAAACATAAACTAAAAACAAAACAACTTAACCTGCATTTTATCTTTGGTTCAGTTGCGATCACATGACGCTTGTATACATACTACACATATTTCAAGACCTCGCTCGTTTATCAAATTAAAATGTAACATTTTTTGCTCGTCTTGCAAAACACATGCAAACTAAGTTACTCGCAATCCAAGGTTCCACTGTAAAAATTTTAGCAATATTTTTTTTTTCCACATACCAGCCTGAGCTCAGGAAGAACATCGAGCTTGAATTTATTCTTATGTTCGACTGAAAGCTTGTAGTTGATTTGAGGAAGTTCGAGATATCCTAAACCCAGACCAACCTAGAGCACAAATACAAGATCAGGTTTTATACATCCTTATTTCACACAGACTTTTTTGTCTGTCTTAAAAGGGAACGAAAGCACCTACCTTGTAGAGTTTCGGTCGTACTGGAGAAAAGTTATCTGGAACGTGTTTCTTGATTTCTTCCGGCTGTCCACCGAGAACTTCCCAAAACTCTGGCGGCTCCTGATTCTGGATCAATGAAGTGATTTCTGCTTTGCCTTTCCTTTCATTCTTATTTATCTTCTCAGCAAATAACCTTTAGATGCCAAAATCAGGTCAGAGTGAAGAAGAAGGAAAAAAAAAAATCAATAAGCATACAAAAAAATAATAAAATTCTACAACATACCTGGCTTTTGTGGTGCTGCTCAGGGTGGCGTTAGCTCCCCTCCACACGTATAATTCAAGGCCAGCATCCAGCAAGAACACATAGCTGAAAAACAAAAAGCAATATTTTAATGTTTTAGAGATAAACCATCTTTGTACACATCTCAGCAGATCAGAAGTTATCTTGGACTTACCGAGGATCGAGGGAGGCTCCCTTCAGAGGCACAGCCTCCAATCGGATGTTTTTCTTCCCGTATACACGATAAAGTCTGTCCCAAAAATAATATGTTAAATGCGTTTGTAGAAGAAGCATGCCATTGTTTTTAACAATAGCTTATAGTTTTAGTTTAATACCTTGTCGAGTATTGTGTATCTTCCACCGTGTAGAATCCACTAGCAGTTCCTCCTTCTATGTAGGAAATCTCAACATCAAACACCTGAAGGAATAAAGAGCAGGAACAAACCAAAAAGATAAATAAAAAAGGATTTTAAAACATCTATCAGTGTTTCCCTTGGTAATTTGATAGTTTTAGGTTGTTTCTGTGACTAAATAATAATAAGATGCAAATTTTGTGAGTTCGACATTTTTTGGCGACGTCATTCCCATATACAGGTAGCAGTAAAATTTACACGTTTTACAAGTAACTAGCTGCGTCTGTGATACACGTAAGGGCGTATGAAAACAGTACAGCGCCCTCTGTTGAATTTTGAGATGAACTAACATTGTTTTTCTAGGTATGATATAAGGGTGTTTCCTTTAAAAATTCAAACTAGTATATCTTCTCTTTCTTTGTGATGAAACAAAGCCTATATGTTACCTCATGCTCAGCCAAATACACCTGTGAAAACCGTATTAAAATTCCTTCAGTAGTTTGTATGTGATACATACACAAACAGAAAAATTCCAAAATCCATCTATTGTATTCTATTACTCAACTTACACCCCCAAATAATCTTTTCGCAAAATATCTTTACGCCCACTTTTAGTGTGGGCTAATGTACAGTCCTGATCAACACATCTAGCTAATTGACGTTTAATTGACGTTTAACTCAAGACAGACAATACAAAAATTTATTAATCGATCTAATCCTCGTGCTCTACTAACCGCAGTAAATTCTTCACTTTCGTCTCCCATTTCCTCTCGGATCGTCCGGCACTCGGCACCCAGAAAATTACGAAGATTAACAGCATGGATAGCAGAGCCTGCTTTCTTATCCAGGGTGGCCTCCTGACCGATCCAGTAAAAGATCTGCCAGGTCAAAGCTCCATTATCATCTAGGTAAGTCTGAAAATAAGGACAGAGATAATTAGAAATACAAGAGATGAGGAGTAAACCTCTTTATGGAGGGCAAAAAAAAAAAAGCACATTTTAGCCGCATGAGCCGAAACGAGGGAGAAAACATTACCTTGAGGACAATGTAACAGTCAGCCTCATAGAACTTTCCATGGAAAGCCTCGTCCACCTGAACAGGCAAGAAGTTCTCGATCTGCCACACAGTGACTCCGGGAACATGACCAGCATCCTCCAGGAAAAACTCCGAATAGTCAAGCGGAGGCTTCTCGAGGTTCTTATCCCAGCGTTTGGATTTCGGGTCAGAGTATTTCATATCACCGTTCTCCTGATTAAACAAGGAACATAATAATAATAATAATAATAATAATACAATTAAGGTTCTTGTGCAGAATAATACCCACACAGCATTACAGTATAAGTGATCGAGTTATTTTGAGCAGCTATAACTTCTTACAGATTGATTTTGAAGTATTTAAAGCTATTGAAAGTATTTAAATACACATTGTAATGCTGTGTAACTTCAATGTGTTGTTTATTGTTGTTTATCATTTCGCACACAAAGAGAATCATCTGTTCCACACTTCGGTCCAGTAGGTGGTGTTAATGCAGAAAACTCAAAACTTAGCACTTTCTATTTTCTAAAAGAAGCTGTATTAATATTTTCAGTTACAGTATATAGTTATCATCATTATATCTTAAAATAATTTATCTGTTTTTTTGTTTTTTTTAATACTCCTCACCCTTTTGTAGGGCTGAGAGCTAAAATAATGATCACAGACTGGAAACAATTTGTGCACAAGCCTCACCTGTGCAATTCATATGCCAGGGTTCCTTAATATCAGGTACAATATTAAATAATGATATCAGGTGCAATATCAATTAATTACCATCATGTGCAATAATCAATTAATATCAGGTACAATATCAATTAACAATATATGTTATTTTTACTTTATTTATTACTTCATTTAATTGCTTCTTATATTTTATTTTATTACTCTTTGCTCCTGCATCAGTGCCAGGCAGAAGAATTTAAACCCAGATTAATAAAGGTGTATCTTATCTTAATTGTAGACTGCTTAACGTTTTAAGTTACCTAAACAATTTAAAAATTTTATAAATCAATTATGAATTGACCGATCCATCAAATCCAACAAAAGACTGATTAACTTCCGTAATCTATTAAATCTCACAGCTCTCCTGCACTCAGGACTCACCTGAATAGATTTGTTCTTCTCCTGAGCCACATCAGACATGCCTTTCAGCACCTGTTTCGCCTGGTCGTCCTGTGTGGAATCCTTCCGTCGCCTTAACCTCATCTTTCTGGCCATCGTATCCCTCGGACTGTTTCCTATACAAGGATTATATACATTTGTTAAATAAATAAATAAATAAATAAATAAACACCTAAATTTCCTTGTTCAAGCAGCACTGGAATCATGTCATGTTAGATGTTATCTGTTTATATTAAAACGTGAACCTGCAACCTTAAAATAAATAAGCATTATACGTGAATATCATTCTTGTAACCGGATACGTGAATCTCTTTCGCTGGAACAAAAAACAAAAACGACAGGTGGTCTTACTGCACCTCCACCTGCAGCGGCCACGGTAGCCGGCGATGCTCCGGCCAATCGCAACTGGTTCTGCAGCGAGAAGTCTATGTTGTACCACTCGGCGCCCCTGTCCACTGGTTTGGGTGGCATTACCAGGTTTGGATTTTCACGGACATCCAAAACCTATAATAAAATATTAACAGGAGTACGGAGTGAAGGTTAATTTATTTAGGTTTGTCAAAAAAAAAAAAAAAAAAAAAAAAAAAAAAAAAAAAAGGAATACTTTTAATTTTTAACCCTTACCTCTAAATCAGTGAGGAAATGGATAGCCTCTGGTAACGTCACAAGCCTGTTCTTGTTTAAAACCAATTTCTTTAGTTTTGCGCACCTGAAACACACAGATGAACCACATGGTTATGTAGTGTAATACAATTTGTAATTAAAATTTACCGGTGAGGAACAGAGATATTTCACTCTGATGAGATCGACTCCAAGAACAAAGAAAAGAGCTGGATGTGAATTGGGCTTTTTTTTATTTATTCATTAATAAAAGCCAGCATTCCAGGTTGTTTACATTACTGTTTACACTCTGAATAATAGAAACAACCAAGTATAAATAGCAAATATTATAGGCAAGTTTAAACAGAACCCCGGGTGTATTCACACTGGACTTGTAGCTTGATTCTCTTGGTTCGGACCAAAGCTGAAATTAACACATTAGTTTCGGTTCACTTTAATAAAGTCCTGGTTCGCTTAGCTATCACGCTGATATTTTCATCAGATCAAAATGCAGGACCAGAGGGCATGCGGATTAGACCATTTTAACCGTGCGGAACTATGGCTCAAGATTAGCATAATTTTTTTTATTTTGCGACTATCCAGACAGCCGACAATAGTGACCCCCGCACCCCAAAACAAAAAAATAAAAACAATAAATTCATTATTTTAAAAAAAGACAAAAAATAAAAGGAATCAGTGACATTTAATCCTTTGATAGACCCTCCCCTCTCGTGTCTGACTGCCCGGTACGAGAGCGCACACAGTGCACTATCGTAAAGTAAGTCCCCGACTTACGAACAAATTCCGGTCTGGGAGAACGAGTCACAATCGTTCATAAGTTGGATTCGTTCACAAGTCCAAAAAAGTGAGTCTTAATGTGAGTCCCTATCTCACCTATGCAGAGTCAGAACTTTTCTGAAATTATGATTATTCACCATCAGGACAGCTTTACAGGACAGACATCCACAATGATTTTCTGTCATCGTGCTCCCGGACTGATTCATTGAAACCGATGAGGCTGACTAATTTACTTACACACTGAAAATATTGTATATATAAACATTGATATCTGGTGCACTGCAGTGTTTAACTGTTTTGAGCTACTTCCGTGATTTGTTTTTATCTACGAATGTTTGTAAGTCGGGGACTAACTGTACAGCAGGACCGTTTACAATAATCAGAGTGTATAAAAACATATGACCTGTTGAAACATATCACCTTGTCATTAAACGCAGTCCCGCTGGGCTAACACGTGCATTCTTGTGCTCTCATGCACTGTCTAACAGTTTTTAACTTATGATCTTAGGTATTTCATATTTGTAGAAACTCATCCAATTTCAAGGGGTCGTACCTGTTCAAGTGAAACGCACTAACAGAGCAGCCGCACCAGACGTCGTTTTAATCGGAGCAAACATGTAATTTGTGAACACACCCTATATGTAGGAAGTCCTGCGTTAGTGGTTAGGATTGTAAATTGTAAAATGAAACAAGTCCATGACTTCCTACCTGCAGAGCCCCTCTGGAATAAGCTCCAGGTTATTATTGGCTGCCATGAACTCCACCAGACTGGACAGCTTCCCAACACCAGGGGGCACTCCATCAAAATCAAGCTTGTTTGAGTTCACATACAGCTTCTTCATTTTGGACAACTTGCAAATTGCAGACTCGGGGGGGGCGGGGGGGGGGGGGGGCGGG
>JAQMYL010000023.1:19085038-19101823 GCA_030014365.1 Clarias pachynema | reverse complement strand
CAACTGTGACATCATACAGTAGCTATGACTATGAGGCCACGGCGAGCACCAATCACATTTTCTTCAGGAAATGTGCCTCTCTAGTTATTATTATTATATATTATTATTATTATTATTAGTATTAGTTGTATTAGTAGTACTAACCTGATTGTCTGTGACAACTCAACTACTTAGTAGTAGTAAAAGTATTATTAGTATTGGCACCACTAGTAGTAGTAGTATCATATATTAGTAGTAGTTGTATTAGTAGTAGTGACAACTGTATAACTGTGTTATTACTCTTATGAGTGGCAGTAATATTAGTAGTAACATTAGTAGTAACATTAGTAGTAATACCAGTGATAGTATAAACCTGTTTGTCTGTGACAACTCAACTACTTTACCTCATGATAAGGTAAAGTAAAGTGTCTTACCTCCTTTAGGCATGATGATGATGATGTTTAGATGAGAACAGACCCTAAAGTCTAATTTTAGTGATGGAGCTTCAGTTCGATCCCAGTTTGGGCGACACGACAAACTGGTAATAAAGTGAAACTACAGCTAAGCACACCGTGTTGCTAACAATAGCCCAAGTTTTACGTAATCTTAACCAGGCCTACAATTTTAACACAACCTAGAATTATTAATGACCAATTACTTATGATACTGGAATAGCAAAGAAATAAACACTAACACTAAACTCTCTAAACACCAGCCTGCGACTCACAGTAACGTTAAAACCCCCGGTACAGCACCGTAACGCATTGATTTTCTCTCAGGCGCAACCGGGACACCTAACGTGATGCAATAAGGCAAAAGCAACACACCAGCCTTTTAAACGTACATTTATATATATTATATATTTTTTAAACATAAAACATGTTTAAAGACTTCTCTTAGCATGTGTAGTTTTATATAATATTTGAATATTTCATAAGAACAACTCGCGTTTTATTTTAATTTATGTGTATATATTTATATATTTATTTATTTACGTATTACTAAGCCGTAGGAAATCGTTAGGTAGGACCTGCGGAGTGACGTCAACAAACCGCGACGGCAAGTCCCTGTGCTGTGGGAGCTCGTAAACAATTGTGAGAAATATTACTTATCGTTTATTTCAATTTTTTTATCTTAAATTTGAGCCATGCCTAAGGTAAAAAGGAGCAGAAAGCCACCACCAGACGGTTGGGAGCTGATCGAGCCCACTTTGGATGAATTAGATCAGAAAATGCGGGAAGGTAATGCTAAGTTCAGCTAATCTTAGCCGAGTAGCCGCTAATCTGCTGTACTGTTTATGTGAGTGATGTGTTATGCGCATGTACAGTATGGGTTAATTGCTGGTTATGGTTGTAATTCGCAGCTGAAACCGAACCACATGAGGGGAAACGCAAGGTCGAGTCCCTTTGGCCGATATTCAGACTTCACCACCAGCGGAGCCGCTACATCTTCGACCTGTTTTACAAAAGGAAAGCCATCAGCAGGGGTGAGGCCTCCAGCACAGGGTTAGAGTCTAAGTGTAGAACCTGGACGGTATTAATGTCTCTTGGCGTTTTGTGTGTGTGTGTGTTTGGTTTACAGAGCTCTATGATTACTGTATAAAGGAAGGTTATGCTGACAAGAACCTTATTGCGAAGTGGAAGAAACAGGGTTATGAGAATCTGTGCTGTCTTCGGTGCATTCAGACACGAGACACCAACTTCGGTACCAACTGCATATGCAGAGTGCCTAAAAGCAAGCTGGAAGTGGTAAGATCGTTTTCAGGTTACAATATATAACTAAAGGTTTATGGACACCTGACCGTCACACCCGTATGTGGCTCTTGCTCAGACATTCGACACAATACTGAAAGCGCACCGTTGTATAAAACGCTTCTGTATGTTGTTACATACATTCGCAATTTCCCTTCATTGGAATTTCTTGGGGCAAAATCTGTTCCAGTATCGCACGGCGTGTTGAGGTTGGAGTGGAAGAAGTTAAGCCGTGAAATTCTTTATTCTTTGCATATCCCAGCTTTTTGTTAGAAGGCTGGGGGCAGGTTCTGATTTCTGTGATCAGCCCTTAAATCCCTGATTGGCCCTTAAACTCAACCCCAATGAACAACTTTAAGATGAACTGGAACACCGACTGCACCCCAGGCCTTCTCGCCTAACATCAGTGCCTGATCTGACTAATAGTCTCATAACTGATCTACTCAAATCTAGTGCAAAGCCTTTCCAGAAGAGTATAGATAATTATTAGAGCAAAGGCAGCCGAAATCTGAAATCAGATGGTCAAAAAACACATGAATGTGAAAATCAGGTGTCCACTTTATTTATTTATTTATTTATTTATTTACTTACTTATACTTATTTATAGTTGAGGTTTACATGTACACTGATCAGCCATAATATTATGTCCACATGCCTTATATGGAGTAGGTCCCTAGTTTTGCCTTCAAAACAGTGATGCGCTGTGTTCTGACTCCTTTCTGTCAAACCCAGCATTTACCATTTCAGCAGTTTGAGCTGCCGTAGCTCTTCTATTGGATCGGACTACAGCCTTCACTTCGTATGGTCATGAGTGAGCCTTGGCCACCCATGACCCTGTTGCCACTTCACCAGTTTTAATTCTTTAAAGCACTTTTGTTATGTCCTGACCACTGCAGAATGAGAACATCCCATGAGAGCTGCAGTTTTGAAGTCGCTCTGATCCATCACATCACCCATCACAATTTGACCTTTGTTTTAGTAGCATCATAGTCCATGTAGTCCGATCCGATAGAATCGCTACTGTAGTTCAAATTGCTAAAAGGATTAATGCTGATTCTGATAGAAAGGGGTCAGAACACACAGTGCATCACTGTTTTTATGGCAAAAGTGTTAGGCAAGTGGTTATAATGTTATGGCTGATCTGTGTACGTATGTCAGTAGTGGCGATTATGTTTTTGACGTTCTTTATCTTCCTCATAGGGTCGTATTATCGAGTGCACTCACTGTGGATGCAGAGGCTGTTCCGGGTGATCTAGATGAAGATTTCTACTGTGTGGACTCCTTATATCTTAACATGTATGCTTTGAAATTGTGCTTGTGAATATTATTTCATTCCAGATTTGTTTTTCATCTTTTCTTTATTATATGAGAATTCAGTTTTCATTAAACTTTATGCCATCTTAAATATGATTGTCTCCACTGTTTCTTATCTTTTAATGACTTTCACTCGTAGTTGATTTTTTTTTATTTATTAATTATTTGTTATGCTTTAAAATCATTCCACACAGTCATCTGAAGAAGAAAGTACCCCCTCATTGAATTCTCTTTTTATTTATCAGGGCTGAAATAACATCACATGTCTGTCGTCATTTTCTCAAAAATTAAACCAACATTTACAAACCAAGTGGGTAAAATCTGTTCACCTTTCTTACTTCTATAAACATTAAACGTCTTACTAAAGCTCAGGTGTTCAGTGATTGTGCAAGGTTAACTAATCATGAAGACGTGTGACTATCTGTATAAAACCAGAATATTTGGGGTTCTGGAGTTTCAAGTGTGTGCAAACATCATGCTAATAAGGAAGGTCATCTTCAAACAATTTGAAATTCTGATTTCTCCATCATTACCAAATGGAGAGCATTTGTCACAGCTCCCTGGGATTAATGCCTTAGATACGAGGATGAGTCAATAATTAAGGCTCCCGTCTCCCCATTCACTGCTGTGCAGGTGTGTGTGAACGTGTTACATCAGTTCATTTGTAGCTGCGGTGCGAACAAACATGAACGCTGCACTTAGGATTAGCACGAAAGGAGCAGCGTGCAGCTATTAGTTTTTACATGTGTATGTGGTTTGAGGGTGTATCTGTTGCTAAAACAACTCACGGAAGAGCATAAACAGACATTTTCAGATATTTGCAAACTAAATGTGAATAATAAAAGTTATACTCTAAGGAGGGTGAAAGTTTCTTAAAGAGAATCATTACTGGTGACGAGACACGGATTCATCACTACGAGCCTGAGAGTAAACGGCAGAGTCTGGAACAGAAACATCTTCAATCACAGACCGAGAAAAAGTTAAAAAGTCGACCATCAACGGTTACAGTTTTCTGGGAAATTCAAGGGCCAGAAGTATTGGAACATTATCAAGAAAAAGGTTCAACAATCAACAGTGCTCGTTACAGTGAGACGCTTATTGAAGAGCTGAAGACTAAACTTCGGATTAAACACAGAGGACTGATATCCAAGTGCGTTGTGATCTCATATGACGATGCAACAAAAAAAAAAAGGCCACATAGTGGGACCTATAGGCCTCTATAAGCACACTGAATGTTTAGAGAAGATGCAGAAAGAGGTCAAGGAAGAAAGTATTTGATGGGTTTCGTAAGGGCGACGAGACTAGAAATGCAGATTTTAGAAATAAGTAACAATGAAGATGAGAGAGATCAAGACCAGAAGGTGGCGGTAATGCAACATAATGAAGGCCAACCCCCAGTGAACACCATGAAGACAAGACTAAATGTTTATGTTCTTAAGAGCACAATTTGTAAAAGACTGAACAAATAATGTATTTCATGGAAGGGTGACTTGGAGAAAGCTCTGTGTCCCCAAGAAGGAACATGGAGCATGATGTCGGTTTGCAAAATAGCACCTGAACAAACCACAAAAGTTCTGGAACAATATTATTTGGACTGATGAAACAAAGGTGGAGATGTTTGCTGATCATTCACAGACAAAATCACTCTCACTCACACACTCATCCTCTATACCTCTTATAATGTACATGGTCGTGGGAGGCCTGGAGACTCTCCCAGGGCTCTTGGGGCTCTAGACAGGGTGCCAATCCATTGCATTTAAAATCCATTGGGCTGTGCCACAGGGATAGCATGGGAACTCCACACACACAGACCTAAGACAGAACTCAAACCCTTGACCCTGGAGGTACAAGGCTACAGTGCTAACCACTATGCTACTGTGCCATTTGACAAACTTCAAGCACAGTGTTTCACTACTAATGCCCAATAGCAGCTGTGAAGCATGGTGATGGAGGGCTGATGATCTGGGCTGGGAAACTCGAACTGACATTGAAATAACAACGAATTCTACTTTAAACCAGAATATTCTTTAGAGAAACATGAGGCTATTCATCCTTAAACTGGGCAAAATCTGGGTCATGAAACAGCACAGTGATCCCAAACACTCCAGGTATTCAACATCTGATTGACTCAAGAAGACAAAATCAGGGTGATGGTGTTGCTATGTCAAAGTTTAGACCTCAAACCTATTGAGGCCCAAATGCCCTCATATGAAGATATTTTCACTCAATCACTTAAATTTTCACTCACCTACTATATCCTGTTTCCGATCCTCATATAATATGATATCGAAGGATGTATGGTGTATGGTATTTATCCCAAGGCTCTATGTGCATCGTTTATAAATATTATAAAACTCACATTAAACCACACGGCCATTATTAGTTTGTTTTAGACTAAGAAGCAAATATCTCTAAAATCTTTCCAGGTTTCCTGCATTTATTAAATTTCACATCTTTATTTTTAATCCCTAATTCAGAGGAAATTAAAGAGGTTATTCCTGTTGGATTTATATTACATTACTTTGTATACTGTAAAATGAAAAGAAAAAAAAATCCATGGTATTTAAAAAAATAAAATTTTTATTTAAAATCATCAACAATATATATTTTCTGACAAATTATCAAACTTATCCATAGGCTTTATTTGCAGTAAAATACATATTTTATCTATATCTATATCACTCTGCGTTTTTAACCAAATATATTGCACTTGAAGAACAAAGGACACACATTTTAGGACAAAAATGTATGAATTTTGGACAGAGAGGATAGATGGTTCGAGAGAGGGGTGAAAGAAACCATCTATGTGCAGGTGGAAAATCCTTCTCTCAACAGAGGTGGAAGTCTTTGACACAACCTGTCTCCTTATTTTTCATGCTGCCCTTTGATCTATCCCAAGAAAGATTAAGACCTCTTCACACGTCCACCAAGAAAGCCACATTTAAGGACTCCCCTTACTCTTTCTGGTCGTTACACCTTAACGACTCTCTCTAATCTCTCTATTGTCTTCTTAACAGCTCTCTCCTTTCTACTCTCTAACGACCCTCCCTCCTATTCTCACCTTCTCTACTGTTCACGTAACAAGCCGTTTCAGATGGGGAGGAACGTTTGACCTTGGAGGACTTAAATATGAGGAACTTTCCAACTTACCTTAGACTGAAGAAGCTACTTGGACGAGAAGTGAAACATTTCTATTAACCTAAGAAGAAGTCCAGTTGACACAACTCAACTTCCGGATAACCTCACCTGGATGACTGAGAATCTTCACAGACATATTCCACCAAACACTGATTTCTTTATGTTATTTAGCCAAAGAATTAACATAATTTGTTTGCAAATAATTTGGATTTTTTTATTTGAGTTATTAAAGCTCTGCAAATACTGCATGATCTTGGGTGATTTTGATGTGTTGTGATTCATTACCTTTAAATATACACTCTAAATAACAATAGTTGGAACAATAGTGGAACCTCGGATTGTGAGTAACACAGTTTGCGAGTGTTCCGCAAGACAGGAATTTTGAAATAAATTTTCACTTGAAAAACAAGCGAGTCTTGGTTTACGAGTGCCAAGTATCATGTAGCACGCATATATGCGCTTCTTGTTTTGACGCCGAGTGTCACGTGATCACAACTGAGCCAACGTTTTTTCTCTCTCTTGCACTGCGGAATTGTGAGTAATCATCTCCCCTGCTCAGTCTTAGTGCACGCGCGTCTCTCACTGGTATAATCAACATCCGTGTGCGCATGAACTGTTTACTACTTTTTTTTTAATGGTAAAGTGCAAGTTAATTTGTTTTATTTTTACTTTATATTTTGTATTAATTATTTTTATCTATTTATTTTTTTGAGTTGTGGAATGAATGATCTGAATTTTCATTATTTCTTATAAGGAAATTCACTTTGATTTACAAGTGTTTTGATATACGAGCACACTTCTGTAACAAATTATGCTCGCAATCCAAGGTTCCACTGTATTTTGAATTTAGGATAAATATTGTCAGCAGTTCACAAAAAAAATTAAACAAAACTGTTTAAAACTGTTGTGCACAGGTCAGAAGATGGATGCAAAAAAACCCTCAAAATCTATTATTAAGAAGTGAAAGGTATTTGGTACAACACAGACACTCCCTGGATCAGGATGTCGCTCCAAACTGGATGAAGCCTCTCTGACCAGCTTCCTGGCCAGGAGGAAACTGGTCAGAGAGGCTACCAAGAGGCCAACAGCAACTCTGAAGCAGTTGCAGGAATTTATGACAAAGAGTGACAAAAAATCCTCCACAAGTGTGGCTGGTATGGGAGGCTTGCAAGAAAAAAAACCCTCCTCAAGCAAGACCACATGCAGTCACGACTGAGCTTGGCAAAAACACAGGTGGTCAGATGAGACTAAAATATAATTATTTGGCCACAACACCAAACAATATGTCTGGCGGAAATCTAATACAGCTTACCATTCAAATATCACCATTCTTACAGTAAAGCATGGTGGTGGTAATGTGCTGTTATTGGATGGATTGAAATATCGTCAAATAATTGAGGAAAATCTGCTGCCCTCTACATGTCAATGAAAGAAGGTTTACCTTCCAACATGACAACGACACAAATCACACAGGAAAACTGACTACACAGTGGGTGAAGGAGAAAAAACCTGAATGTCCCTGCATGGCCTAGTCAGAGCTCAGACTTAAACACCACTGAACATCTGTGACTTCTAAAGTCCACAAACGGTCACCATCAAATTTAACTCAATTGAGAAGTTCTGCAAAGAAGAGTTGGCAAATATTTCAAAGTCTAGATGTGCAAAGTTAGTAAAAACATTTCCCAACAGACAAAAGGCTGTAAGTAAAGCAAACAGTAGTTCAACAAAATACTGACACAAGATTCTTTTCCAACTCAGTGATACTGTTTTTTTATTTGTATTTTTTTGTTACATATTGGTGTTATATTTTTCACTTGGATGTTAATAGTTGCTCGATATTACAGCTCGATAAACTGTATATACACACACACATATTTATCTCTATAGAGAGTTGAAAAAGGATCACCCCTGTCACTCAATCAGAAAAGAATCACCTTCTCAATGGCACATAATATAACATAATATAACATATAATAAAACATAATATAACATAATATAATATAACATAACATAACATAATATAATATAATATAATATAATATAATATAATATAATATAATATAATATAATATAATATAATATGTAGCTATTTTACTTTTGGACAAATATTCAAGTGCACACAAAAGCTTAAAGTATTTGCACCCCTTGATGTCATGTATGTATATTAATAATAATCAGTTTCAATAAAAACAATTGCCTTGTAAGGATTGTAATATCTATTATATCATATCTATATATAGAAATGTGAACAATGACACGACTTAAGGGTAAAAATGATGTACATGAAAATCTGTTTGAAACAAAAAAACTTTTGGCGCACTTGACGGAAGACCTTTTAATCGTTGACAGATATTTTGCTCGTGACTATTTAAAATTATTATTAATAATTTTGACTTAATCTTGGCTTAAACTAATATCAATATCATGTTTTTTTTATTTAAAAAAAAAAGACTAATAAATAATGCAGGAAGTGTTTGATTTTGGTCTGTATTTTTATCCGCTAGTCGATCACTCGATCACACTGAGCGTGATTAAACATCCTTGTAGAGGTCAGAGTTCATGCGGTTGAACCATTCCGGAAGTGAATCTTGGCGGTGCTGGTGTTTTTATTAACGTGGTCTTATTGAGCCATGTGCATTTAAAATAAATAATAATAATAATAATACTAATAATAGCTATTTTGTCTCTGGAGGATTTAGAGTATCTCCACGCTTTTATTTGATAGCTTGTGGTATTTAATATCGAGCTATATCATTATTAGACCATAGCTAACTAGCTTAGCTTAGCATAGCATTCAGTAGAGTTGTGTTTCAGTGAGTAAACGAGGAGAGAAAATACAAAATTGCTAAAATGCAGGAGATAATTGCCAACGTTGATCATATAAAGTTTGATCTGGAGATTGCTGTGGAGCAGCAGTTAGGAGCTCAGCCGCTGCCTTTTCCAGGAATGGACAGTAAGTTTAACAACAACACAAAAACACACATTTCTGCACAGAGGAGAGAGTTTTCTCTTTAATTTACAGAGTCTGATTTTATTACTAGGTGAACTTACATCACTGTACATACATGCAAAAAGCCTCACTTCACGTTATTTGGTGATGAAACTATTAGTGATGAGACTCACCAGTCACCTCCTGATACGATATGATCACGATACCTCGGTGCAGATTCGGTTAAAATTGCGATTCTGTTACTAAACATACAGATTCAATATTACATTTTCCCACGTTTTGTTACAAATTTTAACTTTTAAAAAGTTTAACGAGTAAATAAATGTAGCCCATTTCTTATAACATTAATTTTCTCACTTGTAAACCAAGCAAATACAAAATAACTTAAAATACAAGAGTTTAACACTTAACTTCAAATTAAATTTAAACACAAAGCTACATTGTTACTGATCAGCGCGTATCTCTGTTACATCATCGGGAATAATTATTATTTCTCAGGAAACTTAACGAATAATTCACCCCTGTCACGCAGGATGAAAATGCGTAAATAGTTCAGAGAGCGCCACCTGTAGGATTATGAGGAAATGTTTACGTTTTACCGCCTCAAACGCCCCCAAAGTCTCAAAACTCAACTTGACAGCACAGTTTGAGCGGCTGTGGGCATGCGGGGTTCTAACGCACAATTTTCAGCTAATTAGCGCTGGTGGTGCTTTGAGACTAATTCGCTCACAGAGTTTGGAGAAAAATGCAGATCAGAGGCTTTTAACATGCGTGATTTTTGATCACGTGATGCCATAAAAATGTTTTTCTGTTGCGATGGAAGCTTCTGCGCTCGGAGGCTGGTCGGTTGATCACCGGTCATGGCCAATTTCAAGTTCAAGTAGGCTTTTATTGTCATTTCAACCATATACAGTTCAGGACAAGGTGTAACGAAAACCAGCCAGTTCTGGTCACTGGCCGATCGACTGGTTCATCTCTATTATAAATGCAAGAATATATTTATTTATATATATTTTGAAGTCAGTGTGGCGATATGTAAATCACCACACAAAAAAAAATCGTATTTCATAACTGATTACATTTTTTTCCCCATCTCTGGTAACTAAACAATACATACTCGCACCTTATGGTGTATGTGAACCCATCATACTTGTACGTGCTCACTGAACATCCCATTTGTAATAACCTCCACTCCTCTAGATTTTGCATGATTGTAGGTTTGTGTTCATTCATCTACAAGAGCATTACTGAGATCAGGCTCTGATTTTGGATGAGAAGGTTCCAGGTCCAGTTAATACCAAAGCAGTGTTTCCCACAGGTGTGATATAATACTGGCAGGGGAAGCTGGTGGAACGGGCTGGCATTACCTGCAGCATGCATAAGTGCATAATCTACAACATACAACAAAGAATAAATGAAAAAATATTTAAATACAATATTTAGATTTATTTGATATTTCTATTTATTTCACATTTCTGAGATCCCACCTACTAACTCTTCTCTTCATCTAAATGTATGTGAAGAGTAAGACGCAAAAAGTAAAAAAAATAAAAAAAAATAAAAAAAAAATATATATATATATATAGTGTGTGTGTGTGTGTGGGGAAACACTGCAAAGGTTTTGTGAAGGACACTCAAGATCTACTGGTCCAACCTTCTCAAACCAGCTTGATTTGCATGCGTTTAACATGTTCGGGTCTCTTATTCCCGCTACGTGTGTCTGTTTTTGGGAGAAGCACAATATGCTACAATGCTCAGGTGTCCACAGACTTTCGGTCATGTAGTGTGTGTTCTGTAGTAGATGATAAAGTGGGATGCACTCCTCTCTGGCCTGCTGTAATCCTTGACGTTTCTCTTTGCAGAATCGGGAGCAGCTGTGTGTGAGTTTTTCATGAAATCTGCTTGTCTAAAAGGTAAAACTCAATGCAGAAAAACTTATATTCATTGTAATGTTGTCAGAACAAAGAGGAAAGAGTGTGAGAAGCTTAAAGTAGGTTACATGTTGTTATTTGTGAGATAATCAGTACTGATCCCTGTTCCTTCTGGAAGGTGGAATGTGTCCTTTCCGGCACATCAGTGGAGAGAAGACGGTGGTGTGTAAGCATTGGCTTCGCGGCTTATGCAAGAAAGGAGACCAGTGTGAATTTCTGCACGAGTATGACATGACCAAGATGCCCGAGTGCTATTTCTACTCCAAATTTGGTTCGTATCCTCCTCTTTCTCTTGTCGTACACATTTTTTTTTTATTTAAAACTAGACTAAGTGTTTGTACTTTTGCAGGGGAGTGCAGTAATAAAGAATGTCCTTTCTTGCACATCGACCCCGAGTCTAAGATTAAAGACTGCCCGTGGTACGACCGAGGGTTTTGCAAACACGGTAAGGCTTTTCCCCAGGAATGAGATTTAAATTGAAACCTCATCACATGTTTAAGTGAACAGGAGTAAATCAAGAGGAAGTCTTTCCTTATGTAAGAATGATATCTTTTTTTTTTTAATTAGGAATATCAATTCCTCTTAGTGTTTTATTTCAAATCCCAATCTGTTCATCAAAAGGCAGTCCTGGCAACTAGTGACACATGGAACTGAAGATGACTTTAGGGCGGGGTTAATCTGAGTCAGCGGTGATAGGAGCAGAATAAATAAGGATTTGAGCGACTTTAACAAGGGAAAAATCATGATGGGATGCACTGTAGGAAGCGGGCAAGAGGGCAGAGGCAGTGCGATGCTCTGGGTGATGTTTTGCTTTGAAACCTCGGCTCCGGTCATGTGGATGTTACTTTGACACGTTCCTGATGGCAGTGGCGTCTTTCAGCAGGATAACGCACCCGCACGCACTGCGAGAAGGATAGTT
Source organism: Clarias pachynema (assembly GCA_030014365.1). Taxonomy (NCBI): domain Eukaryota; kingdom Metazoa; phylum Chordata; class Actinopteri; order Siluriformes; family Clariidae; genus Clarias; species Clarias pachynema. The sequence goes on along the minus strand of JAQMYL010000023.1, from coordinate 19,089,841 downwards.
TGAGAAACAAGAATAGTTCAAGAATAGTTTGAAAAACACAACAAGTTTGAGATGTTGAGTCCGGTCCATGGAGGCCACGCAGCTTCAAGACTCAACTACTTACAGGATCTTCTGTAAAAAAAAAAAAAAAAGGGGGGGGACGTACTAAATATTAGGCAAGTGTTACGGCTGATAGGTTTTTAATAATGGGTACGAAAGCTGCTATTACAAGCTAGTGTAGGGAGCCATACCAGAGCTAGAGTTAATAATAAAATAAATATAAAAACACATTTCATCTGACCTTTAGGCTCCATCTCTCAGCCACAGAACACGTGTGTAGCACAGAGTGAACACGGTGCTGTCCACTATAGAGGTTCTCCTGATGTTCAGACTCTTTTTATTGGGTTTTGGTCAGGTAGATTGCTTCTGGATTTCACTTTTGCTTACTGGAGATGAAATTAGAAAGTGGATCCTAAGTGCAGTCATTATACAAGTAGTTACTCAACAGATGAGCTTTTACTGTTACGCGATATTAAAGCCATTGACATAAAACCACCTGGGTTTGGGTTCCCCATGTTCCACCAGGGCAGAAGTCAGAATATATATGGTGCAGACATCGATAGTGCACTATTAATTTTTTTACTTTGATGCATTGCGCAAAACTAAGCATGTGAAGCTTAATTTGTGCAAATTTATTTTTGCATATTGGTGCATAAAAATCACTTCCTTCAAATTATAAAGTGTTTAGTGTCGCTTTTGTAGTTTGGTTGAATCTCCTTCTTCTCCTGTCTGTCTCAGGCATGTTTCTTCCTCGAATATTATAACGAACCTTAGTCACATGACTCATTACTCCTTTTGGAAACATCCTTAAAAAATGTGCATAATAAAAAAAAAGTCTTTTACTTTGATGCATTTGTTTTAAAAAGGTTTTGTCATGCTGTACAAATTGACTATAAATACTTTAATTATTGGTTAAACATCCATCTTCTAAAATTATTATATATTTATTGCGTTTCTTTAAGGTTAAAATATAAGACAATATAATCCTCGGTTGAACCTTTTTCCTCCTTTTTCTTTTTTTCTGGATTAAGGCCCGGATTGCCGACACAGACACACGAGGAGGGTCATCTGTGTTAATTATCTGGTCGGCTTCTGTCCCGAGGGCAAGTCGTGCAAGTTCATGCAGTAAGTTTCACTCATTTCACATCAATCAGTCATTATTAACAGCTTCCTTTTTTCGAGTTTAATCCCAACTCATGACTGTTTCTAGCCCACGCTTTGAGCTGCCTATGGGGACAAATGAACAGCCACCTCTGCCTCAGCAAGTCCAGACCCAGCAAAAGGTATTGTTTTTATCTTCAGGAAGAAGGATTTCCACTTGAGCAAAATAACTGCAACCGCAAACACTGTAATAATGTTTTTTTTTTTTTTTTATCTTTCAATAGCAAAATGCACAGAACTTAAACAGATCATCGCTGTCACTGATCCAGTTAACCAGCAACAACGCCAACCCCAATATCAACCATCAGAAACCTCAGAACATTATGGGAGCGCCGCAGCCTCAGAGCAACACAGGCGGCTCTCGAGGTCCTCGTCCACTGGACCAGGTCACATGTTACAAGGTCAGTGTGTTTAGGTCGTGTAGTGTGATTTAAACTGCAGATGATTTTAAATTCTCACAGTCTGTTGTTTTTTTTTTTTTTACATTTTGCAGTGTGGAGAAAAGGGACATTATGCAAACAAATGCACAAAAGGACATCTGGCGTTCCTAAGTGGACAGTAAGGTTCTTCGGCACCACGTTAATAAACTGCTGGAACTTCATCTCATAAAATCTGGTCTCGTTCGCTCTTCAGTGGAGAAGTTACAGCGGTCACGCGTCACCGTAGCAGACCTCCACCGCCAGGTTCACGTACCGGACCGTGACCGAAATTTGGGTTTCTGCCAAGATCACGTCTGTGGGTTCGATCAGTCGATCCAACATCGAGCCAGTCTGTTCGAGCTGATGAGTAAAGCAGTGTTGTTTTATAAAGCTCAGAATTCTACAGACTGTCCCAAAGGTCCCCATATATAAGGGAAAATATAAAATTATATCCCTCTAATAATAATAATAATAATAATAATTTGGCTCAGGACTTTATTATTGTCTGTGTGTGTATATAAATCATTTTGAATTTGTTCATGAATTTGGCAGCTGTGTGTGTGTGTGTGTGTGTTTATGTGTATAAACTCCACTGCAAACTTGAGGCAGCTTCCTGAAATAGATTTATATATTATTGTTATATATTCACTATATACAAGGGGCGTTCAAGCCAAACTTGGACTTGTGAGGGAATTCAAGCACAGTACAGTCATGACGGTGGAACGCCGGATCCTTGAAAAGTCGACAGCTAACATGTTGCCAACCTGCGGCTGAGACGTGCGTGTGTCTGGGAGTCATCACATACAGGCCTGACCTCACTCCAAGACATTTCTCCAAGGAGTTCCTGGGACGTCGGTGTTTCAGACATTAGCAGAGCAGACAGTCTAATCATGGCTCCGGCCTACTGAGAGAACTTTCTACCTTTAACACTGGGATGAGTTCATTAGTGTAGCAGGAGATTTTATCTGCACAATCAAAAGTCCTGGATTGACTCGAACACCCCTCGTATATAAATATCATGTATGAAGAAAACATTGGAAGACATTTTGCTATAGATGAATGTAATTTTTCCCTTAACTAAGGAGACTTTTTGGGACCGTGTGCTGTTAGGAACCTAATGAGGAATAAAATATTGTGAATATGTGCAGAAGAATTTGAATAGAAAAGAACAACAGTGCTGTTAGGACATTTTTTCTTTAAGGAACAGAAGCATAAAACAAGTTGATTTGAGTCAGACGTGCATGTCCCATCTGATTGGATATACTTTTATTTTTTTGCTGTATGCCAGACTTGCCTTTTTATAAACCTTTGGATTTAGATGTCAGTCCGTTTTCAGGACTTGGGTTTGAGTGAAAAGTGTGAGATTTGTTAACACTCTGCGTTTCGTAGTCAGTCAACCTCATCAGTCTGTTAAGATTTAAGTTGTAAAGTTGAAGTTGGTCTGAAACAGACTTTACAGTGAAATTAGATTTTTTTTTAAATAATTGAGAAAATACTGATTCTCAGGATGTCATGATCATATTAAAACACGTCAAAGATTAAAAATAAAACCCACATGAAATCACTTCAAATTTTACTTTATTTCTTGGTCACAAATACATTTATTTATACACAACAACCATTGAAAGAAAGGTGTGTTGATCACACTTGCAGGGACAGCCCAAGAGTCTCGGTGGTCCATGATGTCTGAACAACGCTTCAGTGGTACTTTCTCCAGCGGTCGTGCTCTGTTACACAGCAGAAGAAAACGTCACTGTTAAAATAGTTCATGACCTTAGTGCTGGAACCCTACAGCAGGGCCGTGTTTAATAATCCACCTACACCTCACTGAGCTCAATAGACCGGCCCTGAGCACAGAGTAAAAACTAAACCCTAATGTGGCCCTTTGGGACTCGCATCTAATGTCTAATATGGCAAACATAAAAAAATAAGTTTTAGAATGTCACTTACTAATATGATCATATTCCCAAACATAGCTCAGTACAACATAACCAGCGAGGATCATGGCTATGCCACCAAATCCTCCTTTCTTCACGTTGATGTACTTGTTGTAATATCTTTGATAGCCTGAGAGAGAGAGAGAGAGAGAGAGAAACAATAAGTTAATGAGCATGCACTTTAATTTTTAATTAACACAAGCAAGATTAAACTCAGGATTGCAAGTTTTACAACAATCCACAACCCAACCATGGGCTGTCTAAAAAGAACTGGAAAAAGCTTAACTGTGGGAGCTCTGGTTGTCGCCACCTTGGCAGGAGCAGACTCCACCATAACTCTAGGCTGTGGGTTGGAAGCTGCCTACCTAGCGAGCTTAGCTTTAGCTTAGCCAAAATGCCACAGTGGCAAACATTAATCTACATGCTAATTCATTTGACTGAACTGGTCCATCATCATCCATACTCTACACGTCGACGCAGCTGCCGCTCACTTCAGCCATGGCCCAAATTATGCATACATTTATGGTTTAATATAATTTTAACTGGTGAGTTACATAAAAATTCACCCTCTGTACAGTTGTCATGAATGGGAAATCTGACTATAGAGACCAAAAAAAAAATGTTTTTTTTTGAGACACCAACAAAATGAAATTAACACAAATTTGGACATTTTAACAGGGTGGTCTATGGGGATTGACTCACTATTGGAGCCTAGTGGACATTTGAGGAACTGCATTGTTGGAGGTTGACCCTTGACACTGGCAAGATCTATCCAATCCTTCATATAGTAAAAATTATAGACCCTGCATTTGTTTGTAAGTAGGCAAACTTAAACCCCACTGTGCTTTACATGAACAAATCCAGCTATGATTACCAGTTACGCCTAATGACCCAGTTGCCACCGTGAGAGGAAACGGCGTTTAAATCCGAGCCATTGGGAAACCCCATTTACAACAAACTGTCTCACCTCCTCGGACAGACCCGATGAGGCCGTTAGGGGTGAAGTCCCTGGTTCCAAGCCAGGATGGCACCTGACCGAGCTTCACATCCATGAGCCGCTTCTCAGCTAGGGGCACTGGAGAGAAAAACAAAAAAACATATGTAATCTAAAACCAGAGCTTGTTAGACATCTTAAGCCCGATTCGGACAGGACTAGTTTTACAGGGGGTTGTTAGAGAAATTTCTGTTTCACAGACGTACTTTGTGATTTTAATCCTGTCCGAATCTGCCATGTCTGTCTTTCTCTC
>JAQMYL010000023.1:19043775-19071399 GCA_030014365.1 Clarias pachynema | reverse complement strand
ACCAAATACAAACACACCCCCCCCCCCCCCCCCCCGAAAAAAAACCCCCTTCTCAACAATGTTTGACTGATGGTACTTAATTATTGACCTCTTAACCCAGTGTAAGTATCAGTCCAATGATGGACACTTCAGCACTTTTATAAGTCGCACTGGATAAGAACGTTGACCAAATGCCTAAATGTAAATGTTAATGTAAATGTAAAAATCTCAACTTTCTCAATGTTTCAGTTTAATTTCCTTGATTACAAGCTGAACTCGTTTCTAAGGTCAAGGACGCCCCAAAAGTCTCCAGGGAAGCCAGGGCCACATTGGTCATCACTGTTTTTATTTATTTATTTTTTTTATGGATGTCCAGTTTGTCTGCAGCACTTCCAGGTTTTCTGACTTTGTTAACAAGTTTGGTTCTTGACCGGTGTGTGATGTGCTCGCCAGGTTTCGCAATATTCCGGCAGATTTCTGATCCAGTCTTGACAATTCTTTTACTAGGTCCTTCTCTTTTGTCAAAGCCATTTTTAAAAGCTATCTAAAAACAAACCAATCATCCATAACATAACATTAACACATTAACATTGATTATTAACCCTATACCACTAAACTGGTGACAGGATCATGGGCTCACCCAAGGCTCACTTATGCCTGTGGGGACAAAAGGCCTGAACATCTGCTTCGATCCCACAGAAAAGCCAATGTAGCATATAGTGCTGAAAAAAAAAAGTCCAGCAGAGAGTGCTGACCCGGCCTCTGAAATCCCACTGCGGACAAACAAGCCCGATCAGTGAAGGCGCCCAAAGGATCCGCCGCCAACGTCCTGGTGCCAAACACCACAGTGACCCTGCCCCCCCACCCCCGCCTCATTGAAGCGACATTCGCAACTTATCCTTCTTCTTCTTCTGTTAAACGTAGACCGCTCATCAAAATAACACTTCCCAACAAATTATATTTGTTCTTGTAATTTTTCATACAGTCTTCATGCACACAGACAGGAATCGAACCTGGACCCTGGAAGGTGCATGGTGTCAGTGCTAATCCTTACGTCACCGTGCTGCCTTATTGTATTTATATATAATATCATACAAATTACACAAAATGCAGAATTTTTTGGAAGATATTTTGCTGAAAAGGATTAATTTCGTCCTATGTATGGAGGCCTGCAGGATGCTCAGTATTGTAACACAATAATGTAGTATAATAATACGCACTGTTTGTGATTTATTGTTAACATTCTGTGGAGTCTAGCTCATAGAAACTGGATTTGTCTTGTGTCTTCCCCTAACCTGCTGAATTGACTGTGGCTGAAATGGTGGTTTTCTCTCTGATGGAGGAGGGGAGAGAGAGAGAGAGAGAGAGGGAGGGAGGGAGGGATTGTGGCAGCACAACATCTCTCTCTCTCTGTCCCTCTATGTATGTGTGTGTGAGAGAGAGAGAGAGAGAGAGAGAGTGTGTGTGTGCGTCCTAGCGCGCATCCATAATGCTGCTGCTCCCGGAGACCACCTCAATGCATCCGAGCAGAACGCGACAGCACATCTGATAAACACGCTATGGGCCAAGATGGTGGATTGCAAAGACTAATATGTGCTAAGAAGTCGTCTAATTCCAGTCTGGTGAGCTTTAACCTGTTGTTTCTCTTATCTGGAGATGGCACGGTTCAGTCTGGGTGTTATACTGTGCCTGGGAGATAGTGTTGGATTCATGGATTTCAGTGTCTCTATAGAAAAAAAAAAAGAAAAACATTATTTTTCTTCCATTCTGTATGTCATGTATTTCATCTGATATGATATGATATGGAAAATTATTTTGTTTCTTTTTTTCTATCTCTGGGGAAAGCTTTGATATTTATCATAGACTACATTGTTGCATTTGTTTGTTTTGTTTTTATTCCGTATAAACTAATTACAATAACAATACACTTTTTAAAAATGTTCATTGACACTTCATCATCAGGTTCATTAATTACTCAGTCTAATATTTCCAGAGCGCCACCAACTGTCAAGCTCATCACGGTTTATCCTCTAATTATTTGCACAATCCAGTTAGTTAGTTTTGATATTCCATCAGGCGTTACGCACGTCACCTACATGAAGACTCGTGTTATTTATTTGTCTTTTTTTCCAGAAGAGGACAGATGTTCTCTGTCTGTGAAAGAGCTCGCCTTTCAGATGACAATTGTGACTTCAGGCACAGGTGTTTGCCAGCTGCCGTTCTTTATGAGCCTGTTATCTTATTTGCACTTCTTTCTGTCGTCAAACAACAAGAAACCGACACGCCATGGTGACAGATTCGATAGCCTGGTCAAGTTTATTGAGAGGTGAACATGACAATGCAATATAACCAAGCCGCGGACTGCAGTGGAGAAATAGAGTCGAATTGCAAGCGTATAGTTTGGGGGAGGGGGTGTCTTGGATATACATCACTCTGTTAATGCAGTGTGTATGTGTGTGTGTGTGTGTGTGTGTGTGTGTTCACTTTCAGTCTCAAATGATCATCTATAAAATTCCATTCCAATTACGCTCTAGACAGCCCATGTTCCATGTATTTATTGTCCTTGTTGTTGTTTTTTTTGTTTGTTTGTTTTTGCCCTGTACTTGTCTGACACTGTTGTTTACTTGCACTTTGTGTCTTTACTTGTAGTCTTGCATACTGTTGCACCATGGTCCTGGAGAAAACAATATTTCATTCCCATGTAAACAAACTATATATAGAGGGATGACAATAAAAACCCATTTGACTTACATTCTAATTAACCAAGACATCACATTATACTGTTGTAAAACCCCTCGGGATATTGCTCAATAATTAAGCGAAACTAAAAGAACCGATAGTTTTAAGAGTTTATGTATAATCGTTTGTCCGGTTGTCTTGAGTAAACACTTTATCCTGGTCAGGGTTTTCCATGATTCTAGAGTTTACCCCCCCCAGTGGAACACCAGGCACAAGACAGGAACACTCCCCAAAATGGGACAAACACATTCTCAGCCTCATCCTCGCCTAGGGGCAATTTAGAGTCGCCAATATACCACCTACCAGCATGTTTGTGACAGATGAGACAAGAACCCAAAGGAAAGCCAGTGGATACAGGGGCATCTGTTTGGCACCATTGCACTTATTAATTAGTTAATCAACAATAACTTTAAAGCTTATTGATTACCAATCATTGCTTATTCAGTAAATATAATATTGACTTGTGGTTATAATGCTGCATTTTTTTGTGGTCAGTGCTAGCTCAGTGTTTAAGGTATTGGACCAGGTTCAAATGCCCGCACCACCAAGTTGCCACTGTTGGGCCCTGGAGCAAGGCCCCTAAACCTAAACTGCTCAAATGTATAATGAGATAAACTGTAAGTCATGTGCATGTAAATTTAAATGCAGTAAATGTAACCATTTTTAAAGTTGTGATGACTTCGTTTTTGAGCTTGTCGTGTTCAAGATTCAAAGTAGATTGAGACAAACGATTGAGGCCTTCACCTTCACCATTTTATTCTTTTAGCACTCTTAACTATGAATAATGTCACAACGCAATGCAACAGAAACGCGGATATGGATGTAGATTCACCTCATGTTCTCCTTTTGTTACACAGCTTTTTTTTAGATTGCTCTAAAGCAAATACAGTAATAGCACAATAAAACACATGTAGTAAATTCTTGGTATGCTGCTGTTTTATTGACTGTCGGTGCTCTGATATGACACCATGTACTGAACCAGGGGTTGAGGAGATCCTCCCAAGTTTCGGGGTAGGAACTCGAGATTTCTAAAGGTGTTGTCTTTGTTTTCTTCCTCGTCAGAGGTCGGAATTCCCGAGTAACAGGTTTTAGATGAACCCAGTGCATGAGAGTCTGCACCTGCCTGTTCTAAAGATTTGTAAATATTCGTGTTTTTTGGATATAAGAAGAAGAATTTATCCAACATCATTTATCAACATCAAGAAAATGGTGTAACGTCAACACGCAGTGTCCAAGCTCAAAGTGCTAGGTCTGCTTTCAGATATTATTGGGCTACTGCAGATTTTATTAGCATATAAGATAATGGCATACACCTATTGTATCCAAACGACTCGCTCCACTTAAATCTAATTGCCTGATTCGTATTCAGGGAATACATTTACAAATTGAAAGTCTAATACCTGCTTTGCGTGTCTCTCATTAGATGCTGCAGGTTCACAGCACACCTACTTTAGGTGTCGATGCAGAACGAATCAAAGCTTTAGGTGCTCCTTAGATTAATGATGTCAGCATGTGATAATTGTAGTAACAGTATAGCGGAATTATTGAATATTATTGCATCAGAAAGGAAACTGTCCTTTAAAATAAGGTCTACAGTATATGAAGCAGTGCTTAGTGAAAAGTAAAAGAATATGTAGACCGTGACTTCAGGCTTTTGATGCTTTCATTACGCTGCTGTGCTCCATCACTGAATTACTCTCTCTTTTTTTTTCACTCTTGGCTAAGCCAAATAGGATTACGTTATTTAAATTTAATCTGCAGTTGTTATGCTCCTTAGCCACTGAATCCTGCAGAGCTATATATGGTCCAGAAACCGTGTTACGTTTATTTTTTTTCCCCCTCCTGCTGTAAATGTAATAATTTTTTGTAACATCATTAAACTTCCTTAAGGATTTCGAATCTATATCTCGGAAATCTATAAAAAGTTTCATTTTAACAGTTTCTTTTTCAGACCATTCCAGCCTAACCATGTGTTAGATTAAGACATCTCTGAACTGTGGTGTAGAAATAAAGGTATATACTGTATTTTATCCATACAGAGCCAACCGTATTTCCATTTACACCAAGCAAGGTGTCAGTAACTGTGACAGCTGTGACAGCTCAAGCTGCCTAAAAGCCAAACTATGGGCTCTAGAGGAGTGGAGAGGCGCAAACCGGTCACCCCGGCCCAGACCCCAGAGGGCAACGTGGTGATGAGCTTCAGTTTTGAGAGCTATCAGCTAGAAGAAGAGGACTGCCAAGGAAAAGACATTCCTGACAAAGGCGTGCTGGCTCTCTCCGAGCCTGGTAAGAGGATCCCTTATATAACTGCTCTACTGCCTGGAGATTGATATCAGTCAGGGCACAAAACCACAGTCACTGCTAATTGGATAAAATGTGTTGTGTGTTTGGATACAAACTGCATGTTCCAGGCCCGAGGTCAAACTGCAGAGAAGGTTATATCACCTGCTGTGTAATAGAAAGAGCTAACCTTGTTAGCGTAGATGTTAGAGTAGAAGGCCACGTTAGGTAAATCAATGATGTTAGAGTGCCGTGAAAAGGGATACTCGGCAACTCGGTTGCGCTCAAGTCTTAACTAAATATGTATTAGATACAGTTTTATGGACTTTACACAAACAGTTTGAGATGTCTATATGCATGCATGTAACATATAACCTGCATTTATATAGTACATAGCTGCGAGGGCTCGTTCAAGTCAAACCTGGACTTTTGATTCTTTTGATTTTGAGGAATAAACGAGAGCGTAAAAATTACATTTCACAAGTGCTTGGATACCATCAAGGTAGAAAGTTTTCTCAGTACACTGGAAACCACGATCGGACTGCCTGCTTTACATCTGAAACGCTGGCGTCCCAGGAACTCCTTTAGCAGCCCAAATATGTGGAAATGCCTTAGAGTATGTATGTATACGAGCTTCTTTATAACATTTGCACCGTTCAGATGTTTTACTGCAGCTAATCGTTTTATGACTGTACCGTTCTTGAAGTCTTCTGTCAATGTCAGCCGGTTTTATGTCTTTACAAGGAATTTCATCATAAGTCCCAGTTTGACTCGAACGTTTTAACAAAAACTAGGTAGGCTGTTTAAAATTCCACATTCCTCCTACCACCACCGGGTAGGCAAAGTAGTCTAAATGTCATTAAAATGAAAAGGTGTCAGTCACATCACCTGAACCATCTCGCACCAGTAAAGAAAAAGAGCGACTGTGAGATATCAGCAAGCGCTCATATACTGTATTCCATATGCTTGTGTAAAAGCTGACTTTAACATGATGAACCAGATGCTGAGAGGTTTGTATGTTATTCAGATTTATATGTACATACTGTATGTTTATGTGTGTTTCTGCTTGGTTTATGTTCAAAGTGCTGGAGGAACCAGTTCCAGATGATCGCTATCATGGAATCTATTTTGCTATGCTGTTGGCTGGAGTCGGCTTCCTGTTACCTTACAATAGCTTCATCACCGAAGTGGACTATCTCCATCATAAATTTGAAGGTAGAGCTTTTCCCGTCTAGTGCATTTTATGTCCTATAAATATATATACGTCTGTAGGTGTAAGAACGGTGAGCTTGACTCCTTCTGAAATGTCTTTGAAATCCGACTGCCTTCTCATTCGTCTTTGGTGTCTATTGTTCGTTGTAGAAGGAGCTCTGATAAGATATGTGACTAATGATGGGATTTGAGGTCGTAATTATTCTTCTTTCGTGCCTTTCCAGGGACATCCATTGTGTTCGATATGAGCCTGACGTACATTCTCGTGGCTCTGGTTGCGGTGGTACTGAACAATGTCCTCGTGGAGCTGCTCAGCCTACACACCAGGATCACCGTGGGTAAGTCTGTTTACGCAGATATACTGTATACACACACACACACATAAGCTGAAAGGAGGAGGCAGTGTACTGACCTGAGAGAATACATGACTGGCCCTAAAGAAGGAGGGAGGATGGGCTCTGATCTCACCCCGCCAGCCGCATCAGTCATCAGCTCTATCATCCTCAGACTCCTGCTGAACCAGATCAGTAGGAAAAGAGCAAGGGAGAGGCTTAGAATAAGCAAGAGGTGATTCATTTTCAAAACAACATTTCCATTTCCATAGGAAAGCATGCTTATTTTCCGGTGAAGCATTGGTATTATCATAGAGAGAGAGAGAGAGAGAGAGAGAGCGAGAGAGAGAGAAAGCTTTGCATTTCTATACTGTACATGCATCTCTTACTCATATCCCTATAAGTCACATCTGTTATACATTTTAGCATCTACTGTACTTCACAAGGACGTATTAAAATGCAATTTTTTCCCCCCCCTATGAAGACCTCGTAGTTGTGCTTGTGTATGTGAAGGATAACGACAGACGCACATGGACCCAAGAGGAAGGGGAAAGAAATGATGAGGCCATCAAACATCTCCTTTAATAACTCTACATTAAGGTTTTCTTTTGCATTGTATAAACCTCCAGGCGTCACTGAATCAGAAAGTATATCATGCCACTGCGGATATAATGCAGAAAATGTGGTTCAAATGTTTTCTCCTATACATACTCTGAATATCTCAGGAGAACTGACTAAGCCATAGGAAGAAAAACACAGAAGGTACCGCATTACAGCAATAGTGTTGCTGGTGTATGACTGATTCTACAAAAAAAAAAAAAAAAAGTAGTTCTAACAGGTCTCAGTACAAATCTCATGAACAAAATAACTGCAAAACCTCTCTCCGCATCAGAAGGACACAGTATTTTCAGACAAGCATGAAAGATTTGACATTTCTCTGGGCTACTATTTGGACTCTTTATGCTAACAATAGCAGGTTATATGGGTGCACACATCATAAAAGATAACTGGCGGACAGAACTGAGAACATAAGGCTTTAGAATCTTTTTTAAAGCTGGATTTATAGGAGAGAGAGAAATTTGGAAGAGAATCAAAGAAAAACATTACAAAACCATCCAACTTCTTCATACTGTACGTCTCTACCATATTATCCGTTCTAAGCATCTTGTTGTCATGTCCATCTATTTTTTCAGATCTGTATTTGTTTAGGATTAATTATCTTTTGGTGTAACTACCTGAATGTGTTTTGCCAAAAATGTGGCACGTTCCAATATTTTATTGAACCCCCTGTGGTTTTCATTTCATGTATGAATATGATTCTTCGTGCTCCCAGAACTGCTGTCTCACACTATTCCACAAAAAAATGCAAAAACTCTAACATCATTCTGAATGTGACTTTGACTGACAGCTACATTCAGATAGTTATACTATATGATTATTCTGCTACAATGCATTCAGCATGATTCACACCTCAGCTACAATACAAAAAACCCAAAAAGTTATATAACTAGCTCAAGATGTCAGGGCAAAGAAAAATGTGACTTTTTTCCCTGGATTTTAGTCACAGTAGAGGATCAGGGGAAAGGTGATCAGTAGTGTGCATTTCAGATTTATAGTGTATATACATGGTCTTTATACAGAACAGAACCTGGCAACCCTGCAGCAATCTGGTGAAGGTATAGTTTTATTTTGAAGCTGAGTTTAAAACCAAACATTAGATCTATCAGATTAGGTTTATCTATTCATATTCTTTATGCAGACTAGAACCTGGCAACCCTGGTGACAATACCAAGTTCATCATCAACATCATATGAATAGATCGACCTAATCTGATAGATCTAATGTTTGGTTTTACCCCAACTTAAACTCAGCTTCGAAATAAAACTGTTTGTTTTACAAACAAAAAAAGGAAATCTGTCATCGCTCCATATAGTTTACAAAGATGACACACCGAGAGCAAACAGCAGTGTCAGTCATTCTTTACTGCTATAAAAAGACATTTTAATTAAATGCTGCAAGTGTGTCTCAGGTTTAAAGGACGCAAACTTAAAAAACAAAAAAGGTCCGGTATTAGATGTTTCCTTCTGTATAAATAGATTTGGGAAAAGTCGCATTGTTTTAAAACAGCTAGTCTATTCAGTTACTTTAGATAAAGGATAGAACACTTGCTATAAAAGCATTGAGTGAAATGCAGAGGGGCATCCAAGTCAGACGGGAACTTATGATGAAATTTCTTGTGAATGAAGGTGTAAAACTGATTGACATTTATAGAAGACTTCAAGCACAGTACGGTGATGAAATGTTCTAAAGAAAGCTGACCGTCTGTGAATGACGATCCCTCGAACTCAGCTGGGAGTTGTTGCCGCATCCCCCGTACAGTCCAGTCATTTCCACACGTTTGGGCCGTCAAAGGAGTTCCTGGGAGACCGGTGTTTCAGACGTGTAGCAGGAAGTCTGATCAAGGTTCCTGTGTACTGAGAAAACGTTCTACCTTGATGGTGTCCAAGCACTAAAGAGAAATAAAGGGAGTTTTTACTCTCAGGACTGTGTTCTGTTATTCTGTACAATCAAAAGTCCTGGTTTGACATGAACGCCAATTGCTATTTGATGTTATAATCTGAGAATAGAAAATGGCTTCTTTTTTCCAGCAGTCATGTTTATCAGTGATTTCCAGTCCTTTCAGCACATAATCAAAAAAAACAACAAAAAAAAAACACTTCCTGCAGAAACAGACCACATCCAACAGACAAGCAGATCGAGATACAATTCAAATTACGGCATGGTTCTGTACTGTACGGTAAAGAATGCATTAACACGAGTACGAGTATGTCATTTTAGACACAGCCACCCCTTGGGGAAGGAAGCCATTCTCTTGGTTCTTTGTCATTAATTGATTTGCTTAAGGCAGTTGTTATTATTAGACTTTCGGCGGCTCCTGTCGAGGGGTCGCCACAGTGGACCATCTGATCCACATATAACGTCCTTCCTGATGCAGCCCTCCTGTTTTATCCAGGCTTGAGACCGGCACTGCACCAGTAGCTGGTGTTTGGGCATTGAGCCAAGCCACTTAGACACCAATGCCCTTGATTTACCAAAGGCAGGACGTAGAATATTTAGCCAGAGTGAGAAGATCCAGTATTGTTAGTATTGTTTTTCTTTTCAACTGTAATATGATATGTGCAGGAAAATCTTTGTATTAAAACTAAGAAGTGAAGGAAACGTCATTTCTTCCAGGTTACCTCTTTGCTCTCGGCCCTCTGCTTTTTGTCAGCATTTTTGACGTGTGGCTGCAGAAGTTCACCACAAACCAGGCGTACGCCCTCAACCTAATAGCTGTGGGTGTTGTGGCATTCGGATGCACAGGTACGGGGTACAGTACCCTCTTATTGAGTACTCCTTCAGTGGTGAACTGTCACATAGTGTATACTGTATATCTGCTGTAATTAACCTGTGAGTTTGATCGTTTGTCTGATTTGTCAACAGTGCAGCAGTCCAGTTTTTATGGCTACATGGGAATGCTTCCGAAGCGGTACACACAAGGAGTAATGACGGGAGAAAGTAAGATAAAACTACCATGATTGATTTAAGAAATAAATGTGCCGTTATAGGAAAGTACTGTACATAATTCTTACCATAATGGAGTGGATTTTTTTTTTTAGAACAACACATCCCAAAGTGTTTTATTTCTTTTGCACCCCAGGCTCTGCCATCAATTGGTATTATTAATTTATTAATTAACAAGCTTTTTGTTGTAATATTTAATGTTGGGGAAAATTCACAGGACAGTATCGTTCCTGTTAACACTTACATTATAACAGCTATAAACACTTGCTCCCTCTCTAGCCTCCTTTTTTTCATCTCTTAAAATTAATAAAGGACAAAATGCATCTTTTACGTTTAAGATGAGCAAACAAATTGTTAAATTTGAATTAAATTGTTAAATTTTAATTAAAGGAAGAATTACTGCTTGATGCGCTCGCCGCGCCTCAATGCGCTTACAGGCCGGCCAAACACACAGGCGTGCATGATGTGTCATAAGATCTCTTTTTAATACAGAGAAAGTATATTTACGCTTTTGCCCAGGTGCCCTATAAATGCCCAGGTGCGTAGAAGGTTCCTGTGTGTGGACAAAAACTCATTATCATGTAACTCATAGAGAGATCCAGAGACAGACAGGCAGACAGACAGATGATTGGAAATACAGTAGCATTTTCCTGTTAGACAAAAGGGTTCCAGCGATCCATTTGCATGTATATTTGTCTGAACACGGGCTATAGGAAATAGTTCTGTTTAAAGAATGAGAAATGCAATGATGGGGTTGATTTATGAACATACATACAGGCATGGAAAAGTTTACACAATATCAGAACTCTTACAGCAGCTTAGTATTTTACAAAGAATCTAGAAAGCACGAGACTGAACATCTCCCATGATTGAAAACTCATTAACATTTACAACAAGCAAAATCCTTTAATAAACATTAAATACATGCCTGCAGTCAGAAAGCTTTTTGCATGTTTAATGTTTTAATATCTAAATTTGTTAAATAAAACTTTTTAAACACATCGTTAGTGGGATGTGAACAAACTGTTACTGTAGAAACAATAAAGCATGAAACTAACAGCATTAAAAGAAATCTTATTGTTTTAATTACGCATGACTGAAACTGTCAGAGCTGACATGACTGTTCTGTTACACTAAACTAATCAACACCTTCAGATGTGAGATTTTGACAGCACTGTGACAAGCAGGTGTTGCGTACTGTACATCTCAGACCCGGTACAGAACTGCATGTGTACTGAAAGCGCTGTTCTTTTCTCAGGCACGGCTGGAGTGATCATTTCACTGAGTCGGATCTTCACCAAGCTGCTGATTACAGATGAGAGGAAGAACACCATCATCTTCTTCCTCATCTCCATCGGCATGGAGCTGAAGTGTTTTATTTTGCATCTGCTGGTGCGCAGGACACGTTTTGTGCGTTACTACACCAGCCTGGCGCGCCAAGGTTTGAGCCACTCCAAAGACCGCTCGCACCACGGCAATCAGTACCAAGTCCACCATGACGTCATAACGGAGGACGTGAGATTTGTAAGTGCAGAATTACAGACATCGGTATGGCTAAGGTTTAGTTTTGGAGGGCAAAGTATCTTTGAACATTGTGCATCCACTAAAATTATGCTTTTTATAGCTTTTTCTGTCCAGTGGTTAAAAGGAAATACAGTTAAACCAGGCCCCTAATTGGACTACAGAGGTTCCTAGATGGATGGATGGGTTGATGTTTAGAGATAATTACAATATAAAAGAGGCTTTGTACGTTTAAATGTATTTTTTGGTATTCTACACATTAGCGTTCCCACTTTAAGCCATAGATAATTCCAGTTGCACCATTTAGTAAAACTGGGAGTCAGGAGGCTTAGTGTTTTAGTGTAACATAAAGCAAGATAAACAACAAGCAGTTTTGACTCTCAATATATTTGAATTTCATCTTTTTATAAACCACATTTTTAATCTTTAAGCAATGTTTGCACTGCGTGGCCAAAAATCATCACACACACTAATATTTTGTTTGACTGCTTTTAGTTTTGATTACAGCGTACAATGTGTTGTCTAGTAGATGTGTGAAAATGATTCCTCATGCCCCCAAAAGCCGCTCTTTCACACTCAGTCCTGGAACATGCCTGTGTCATCAGGGTAGAAAAAACCTCCATAGACGTGATAATCTGGTGATTCAGTACATTCAGGTGGTCAGCTGACTTCATTTTATTGCCCCATAATGTTACTGAGTCTAGACCTGAGTAACTGATCAACTCCAGATCATAACACTGTCTACAGAGGCTTGTACAGTGGACACTATACATGATGGGAGCATCGCTTCATGCGCTTCCCTTCTTACCCTGAATCACTCTGGAACAGGATCGTTCTGGACTCATCAGGTCAAATGTTTTTTTTTCCATCGCTCCAAAGCCTAATCTTTTTACTTTCTAGCAGTTTGAAGCCTTTTTTTCAGAAGAGTCTCATTAACAAGTGGTTTTCTTCTGAACACACAGCTGTTTAGTGCCATTACATTGTGTGTACGAGTGTGTGTGTGTGGTGTGTGTGTGTGTGTGTAGCAATGCCATGGTTTTTACTGTTGATTTTTTATGATGCAACTTCACTAAGCATGTATTTGATCTCTGATCATGATTTATTTTTACCCGACCTGACAGTTCAGCACTATCCTTCCAGGTTTTAATAACGAGTTGAAAGGATTTTTAATCCAATTCCAGTAATTTCAAATCTCCTCAGTAGGCATATAATCCACAGTCCAATAATCAGTTTTAAAAAAGTATTCTGTATCGACACTTATGCTTATGTAATTTCAGTTTATTTAGAAATCAGAAATATTTGCTTAGAAATCAGTTTGAGAACAGACGGCAAAGCAAAAACACTGTCATATTGTGGTATGATGTCTGAGGTTTGTAGCCTTCATCAAATGAAATGGGCCATGAAAGTAAAACCCCTTTAGACTTAATGACATGGGTGTTTTTCTTGGAAGTGGTTCAATACTTCCTGCCGTTCGTTCGGGTCTATTGGCCTGATTGTGTTGAACGCTGCTCGGAGACAGAGTGAAAGACCTTGATTTAATGTTAGATGCTGTTCAGCTCATTTACATAAGTACTTCAGCACAACAACTGTGTTTCTGTAGTTGACAGACAGAATACTAATAAGTGTAAGTTTTTTTTGTTAGATATATTCTCATATTTGGAAACCCAGCTTTTTGCATAAATAATGCAATTGATTTATTCTGAACAAATACAAGAAGAAAATACAAGTTTCCCCCCTCCCCGTTTCTGCAAAGCAATGTACTGTAGCTGCCATGGCTTTCAGTCTAACGTCATGTCTTTGATGTCAAGGACAATGGTGCAGTGAGTGTTTCTCCTGCAGAAGACGGCAGTGCAGAACCAGAATACAGTGGCAGCAGCACATATGTGAGATTTGATGTGCCGAGGCAAAAGATAAAAAGGAGCTGGCCGGGCATAAAGGGTAAGATCAGAACGAGAAATCCTAACACAACCATTGTGCATTTATGTATTGAATAATCTGAACAATGCACCATAATAAAAAGCACAAATTAAGGAGTTTAGTAGAACACAACAAATTGCATAATACCCGCGCAAATAGAGTAGAACAACAAAGAGCTCCTTAGCCTCCTGCAAATTATTACTTCAGTCACTCATACTTTATAAATTTGGACTTTTTTATACAATAGAATAAAAGCTTTGAATATCAGCCCTGATCCTGGGCTTTTTTAAAGCTTTTTAAAGCTTTGAATTTTAAAGCTTGGAATATCAGCCCTGATCCAGTTCTGACGGCTACCACGCCAACTCTCAGCAAGCTTCAGCTCCATCTATCTATAGCAAAACATCATGTGTCTGAGGGCACGTTTTATCCTGTCTTTATATGTAAGAACACTCCATATGGCCAAAAGTTTGTAGACACTTGACCATCAAACCCATACAGTATGTGGTTCTTTCCGAAACTTTTGCCGTAATATTGAAGCACACATTTGTCTAGAATGAACAAAGCCCTGACCTCAACCCCAATGAACACCTTTATAATGAACTGCAATGCCAACTGCGCCACAGTCCGACTCATCCTGCATCGGTTCCAGCTCTTTTGGCTAAGAGAACACAATCTAAACAATGGAGGATATTATAACCAGATGGGCGGAGCTAAATATGTACGCTACCGCGCAAAAGTTTGGGATCACTTTCAGGATCAATTAGAAATTTTATTGTTTTTCAAGTAAAAACACACGACATTAGACTGAATAGAAAATATAGCAAAAGAACAAGACATGCTGATATCGTCCGAGTTAGAAATAATGATTTTGATGGCAATTACAGCCTGGCAGACCGTAAGCATTGTAGCTGTTCAAGAGAATCTGATGAGATTTCACCCCGTGCTTCCTGGAGCATCGCCCACAAGATGGATTGGCTTGATGGAGTCTTCCTCTGTACCATACGGTCACGCTGCTCCCACAACAGCAGCTCAATAGGGTTCAGATCCGGAGACTGTGCCGGCTGCTCCATTACAGTCAGAATTCTCTAAAGAATAACTTGAACTGTTTGTGAATTGCATGAAAATGTGTTTTTCTTTAGAGAAGAAAGAAATTGGGAAGTGATCCCACACTTTTGAGCGGTAGTGTAGGTCAGGTGTTCACATACTTTTGAACATATAGTGTATGTCAGTGGAGTGTGATATTGATGCACTGTTTCAGGGAAACAAACCTCAAAGCAATGCTCAGTATTTAACTTATGCCGCTATAGAAATTGATCGATTATTATTTTAATAAAATGATGAGGGCCGAATCAAATTAGGATCAATAGTAGTTAAAAATCAAGTAGTAGAAAAGTAGTTTCATAATCAAATGAGTTTTTAATAATAATAATTTGCTTATTGTAACTTATAATAAAATTAGTTTACCCTTCGCGTATTTTTCAGATATGATCCTGCATCGGTATGTGGTCTCTCGTGTGATTTGGCCCTTCATGTTGTCCATTGCCGTCACCTACTTCATCACACTGTGCCTGTTTCCCGGCTTGGAGTCCGAGATCCGCAACGCGACACTGGGAGAGTGGCTCCCCATCCTCATCATGGCCATCTTCAACATGTCCGATTTCGTTGGCAAAGTGAGCTCCTAAATAAAACAACGATAACTGTTTAATAATTCACCCCATGGTCCTACGCATACTTGATCTTTATTATTCAATTCAAGTACTTGCATGAGAAATGAGTATTTACCAGACTGTGTTCGTCTGTAGATCTTGGCCGCTTTGCCTTATGAGTGGAATGGAGTGCGCCTGCTGTTCTTCTCCTGCATAAGGGTGGTCTTTATCCCTCTCTTCATCATGTGTGTGTATCCCGTGCCAAAGCCTACACTCTGTCACCCAGCGTGGCCCTGTGTCTTCTCCCTCCTCATGGGTGTCACGAATGGTTACTTCGGTAGCGTACCCATGATCCAGGCTGCTGGAAAGGTGCCACCTGAGCAAAGGGAGCTCGCAGGTGAATCTGATGCTTTTAAATCATCGTGTATGCTTATGTTCCCGGTAAAGACTAAAAGCCCAAGTAATAGTATAGAGAATAATAGAACTCACATTTCACATTTGTTCTCATTGACACCTTTAATATACAAAGGGGCCCAAAAAATGTATACACATAACATGAAAAATATTTGCCTCTCTTCTGATGGTCACATGATCGCATCAATGATGGTCTGACCACTGACATCTTTAGAGGAAACATGATACTGCACACTGCTACCATAATTCAATCCGAGTTATAAAAAAAAAAGGGGGATAGATAGCAACTGTTCAAGTGTGTATACATTTTTTCAGCCCCTCTGTGTGTGTGTGTGTATACAGTATATAGTGTCAGTCAAAAGTTTGGAATTATTTTCTACATACTAGAAAAATGTTGGATTGTTTCAAAACTATGAAACAAGTCAGTTGTTATGTTAAGACATGAAGGTCAGCTGATCTGGAATGTTCTTGCAAGAACAGAATTCTGTCACGTGCGTTTGCGAAGCCCATCAAGGGTAGATGAAACTGGCTGCGTTCCATTCCAAAGTGTACTTCACATGCTGCTCCCTACTCCCTAGTCCGTTTGCAGGGAATGTCGGTTAAGGGAACTTCACTCGAAAAAACTCCACCATTCGGAACACCCTGCAAAGTCACCAGCGCCGACGTCACTTCCTCCGTGCGTTACCTTGGTAACATAAGCCCCCTCGGATGTCACATGTTTTTCACGCTCCAGCGAGACGCAATGACTGATGGGAATTGTTTCATTCCGTTTTCCGGTGAAGTGAACACCTGTTGTTCACTCGTTCCCGACACTGTTCACAGTTCCCGTTGAACTGAGCATTTTCGTGCCCTGCGGTTTGGAATAACACTTAATATGGCTGAACACAGGTACTGCAGGCCGTTTGGAGCCGTTATGGAGATTTACTGCCTGACAGAAGTAGCAGATACATCTGTATATGTTTCCTGTCAGTACAGTGTGGTGAAATAACTCTGACCAAAAAGCCATGTTGGCCAGTCAGAAGCCTGACAAAAGTTATCACCAGCACCACTCCACCATACACAGGGGACCCCTACTGTATGTATGTATATGTATGGTGTTATATTCCTGCCACAATCCTGAGCTAACAGTTTCGACACTTTGGGAGCAGACAAAGCGCTCTGTGCGCGTGCAGTTTTTCTCCTCAGCGCGCTCAACGTGTTTTCCGCGCGTGCGCGCAACACCTTCATTTTTCTGCGCGCGCTCGAATCTGCCTGCACACGCGCTCAACTTTGTCCAGTGTTACAAAACTGCCACTAGTCCAGCCAATCACAGACGTCCTTCCACACACGACTTCTGATTGGCTGTTTCTTCTCCAATCAGCGGGCGCTATTGACCGCATAACGGAATTCAATTCAATTTTATTTATATAGTGCTTTTAAAAGTGGTCTCATTGTCTCAAAGCAACTTTACAGAAGCAAAAGAAAATTATAAGAAATTAAAATTATATGATTATATATAATTATATATAAATGAAAGGAAATTATACAAGGGAAGCATTGTAAATAAAGTTTTATTTATTTATAATATTGTAAACAAATATTATAGTATTTAATTATTTATTGAAATAAGTATTAGTATATACCAGTTTTGTTTGTGGTCTCATACGCTCTAACAAGCCGAAGAATATGTAGAATAAAACTCCACAAGAAGCAATTTACTGCCATCTTTAAATCTAGTCTTGATACTGATCTTGGCAAAATTTAATTTCTTTCTTTTGATTCCTTTATTAATTTTTTTTGTCATTTCCTTTTGTGGATAAATTGTAAAATAGAGATTCAAGCCATTTATTTTCCCCAGACATGTCTACGTCAGTGGCCTAAAACAAAGTTTGTGTGTGGACCAAAGCCAAAACAGAAAAATTAGGCCTTAAACCAGGCCTTAGTGTGAATTTGTGGATTCATTCATCATTATGTGAGGAATTAAAATGGTAAGATGATATGTATTAATGTTCAAAGTAATGTATATTAATAAGATAAAAGTTTTCATTTCCCTTTATAGGAGATGCATATAAATACCTGAAAATTCAAAATGTAAAAATTACTAGGCTTTTTACAGTATATATTTTTTGTGTGTATTTGCTTAGTTAAATTTATTTGCTTAGTTAGATCCATATATGGTTCATAGCATGTAGAGGGCAATAACCTTTCCAAAAAGTTTACTGTATATATAAAAATATTTTAAAATAGATAGACACATTTTTTAAACATAGAAATGTGAGAAAGAAAAATCAAAAATACTTATTTTCTACAAATATATTTTGTCTTTTCTTCCCTTGAGCTTCTAACACTGGAACTTGTAAAGTACCAAATGTGATTCACCGACCGATTAATAATCAGACATAAATATTGTCTAATAATACTTGTGCTGAGTCTTTGCCTTAAATACGTAATTGCCTCCAATCCCTTCTGTATCGACTGCACCGCTGATGAGTTCCCTCAGACCTAATATTCAGTCTGTTATTCTTCATTCTTCCTGACATCTGTTTCAACTTGGACAGTTTGGCTGATTTTTATTCATTCTTTTTGACATATCTGTTAAAACTCCACAAGAAGCAATTTACTGCCATCTTTAAATCTGGTCCTGATACTGATCTTGGCAAAACTTTAATTTCTTTCTTTTGATTCCTTTCATTTTTTTTGTCATTTCCTTTTGTAGATAAATTGTAAAATAGAGATACAAGTCATTTATTTTACCCAGACATGCCTACGTCTGTATCTGCCATGAGTTCAAAAGACATTCAGACTTCTTCATTTCATATTATGCTATTTTAGATGTACTGTTCAGTTCTGTGCAAAAAAGTCTTGACCCACACATTTCTTCATATTTTGCTTCCAAAGTGCCAGACTTTATTGTATTTTCAATGTAGACTTCTCCAGACAAAGGTCTTCCTCTGCAGACAGATGAATGTGTTTTTCAATTCAATTCAATTCAATTCAGTTTTATTTATATAGCACTTTTAACAATGGTCATTGTCTCAAAGCAGCTTCACAAAAATCAAAAGAAAATTTGAAAAGCAAATTTATGGAAGTGTGTATGTGTGAGAAAAATGTGCCTAGATAATAATGAGATGATGTCTCTGATGAGCAAGCCAAGGGTGAAGGCGACAGTGGCAAGGAAAAACTCCCTGAGATGGCAGTTTTTGTGTTTGTTAATCCACACAGTGACCTATGAATCATTCAAGCACGAAAAAAAACATCTAACTTAATTCCTGACCCAGTGAGAAACAGGTGCAGATGATGACAGATGATCAGGTGGTGATTAGTTTACTGTTGATGCTGAATGCTGAGGGGTTGGAACAGACGAGAGGGGAAATGAGGTCGCTGCTGAGGCTGTTATATAAACAACCAGTTTTTAAATTGTATCTTTAGGCACTTTGCAGCCTGTACAAACTTTTGTTCACATTTCTTTAATTTAATCTACATCATTTAATTAAATATGAAGAAATGAGAAAAGTCTCAAAGCAAAAACTTAAAAGAAAGAACTCAAGACCCCTGATTCCACTGAACACTTTGGGGATGAACTGTAACACGGGCTATAATAAAGCAACAACAGACCAATGGCCAGTCTAAAGCAGCTTTAAATTCTCTGTTGATATTGAAGAACCTGAAAGAAGGACGACCTTAATAGTCTTATTCCATCATGGCTTAATGGTTAGACTGAAAGCTTCTGAGTAAAAGGCGTATGCCAGGCACTTGACGGACTGTGAGAGCATGAGAAGATAAAAGAAATTATCTAATGAGAAAGAAATGAACTTTTTAGCCAATTGAACTTCATGCAATATATCTGGTTACAATAATGTTCTGCTGGTTACTGCTGGGTAAATCCCTACACTGAAGCACGGTTGTAGTAGCATCATGCTCTAATTGTACTTCTCAGCATCAGGGAGTGGTCAGAATTAACGGAAATAAAAATGCAGTCAAATATAGAGAACACAGCCTGAAGATGTACCTTTCATCACAACGATAATCAAAGTATGCAAAGTATGTCTTAAGTATCTAAATGAGTGCTAGAGTGGCACAAGCAAAGCACAGAACATCTGTGGACCATGTTTTGTATGTGCAGTGCAGTGTAATGTAGTGACTAACCCGTGATGATCGGGGCTGTAATTGCTGCCAGTATTTTGTGATTCTACAATATACTGTATAAAGGGTTTACACTTTTAACGTCTACATGAGATATTTCAGATTAGATTTAAAATAAATTATCCATCCATCTTTGCGTTATCTATACCACTATCCACGGAACTCAAGACATAAAACAGGGTAAAACCCATTACAGGGCACAAACATACACACTTTGGGCAAATTGGGTATGCCTGTCAATCTACTGGTAACTTAGCGTTAACCACTAAGCTACCATGCCACCTTAAATACATTTCTATTGTATATAATGTGTCTTGTGTCAGAACGGTGGTTAGCACTGTCGCCTCGCACCTCCAGCATAAAGGGTTTGATTCACAGTCCAGAGACATGCAGATAAAGCTGACTGCCATTCCCAAACTGTAGGAATAAGTGTGTGTGTGTGTGTGTGTGTGTGTGTGTGTGTGTGTGTGTGTGTGTACTTTATCCTCCAATGGATTGGCACCCTGTCCAGGGTGTACCCCGCCTCATGGCTGTAGTCTCCTGAGACAGGCTTCAGGCCACCTGCGAAAGTGGTATAGAAGATGAATAAATGAGTAATATAAATGTCAAAGTGTTATACAATAATATATGTTTATTGTAGAGTGTGAAGAGGTCTGAACACTTTTCAAAAAGACTGAATATATTATATATTAAATATATATTTTATATAAATTTACACTGATATAAAACCCATGCTGCCTGTTTTCTATAGGAAACACCATGACGGTGTCCTACATGGGTGGACTGATGCTGGGGTCTGTGGTCGCCTACGCTGCCTACCGGTTCACTGCTCCAGGATCCGGGTTCCACTCAGAAACCGGCTTGAACTTCACCCAGGGGTATTAGTGCCCTGTGACACGTATTCACCAATTGTATTAATTTCCTCTGCGTAAATTCCCCAAGGAGCAAATCAGAAACTCACAAGTCACAGGTTTATTTCGCCCCACCTGTAACATGGTGCACTTTTGAATGTAGAACGTCAGGATGAATTCCTTGCAGAACTAAAGACTTGTGTGTGTGTGTGTGTGTATGTGTGTGTGTGTGTGTGCTTCAAAGTGATGTTCATTTATGTTATATGAAAGTATACAGTATGTTTAGCTTTACAGAGGGGTTTGTGTGGCTCATGTCCTGTGGTGAAATTCTGCCTCGATGTTCTCCTCTTGCCTTCACCTGTTGGACGCCCAAAAATTAAAAAAATGGAAAAATTAAAGTATCGTCTTTAATTGTGCATTATGAATGTTGGACCTGTTTTGTCAAAGCAACTGAATGTGATCCTCAACGAATAAAAGCTGTTTTGTACATTGTATGCATTTTATTGATGGTTCCTTATCTAAATTGATTTTTAAAGCTGTTTTTCCATATGAATGTGCTCGCAAAAAAAAAAAAAAAAACTATCATGCATGCATTAATTCCAAATGCTTTTCTGTTTTTCCATTTGCAATTATTTACAGACTAATCTGATAATGCATTAACACAATCAACCAGGAGCTGTCAGTAAGTTCAGGCTTCAACCAGCAGATGGTGCTGTTGCACAAGACTTCTGCTGTGATGCTGAGATTCACAGTTGATTAAACATGAGCAGTTTTATTATACTCAATTTTAAGATCAGAACATAAGGACCAGCTCTTTTCACTCGGTTTCTCTGCAATTACTTGTGCAAACAGTCACGTCACAGTACATAAATCTGCTTTATGCTTTATAATAAGATACATGAATAATGTATGCAACCGAGGCTTAGTGTGAGTGTGTGTGTGTGTGTGTGTGTGTGTGTTAATGCTGCAGCAGTCAGACATCCATCCAGGGCCAATCAAGAGTCTTTCAGCTCCCTTGTTTGCTCATTTTGATAAGCATGCAACAGTCAGGTAACAGACTATACTTGCTGAACTGTTTGTTGCTGATGTGAGATCATTTCTGACAGTCTAATGTTTGTCCTTTCAATGGTTTTGGCTAAGCACTACTGCACATATAGTGTATTTATAGTATCCAGTAGGAGGTGTGTGTGTGTGTGTGTGTGTGTGTGTGTGTGTGTGTGTGTGTCAGGCTGTTATAGCACCAGGGCCTCCAGGGCCAAGGTTTAACATAACCTGTTGTGAAATTAGTGCCATTACTATTACATGATAATAATAGAGGATGATAATAATAGAGTATGGTATAATATTTACTGTTGGCTCTGAGAGAGTGAATATCAGTTGACAGATGCTGAAAAACAGGCCTCGTGCTTAGAGATTTAATGCATATTTAAAAAGAGAGGAAGAAAACAGCTCGTCAAAAGTTTAGCTGTTTTCTGTCAAATCCAAATTTCAGCACAAAGCAGGTCAGTAGCAGTTTGTCTGATATACAGGTCCGCTAAGTGCAGTATATCACGGTCCTGGAAAACAGATTATATTGTTCGTTCATGTAGCCTGCGCTGAAAATGATGTCGCCTTTCTCACTGAACGATGTAGTAATGTGGAACTGCTAGTGGCAGCAATAAACAGAGAGCAATACCAATCTGTTTCCTGTTCCCTCTGTAGTCTATTACATGAAATATGAAATAGCTTCTGCAACTTTATAGTGATGTATACCGTCAGCTCCAGAATGACTGGCAATTTTCATAAAAATTTAATACATAACACGTGCAGCGAGTGAGGTTTTTTTTAAACATATGCATATGCTCTGTACTTTGTTTAACATGGGGTCGTTTCAACATGCTTTTTTTTTTTTATATTATGAAATATTGCCCCAAACCCTGACTTCAGTAATTATTTAGTGATGCCTTCATTATAAAGAATAAAAGCTCTGACTGTCTTCCTGTGATGTTTAATAGGGTTCGGGACACTTACAGTATATATTCTTAAATATTCTTTGGAACTAGAATTGGTATTTGGCAAAGCCTCGTCTGGATTACACAGCGCTGAGCCGCTTATTGTAATATCTAACAAATTTGAACTTGACATGTGGACGAGTGTTTTCCTGTTCTCAAGGTTGTGCATGTGGACGTCACTTTACAATTCAAACCACATACAATTTCATGTAAGGCTGAGCTGCTTTCTCTGAACACAGTAACCTTTTTTTTTTTTTTTCCCATTCACAGGATAAAAGTTTTTTTCTACAACATAAGGTCAGGTTCTGCGTTAAGGAAGCAGATGATGATGATAGTGACACCAAACTGCGAAGTCTGTGGATAGCTAAAGGTTACAACCTCTTCAATTCTGAAACCATAATCTGTGCGTTCCTTTATGATAATGATTTTTGTAAATGATTAATGAAATTGTCTTTGAATAATTGTGTGTGGTCTTTATTTTAAAGGCAACCTATTATGTAAAATTACCTCTCTTTTTTTTTTTTTTTCCCAGTGTGTATCTACAAACAAGAAATATTTTCCTGCCTTTTATCCCTTTTCCCCCCCATTTTGGTTTGGCTAGAGCTTAAACAAGCCTAATTGTTTTTCTTTTCCCTATTGTGACCTCATTTTAGTCTCAGCAGTAGTTCATTCACACAGACACTGAAACAGAACGTTTGAAGGAGGAATGAAATGAAGGAAGTTTAAGGTGTGAAAAAAATGAGGGGTATTTCAGCAGGAGCACTAACACACACTCAGTGCGAGCTCTGAAACCTATTTCAACTTGTTAAGGAATTAGTAAAATACAGGACCCTTAAATACGGTCATTTTTTAAAATTTATTTAAAGGGTGCTAGTAATCATGGCAAATGATACACATTAGATGTGAAACCTACTGCCAGCTCTGAGATAAGAACGTCAGAGGAATATCAAGATAGAGGATAAGACACCAATAACGGAGACCCACAGAGCTCAAAGATTTAACACCAAGTCTGTCCACAATTTAACCAATCTGTTCTGTGATTTTTTTCCCCCTATGAGGCTCGAAGATTGGCACTCGTCCTGAACCCTAATAGTGGTGTGAAATCATTTCTGAGTTCGGTTTCGACACAGCTGGAGGGCAGCGGCTGGCATATTAAGCTATACAGTACTTTCTTCTAACTCTGATGGAGAATATTACACATGGTGTGTTAATTTCTAATACACAATTATAATGACGTCAATTAGCTGCTGTAATGGAATAGTCCAGTCACTCGTGTGACCCCCCATACCCACCCCCCGCCCCCCCTCGCCGTCCCCACTCGCTGGATCAAAAGTTTCGAGATACAGTGTATGGAAAGTTTTGCAAAGGGCATGGCAAAGGATTTTTTAAATGTTCTAAAAAAAAAAGAGAGAGAGAGTGTGTGTGTGTGTGGCAATTAGAGGAGCATCTTTGATGAATATATAGAATACATTTTTAGCTCCTATCACAAATTTATAGGCAATAAGTTTTATGTCAACACTTTTGGTAAGATTTTTTCTTATTATGTATGTATTTGTTTTTTAAGTATCAGACATAACTACTTGATTTTGGTCAAATTTCTTGTCGATCCTGGTGACACTGGGTGTGAGGCAGGAAAGCTCACCCCACTCCACCCCACTCCACCCCACCCCAATCACTCCACATTCACACATAAGGGTGATTTAGTCTGGGTAAGATGGAGAAGATCAAGAGAGCGCAGAGTAACCGATTCAAAAGATTCAAGATTAAAAGGGCATTTTATTGGCATGACAAATACGGACATTTGTATTGCTAAAGGTCAGAAACAAGGCACAAAACTACAGTAACAACAGAATTTAATAGATACAAGTTAAAAACAACAAATATACACTTATTTAACTGTGCAGTCCAAAATTAAGTTATAGTAGTGATAAAAAGTATTAAAAAATAAGGGAAGCAAAGGCAATAATAATAATAATAACAATAATAATAATAATGCAGTATGGTGGTAGTGGTTAGCACTGTCGCCTTGCACCACCGGGGTCCGGGTTCGATTCTCACCTCTGGGTCTGTGTGCATGGAGTTTGCATGTTCTCCCTGTACGTGGTGGGTTTCCTCCGGGTACTCCGGTTTCCTCCCACAGTCTAAAGACATGCATATTAGGATAATCGCTGTTCCCAAATTGCCCTTATAGTGTTAGTGTATGAGTGTGTGTGTGTGTGTGTGTGTGCCCTGAGATGGATTGGCAGCCTGTCCAGGGTGTTCCCCGCCTCATGCCCAAAGTCTCCTGGGACAGACTCCAGGCCCCCTGCGACCCTGTATACAGGATAAGTGGTATAGACTGAATGACTGAATGAATGAATAACATACACTTTGAATAAGCATGCAACATTGAATTACATGCACTTGTTTTTAATAATAATAATAATAATAATAATAATCACAGCATTACTTCTACTGATAATAATAATAAACTCACTCAAACATGATCATGCAATACTGCACACAGACAGCTCACGATTGAGCCCAAGACACTGAAACTGTGAGACTTTGAAACACCGTTTCACTGCGGTTGTGTTCTACCTAAGGTTCCTCCAGAAGAACAAACTATAGAACCATGTAATTTTGTATGATGGTATTCAGTGGTTAGCACTGCGACCCCGCACCAGCATGGTCGATGGTTCCCGGCTTACGATCTGTATGGCTGGAGTTTGCATGTTCTCTCTGTGCTTGGTGGGTTCTCTCCAGGTATCCCGTTTCCTTTCAAAGACATGCAGATTGACATTTCCAAATTGCCCGTACTGTGTTTGTGGTTGTGTGCTCTGAGATGGATTGGCACGCCGTCCATGGTGATTCCGTCTTGTGCCCAGAGTCCCCTGGGAACGCCTCCAGCCCTCCTGCGACCACGAGTGAGTGATGTAATGGTGATCAAACAAACAACCATGAAAATTGTAACTTTTTTTTTAAACCCAGGTGCCCTCAAACTTTTAATGGGAATATTGTACACGTGCCCAGCATTGGTTTAATTTCAGTGAAAACCCCCCTGGGGAAGCAAATGACTTTTAAGTGGGTTCAGTCAGAAGAAAGGCGCTAATTCTAGCCTTGCCGCAGGAGCCTCTCTAGTGTCTGCTCGTCCTGTCGCTGATCGTTTTTCACTCTGCTCCAGTTTCCAAAGCGGTACACTTTGAGGAGCCTGCAAAACTCAGGAGAAGATGGATCAGCCCAGTGGAAGTGAAGGAAGTGAGGACACCCGATTCATCATCTGCGCTCGTCTTGCATCATATTCCCTCGGTTTAACTGTACATTCTTTCTCTCCTACTGGATCGTAGCTAAACTCCAATGCAGAGAATATCTGTGGGCCTTTTGGATATGACCTTGTGTCCAGAAGAATGTTTTATCAACTAGTTTCTTGTTGAGCAGAAACTTTTACAGCTACATATCTGTCTTGTCTGGTCTGTTGAAGTTCTTGTTTCCCACGCAAACAAAGAAAGAATGGATCCTTCACATTTTTCTCTACATCTGTGTGTTTAGGCTACGGTGCTGGATGTCTGTGAGAACTATCTGTTTCCTGATAGTGAATGGGTGTTCTCGCATCAACCTGGATTACACGACTCCTGGTCCTCACACCCTCAAGGCTTTTTATTCTCGTGACTCTTCGAGTTGTTTGCTGATTATCATGTCAGGCCAACCTTCACGTTATCGCATCGAGTATCTCTTCATAATCACTCCACTCGTCCTTGGCGTTACAAACCTGTCGTAGGTGACACGATGGCGTCGGCTTGTGCAACAGAAACAAATTAGATTAAACATCTAAAGGAGAGATGTGTCATTTGCTTTTTAGAAGAAACATTAGCAGGATTTCGAGCAGTAATAAATGTGTCGCATCACTCACGAGAGAAGCCACTTGAAATGCACTCTGCCCATGAGTCAGGCTCCCTGAAATACATCGTCCTCATTCATCAGCGGCAGAGCGGGCACCAGCGCACGCCCGCTGTCTGACAAAGCAGACAGAGTTTTTTCCACATGGGACCTGATTCTGACAGGGGAGCTTACACTGAGAATCAGAGAGCGCAGTAAGGTGCAGTGAACCATCATCCGGGATGGCTGAGAATTCTTATTGTTAAATGTTTAATGATATGTCAGACACCAGGGCAGCAATATTATGACTTATGTCTTTTCAGCTGGTGATACGGGTACAGAGGAGCACCATTTTTAGCCTTTTTGGATGGATTTTTAATGATCATGGTACATGCAGGCCCTGCTCTCTGGCTACAGTATGAAATCGTATGACGTGTCCTAAAAGTGTCTGTAGATAAAGAAAACGAACAAAAATATCTGTAACATTTTTTCATGCTTAGCTTATATTATTTTTCGTATGACTATTAATGGGGACCTAATATGTAAAGTTCACTAGTTAGTCAATTTTAGACATTTAGATGCACCTCCAGTGTGTGTGTGTGTCTGTGTGTGTGTGTGTGTGTAGGTGTGTGTGTGTGTGTGTGTGTGTGTTAAAAAAACGTGAGATAAATAAAACATTCCCTGCTTCTTGTTATCTTTTAATTGTTGTATTTCCCAGGACTTACCCACAAACCACCTGGATTTTTCCCCTATTGTGACCTCATATACAGTAAGTAGATCCCCTCCCGTTGGCGTGTTGCTCAGTTCTGCTGTTCTCTGGTGGGCGTGGCTCTGCAGTAGCTCATTTACATAGACACTGAATCACCACATTTGGAGGAGGAGTGAAATCAAAGACGTTTGAGAAATAAAATGAAATAAATTTGTATTTTTTTTACTAGTTGGGGCTAAAACAAGCAAATCAGATTTTCGCCCATTGGGGCAGAGGTAAAGAAGGTACGGGACTTTAAGTACTTAGGGTCAACAGTCCAGAGTGTGGAAAGGAGGTGAAGAGGCGGGTACAGGCAGGGTGGAATGGGTGGAGGAAAGTGTCAGGTGTGTTGTGTGATAAAAGAGTATCAGGAGGAGTAAAGGAAAGGTGTACAGGACAGTGGTGAGACCAGCGATGCTCTACGGCTTAGAGACAGTGGCACTGAAGAAAAGA
>JAQMYL010000023.1:19018759-19031800 GCA_030014365.1 Clarias pachynema | reverse complement strand
ATATAATATAATATAATATAATATAATATAATATAATATAATATAATATAATATAATATAATATAATACAATATAATTTTTTGGGTTAAACAAATATCCAGCATTGTCATTATCCATATATAGAGAATATTGTAGCATAACCACAGAGACAAGTATCTGAGATTAGATTTATTATTATTATCATTATTATTATTATTGTTTTTTTTTTTCAAAGCATTTAAAAGGCAGACTGCTGAGCAAAGTTGGAGAGATCCTTCCAATCCACCTCTCAGTCAATTTGACAAGCTTCCCATCGGGAGCCACAGAGAATTTTTAGAAACTCTTTTATTCCTCAAGATACTGCAACAATGGAACATGAATTTAAATGAATTTGATTTTTTATTTTTTTTAAACAATCCATATTCTCCACACTGTTTGCTCACTGCACTTTATAACAGGAAACCGAAGCTCTTTTATGCTTCTTTATGTTCTGGTTATTGACTCATGCCTTTGTGTGTGGGTGTATGTAGATGGTTTTGTGTGTTGATATAGCTATTCTGAAGTCAAAGCAATTTTCCTGAAATAGACAATGACGTTATTTATATATGTACACGTCCTCGAGCCATAAACCAAGCCACACTGTGACTCATAATGTGGTAGAATGGTATGTTACTCTATAGCTTGTGTTTCCAGGAATCAGGGTACGTACAGAACAGCATGCACAGGGTCCACATGGCTGTATTTTCATGCTAGTGGCCATTAGAGGAGACAAGCTCACCTGCACATGTCTTGAAAACACCCAGGGTCGTGCTAGAGAGAGAGGGCAGGATTTAGAATTCAAAGACAAACCCTTATGAAGCAGCTGCGTTCTGGCATAAATAAGCATTGCAGAAGTTCACAGATGTGTACCAGTCCTGCGGCTACACGGCCTGAGACACATTTTCATCTATAGTATAGAAAGTATCGCATGCTGGTGTTTCCCAGCACTGATGGCGAAATAGAACAGATTCATTAGTTCCTGAATACGTTTTAAACTTAAGAGTGTTCAAAAGGACCGATTTCACTTTGTCTTTTCGTATTCACGAATTAAAATGTTGTTGGTCAATCGTTTATTCTGCTCGGTTAAGGATTTCCTAACAATATTGAATTTTGACAATTCAACATATTATATTTTATGAAATTATAATAATGCAGGACGTTTTGCATGAATGTTGCACCATTTTTAAAAGTTCCTTCCGTTCAAACAAAGTATTCTTCAGACTGGAGCCGGTTCATTATCTTCTGATACTTTCTGGTGGATCAAATTTGCTTAACATCTGTCAGTTCTAGCTATTTCCCCAGAATACTCAAAGAAAACAATCTTTTGGCTGTCCCATTATATTTGTTTGTTCTTGTCCCACTTATCTACATTTGTTAAAAATTCTTCAACGTTTAAAAGTTAAACAGTCTTCAAAAAGCAGCCCTGATGAATGCATCTTATTTGGGAATATGAATATTAATTGGGAATTTGAAGCAGGTAGCCAAAGTGCCAGTGCCACCAGGGGTACTTCTTCGGCTGTGACTGTACTGTAGGTATAAAGCTTTTTAGCTTTAGACTTTTATGACACACAAAAATCATTCACAGCAATTTCACCTCTTTATTAAACTTTACAGCCAGATGCTGCATAAAGTACAGCAGATAAAACGGTGCAAAGCTTCTCAGACATTTCATCACTCTAAGGCAAACTCATATCAATACTACTACAGAAATCGACATCATTTTTTGTTTTTCCTTCTAAGACGCCAAATTATGCTTATAATCGTTTTATCGATTAGATAATGACTTGAAACTGATGTGTGTAATTAGACAAAATGTTAATCCCACAGTTGTGTGGCTCAGACTGGAGAATAATGTGTCTAGTTTGGATCAATGGGTCAGTAATGTCAGTCTCACTGATCTCACAAAAGATGAGAACCTCACTAATGGTTCTTCTCCAAGCTGTTAGCAAAAATAAATAAATAAATAAATAAATAAACTGCAAGCAGACAGCTGTATAATATTCATTTGGTTGCTGTAACATTAGAGTTTTCCCCTCACTGGAACTCAAACCCTTTCCAGCATGACGGTGCAGAAAACAAGCTCTATGAAGACATGGTTTGAAAAGGCTGGACTGGAAGAACGCGGGATTCCTGCACAGAGCCCTGACCTCAGGCCCTCTAAACACCTTTGGGACCTTCTCGATCTTCATCAGGGTTTGACTTAAACACAAATGTCCAACAAATGTCCATAGGCATGCTGCAAAATCCAGTGGAAAGCCTTCCCAGAAGCATGACGGTTATTATAACAGCAAAGAGGAACTACAGTAAGTCTGGAATAGGATGTTTAACAAGCACATATGGACCTATTGATGAGGAGACCACAAACATGTAGCCACAGTAGTGCTAACTGTATCTGTATCCATCCAAAGCCCAAAGTTTGCATGGTCTACCTCAGAACGTATGTTTGTTTACCGCTGTGGCCCCAGAAACACTGGAGAACACTGGGTGGAAGGTTTGGTGGTAGAAATTCCAGCATTCATTAGATGTTTTCTTCATAAACTTCATAAGAATGTAAAAACCGCCCGTGAATTTTTTTTCTTTCCCAAGATGCAAATCTCTGATCTGAACCAAATGCTCTTGGAATCTCCAAGTATTCTAAAACAACAACAACAACAACATGTGAGCAACATGTACTTTTTTTTCGAACATTTCATCTGTTTATTCACGAATAATATATTTGTATTTATTTACATCCTGAACATGTAAGCAGATACAATACACAGGTACGCTTGTAAACATTCGAACAGCAAATACTGTATAATTATGAATAGACTCGCTGCATCAGCACCTCATGACCGCAGCTGTTTTAGAGAGACCAGTATCAGTGTGGAGAAAAGAAGGAAAAAAAACAAATTCTGGTAATGAACTCTATTTTAAATCTCTCTTCCGAAACGTGTGACGGCTAGTGCCTGAAGATAATGAGGCGCGGTAAGATAATGTGCTTCTTAGATTATGAGAGGTGCTGGATCTGCTGTGAGCTTCCCAGAACACGAAGACTAAGGCTAAAGTTAATTAGGTCCACACAGCTCTCATTTTGAAGCACCACAAAAATAAGGCGAGTAGATCAGATAACTAAGACCTTGAAACCGTCACATTGAAGTGGGTGTGCGAGAAGTGCTAAAATTATCGACCTGTAGCAACGTTTTCTTAGGAATTATGGATCAAATTAAATATTGATACTAAAGGTTTGCAAATGTTAATATTACTGATTAATTATAATTGCGTAGAGGATGTAAATATGTATTCTTGTGTATGCTTGGAGAATGAAAAGGAAACGTCTGTAACCTTGCTGGTGTCACTGGGGGTTAAAGTGCAGGTATAGTGATGATGTTTAATAGGAGAAAAGGTTTGAGAAAAAGTTTAAACATAAGCTATAACAGTTTCCGTATTAGGCACGTTGGTCTAGTGGTGTAGTGGTGGTTCGATTCTCACCTCTGCTTTGTATGTGTGTGTAGAGTTTGCATGTTCTCACCGTGCTTGGTGGGTTTCCTCTGGGTAATCCGGTTTCCTCCCACAGTCCAAAAACAGGCAAGTTCGATTAATCAGCGTTGCCAAATTGCCTGTTGTGTGTATGTGTGCCCTGTGACGGATTGGCACCCTGTACCCCACCTCATGCCCATAGGCTCCAGGCCACCCGTGACCCTGTACAGGATAAAGCGGTATAGAAGATGAATGAATGAATGAATGAATGAATGAATGAAAACTTACAATTTTCTAGTGACATCCAATGTTATATTAAAGTGAAATCCAGTGTAGTATTAGTAGAGACAAGGGTTAAGTAGAGATAAGGTGAATTCCTGATTGGAGGGTTGGGGGTTTGAGCCCTTAACCACATGCCAATATAAGCATCGCAGGGGGACGTGGAACCACCGATGTAAAGGATGATCCATGTAGAAACAGGAGACCAGAAAGGCTGAGCATTTGAACCATTGATGAGGATGACGTAACAAAAAAACAGTAGTAGAGACAATAAATATTGGAGACAAATTTAAATTGGAGTGAAAATACAGCGCAGGTATAAACAGCATATTCAGAGACATGGCTTGGCTAGTTGAAGATCCTAGCAGGTAGTCCAACTGACTTGTGAGTAATAAAGGAAACCATTACAGTGAAGTAAAGAAGGACATTTTAACTAAAATACTGTTTTTTTAACAAATACACTTTGGACAACATTGAAGATCGTTTGTTACTTCTGAAGATTCTGAATATGCAATAAGCAACGATCTGTTCCAGGCGATAGCAAACAGGAACACAGTGTGGACAGGATGCCATTCATGCCGTGCATACTACTGTATATATAAATCTTACATCAGGGCAAATTGGTGTAACCAGTCAATCTACCCAGATATCTGTGAGGTGGGAGGAAACCAAAGAACCCAGAGGGAACAACAAAACACAGAGAGAACAAGTGAAACTGAACAAACTGGAGACCAAGTGCTCAGGACTGACCAGAGAATACTGAGAAGCTAAAATAATAACTAAAATAATAATCATTAATTATAATTATAATTAAAGGATCAGTAGTGTAGCATTAACAGCAACAATATGCAATGTTTAGAATAATTTTAATCTTAAAAAAAAAAAAAAGCTACAACACGACAGAACATCAGTAGAATATTCCACATATAACACCGTCATAGATTCCTGCTGTGAAATAAACCACAAGTGAAAAAGTAGACCATAAGACACACCAGGGTCAGGGGAAATCCTGGTAAGAATCTCAAAAGATATTTTAGAAATTCTTACAAAAAGCCCCATTACATTCACAGGCTCAGCAGTGCCAGCTGCGTGAAAGCCAAAGTCAATGACAGTTTTATTAGAGCCTCCTCAAACATTTGTCCTTCAGCACCGTGATGTGTAGTTGCTCTTGTAGCCACTAAACTTACGCCGAGTGACAACGGCAGCTGCGTCTTTTCGAGAAAGGAGGCGCTGATGTCATGACTGGAAGAATGCCGGGAAGGGAAAAAGTCTAACTGAAGGGCATTGTTCGGCGTGGTTGGACTCATGACTCCCGGAGTGTGCGGTGGTTTTCATGCCCAGAAATGGCATGCATGTTGTGGTTTGAAAGCGAGGTCGACACACCCGCTCTCCAGAGGCCTCACTCCGACTCACTCTGACTCACTCAAGTAACCACAACCCGTGAAAAAAGAAACGGAGGGAGTGTATGCGCATGCTGAACGAGCACGCTGCACCTTCATCGGGCCGCTCTTACGTCTGCTCGTCTGCATGAGTCAAACCAGCTCTCCAACACTTTCACTTTGAAAACCAGATGAGAAAAAATGAGAATAGGAAACTGTATAACGCTACATGCATCCTATCGTCTTCATCAGACCTGATATTACTTGCATACACTAGTACAGATAGTTCGTCAAGGTTTCTTTGGATGGTTAGCAGTTTTTGGTTTATATGGAATCTGGAAGAAAAAAAAAAGAAAACCTTTGTAAACATATTAAGAGACAGAATTTTCTGGTGGATGAACTTTCTGGGGAACTTGATAGAAACTTTGCAATTAAGAAATTCCTAATTCTGTTTGATCTATTTATTTGTATCTGTAAATAGGATATTACTGTCATTCTCCACGTGTACGCCTGGGTTTCCTGAGGGTCCTCTGGTTTTCTCCCACTAACACACTAGTGGCTACTTTAATCTATGTGTGAGTGATTGTGTGTGTGTGTGTGTGAGTCACGGTGATGGACTGCCATCCATGAATAAATGTATGAATAAATAAATAAATGAAAGAAGGAAGGATTTAATGAATGATTTTTCTGTCAAGTATGCAAATGAGCCACAGCCCTGACCCTGGAGTCCCTCCTCTCCAGCACATGTTGGTGTTGTTCCTTCTCCTCGTTTAACTAATTAACAGCCTTTCCTGAGTTCAACTGATTATGTTAGAGCAGGAAAAACAAAACAAATATCCAGGGGGACGCCGTGGGGCAAGGTAGGAGAAAGACATGCTAATGCTAATAATTTAATGCAAATGTTTAAAGAAATTTACACAATAAACTTTGTTATATAACATGGTCTTGTAGGCATCTTCTGTAACATCTTTTTTTTATGGTAGGCCTGTATGACGTGCTGCTTATATTTTATTACTGATTATTTCAAAATTTCATTTTCCATTGTAGGTAAAGAGCGTCATGTTCATCATAAACAAAGAAAGAAAAAAAAACTCAGTCTATCTAAAGCAATTTATCATAAAGCCTCTTTCAGATAGTAAGCCTTCATGTAGCCGACATGTTAGAGTTTTTTTTTCTCCCTCCCCACCACAAAGCATTCAGGTTTACAAAGAATCCACGACGCTATCTTCTTGGTCAAAGCTTTCATGAGATCAATAATGCAAAATGACACTTTTTATATTCTGAGCGAAAGCTGAAGCCTTGTATTTGCTGTGATTTATTGCTTTGGTAGGAGCTGTCACCTTCCATCACACCAGCTTTTATCACCAAATAAAACCCTGGATTATAAATCGTTAGCATTGTGGGCCGTTGTAGCGCAGTGCTGTACGCTCGTGCTGTGCAAAAGCAATTCTGCTCTTCATCTGACCAATTTATTCAGAGTGCCAGTCTATCATTTAACATGGAAGAGGAGACGTGACCTTAAAGAGGTAGGTGTCACTAAGTTAATGGCAAACAGTTGAAGAGCATTAACACATCACATCACATTTCCCAGAATTCAGAGGCAGCCCGTCTTACTAGCCGGCTCTGAGTCACCCTGTTAACACATAAAAGTCGGCTCTGTGTTACTACTGGCTTTTATGTTGACGATTCAAAAGGGGGGATCATGTTTCTTTCATCAGTGTTCATTTTAAAGAGATTCCACAGTGTGGTGCTGAGGAAATTCACATCACACGGCGTTCAGATCGGGTCAAACCAGTGGCACCGCTTTAGGGGTCACTGGAAGAAAAACAAAACCGCTTTTATAGGCCAGGGTTGTAGGTAGCGTATGGAACGGGAACGGTTTTAATGGGAGAGATGGAGGGACAGAAACTTCAGGAACAGGATCTCATCAACTTAAAAAATAATAATAATACCAACAATAACTTAATTTAGGGGGGGGGGCGACACAATGACACGATCCATATATACTGTACTGTATGTGTTTGTTTAGTGTTGAAGATTCTGTATATTTGAATCTGTCTCTGCTTTTGGCTTTAATGCAGGCGCGGCCTAAACACCTTTTTAAAACAGAGATGTTTTAAATTCTGCTTATGCGGTTATTATTTTATTATTATTTTCTCTAAATATAGACTTAAAGAAAGTACTACCTTAATTTAAACAAGTCACAATGAACGAACAAACAAATGAAGCTGTACAGAGGCGCTGCGTGTCAACAGGCAAGGCAGGCAACAGCTTGAGGCCCCGGGGCCAGTAGGGGGCCCCGC
Organism: Clarias pachynema; assembly: GCA_030014365.1. Classification (NCBI taxonomy): domain Eukaryota; kingdom Metazoa; phylum Chordata; class Actinopteri; order Siluriformes; family Clariidae; genus Clarias; species Clarias pachynema. The sequence continues at coordinate 19,024,362 of JAQMYL010000023.1, read as the reverse complement.
CATGGCTGACATGGTTTATTTATTAATAACAGAGTGAAAGTGATTTCTTGCCATGGAGGGGGACAGTGGTGTAAATCTTAAAAGTTTGTCTTTATGTCTGCACATATTATTCCGCTTTAGAATAGCCTCAGCTAACTAACTAACTGTTCCAGGATTCCATCCTAAATAGGGTAAAATTGAAAGCTAGTGCACTACCTAGAGTGTAAAATCCCTTGTCCCACACACCAAGTAGTGCCCTTGATCAGGGGTTGGAGAGGGATTCGGGATTCAGGCGTGTGTTAGATGCTAGTTACCTTTGTAGTTCGAATTAGCCATGAGCAACATGGTGTCATCAGTGAAACATCAAAACACAACGCGGATGGTCCAGAGGCAATTCAGAAGGAATTAGAAACAGTTAATAAGGAGATAAATCATTATTTAAGATGACATTACATTATCAGATGTGTGTTCTTGCTGAAAGTGTCTCCGTGACTGGTTTTTGGATGTGGGTTTTGGCAGGCAGCTGCTCTCTCCCCTCCTTCTCCACAGGCCTACTTTCACTCTTGATTATTTATAAGATAATGTTTGTGCACCTTCTACTCATATCTGTACTTCTTCCTTTTCTCTCTTCCTGCCATACTGTATAATCAGCAGAGGTGTGCTAGATAACACTCTATAAATATTTGTATGTGTATTTTAGTTTTTTTTTTTCCTTTAAATGACTTTTCTTTTTATTCTGAAATAGTTGCTATATCTACAGTTTAACAATATAATACAAAGCAGCTTTCTGAAGTATTAATTTCCTAGGCAGAGAACCGGTCTTTAGATGAAAGCGATTAATAATGCACAATATGTTACCTAGATCATATCATGCAATATGCAAATAAGGACACCTAATGTCATTTATGCAGATGAGTTGTTGCAGTTTATTTTTTATTTTTTATTTCTCTCTCCACATTAAACCTGATGTACTGTATGTCTGAGTTGAATATTGAAACAACATGAAGATGTTTATCACGGGCCGACGCGAACCCTGTGAACATTTCCCGGTAACAGCAGCAGAGTCTAACGTCGCCTATTTTAGTATTGCATAGGGTAGGTTTTCAGCCTTTTGCTTCCAGTGCATGCAGTTTGTAATTGCAGAGACGTCTGCACATCCTGCACAGTGGTTTCTTACCTTATAACAATGACGCACATACGTGTTAAAAATCTTTTGCAGGTACCTTTGCAAGCCAAAGCTTGGACCATTAGATACTTTGCATGTACAAAAACATGCATTTTTACATTTATTCAACGGCATGCAACCATTTTCATACTTCTGTTCAGCTGATTGTGAGTGCTGTACGCTATCAAATGCTCAGAAATGGCTTCTGTAGATGGTTTTTTTTTCCCCCTCACTAAAAGTCACACTAAATCACCCTGCCGTGTGCGACTGATGACACAAGCACAATCAGTACAAATCAGCAAGACTGACGGAGCGCAACAACAGAGCCCTAAATGACTGCCGTTTGTCCTTTACTTTTCGGATCAATAGTCTTAACATACTTTTTGAAAATCAAACTGCTTGATTCTTAAGACACCTGGGTGAAACACAGATGCTTACAGTTTGCTGTACAGTGTCTTATTTCTTCCTTCTTCTACCTTGATGGTCAATTCAGACTCCTAATTATGTTCTGTTAATGAGGCGTCCCAGTCCGTACACGGCACGAAACAAGTAGTGACATTTTTATAAGTGAGACAGTCAAAGTGGTCTTTTCTTTCCTTTCACTTTCCGTCAGTTTGGTTGCAGCACAAAGACACCCACTCTCTCTCTCTCTCTCTCTCTCTCTCTCTCATGCAAGGGTCTTATTGTTCCATTATTCTCACAATTCTCAAAAGTTGTATACGTCTTTTTTTTTTTTCCCACAGCTCTTAAACACACTTCCTATACCACAAGGAACAACAGAAAGTATTTACCAAGTGTCTTCACCTGAAAGCACTAAATCACTGGCGTAAAATGTTTGCATGTGATTAAAAGATGGATTTCAGATCTGCTTTGATATTTCTGGCAAATCAGACACAGCTACATGCACATGCTCAAGATCTTTCAGCGCTGAAGAGGAATAGGTTGCATTTTTTTTTTCTCTTTTTTTTTTCAAGTGGATCATCTGGGTCAAATTGAGTGGATAATTATCTTTTCCAGGGGATAGATTGCTTTCTTGGGAACCCATGTGGAACCCGTTTCACAATCCTCTGCCGACCCATGAAGAACAACTTCTCGATCAGCAACCGCTTTTATAAATGTAGTCAGTACATTTAACTTTGACCTGCCTTTTTCATTAAAGACCTTAAAAAAAATGAGTGAATTATTTTTTTAAGAAAAAAGATTCGCCCTATAATGTCCTTCAGTTACTTCCGTGAGTCTCGTCTGTAATAACCCATATTAGACGTCTAATCAGTCAGGTTTTTGGGCTGCATAATTTGTCCTCATTTTTAACTCACTACAGATTTTTCTTTTTCCTCCCCTGACCTGAACATGGGCTATGTATATATATATATATATATATGCAGCGCTGAAAAGACTTTAAATTAGATCAGTGTATGATCTAGATATAGTGCATACATAAATACAAGAGAGAAAGACTTTCAAAGGGTTCTGCAGACTAGTCAGGCGCCTGGAGGAAAAATACGAGTATTATAATCCGTGTGCTGGAACACGACCGGGTGAAGGATCTGCAATTAAGAGATCAAATAAAAACATGTTGTCGTGTTTTTGCAGGATTCGCTCGAAATGTGTGGCATTATCTTGTCGGTAAGTCGTGGCCGTTGTAAGTCACAGGCGATTAAAACAGTAGGAGGTGTGAGTAGCATGTCCAGGCAAGTGTGCAGTCGAGGAGGCTGTTTTTCCTTCCTAGTGAGGACGTGATGGAGGATGTGGCTACTTCACACCCGTCAGAAAGACAGAGAGAGAGAGAGAGAGAGTGTGTGTGTGAGTGAGGGTGAGAGCATATGGAACACTGAGCGGATGCTCCAGGGGAACGAGAGGGATTTTGAATTCTGCTGTGGTCACAGAATGCTCTGCAGGTTGACACTTGATGAGCAGGAGTCAGTGGAGGACAGCAGAATGAGAGAATGTCTCTGGAGGTCAGCCAGGCACTGCGACAGAGCAGGCCTGCTCATATGGCCGTCTGTGTGTGACCTGAGACTGAACAGGGCTTTTTCAAAAGACTGGGGAAAAAAAAAAAAAGAATCTGCTGATGGAAACAGAGCAGGACTTTCTGTAAAGCCAAAAAGGTGAGATTCCTTTCATTAACACTGACTATAGAGCTAAAGGCCGAGCACTTTTGAAGATGCTTTTGCATCTGATGGCGAACACGCCACTAACACCGAGGTCAACATATCAGCCATGGAGTGAAACCGACAAGGAAATAATAGTATAAAGGTACAGTAAATAAAGATAAAGAATTTATTATTATTTTTTTAAACAAGAATGCGTCCCATAAGAATTCACTCCAGCGAAGCTATTTTAACCATCCGGGTGCTGAAAGGTTCTGCAGGACTGAAATGAGCCCTGGGTCACTCATACAGCCAGAGATAATTAAAAATGTGTAACACACACACACACACACATGCATGAACACCTCCCCCAAAAGCAGCTCTTCCACTGGATCTCAGAATTGAACCGAATTTCATTTTTCATTGAAATCAGATTAATTAAAGCTTAATTTGGGAATTGTATAGAAATTCTGACTGCGAGGAAAAGCGAGGCTTTTGGGATGAGAATGCTTGTTTTGTGTAAATGTATAGATAATAAATTGTGCCCTTAAATTTGTAAACTTTTCTCAACCATGATACAGCTTTATGTTTCCAGTTGGTCACGTCACCGAGATAAACCTTTATTTATTTGTCCTGGCTGGTTTTTTTTGTAATGTTCTTCCTGATGTCCTCCATTTTATCACTTGCAGAGCCACAGTGCCCAGTATCTTTGTGTCACATTGATTTCTTTTGTAAATTACACAACAATCGGGCCTTGTGAGATACTTTAAAGAAAAGACGTGCTTTGCAAATCCGCGAAAATTCTTTCTGCATAATTTTATCATAATCTCAATCCGTAATGTCTCAGATGACAAAAATAAAAAATTTTAAAAAACCTGCGCCGCATGGTGTAGCCTGGATGCCACGTTCCTGTCAGTCACGGACAGACAGAGCACAGGCTAGAACAACATAACATGAAAAGCAAACAAACTCATGAATAAAAGAATCATGAATATATGTGATGGCGTGAAGTAGGCCTGGGCGGCTTGGCCGAGATGTGAGTATCCCACAGTACGTTTGATTAAAGGCGCATGACAGACAGTGCATGATGAATGGGGCCCGGAGAGAATTAAAGGCTGTCAGGAGAATGGGCCGCCACGCTGAGATTAAACCCCAGCAGGACCCGTTTTCATGGGAGGGGCTCGGTGTGCAGTGGCAGCTCGTCTGGGCTGCCTGTCAAGTGCGGAGCTGTCAGCGGCCATAAGACTCAAGTCGCCGAGGATGGCAACTCGGGGTCCCTCAGGATCTACATGAAGCTTCCCTCAGAGATGGAGGAGGGGTGAAAAGTTCAATAAATTCTGTATTCTGCAGCTGCTACTTCACTTAAGTGCAGCATGTTTAAAAAAAAAAAAAAAAAAAAGTGGACACCGTTCAAGAGACAAGATGATTTGTCCCCTGTTTAGAGAAGTAAAGGGGACGACTGGGGTTGGCTTCTAAAGAGATCTCGACATGCATTTTCACTTCCAGTGTGCTGGGAATTTTTTGTTGTTCTTCTCGTTCTTGTTGTCTCTCAACACGCAGCAGAGAGATAAGTAATGCAGATTGTATTTGGCTCATGGGATTTCTGTAAAGGAGTTTTCTATGAACATTTGTATGCAGAAAGAAATAAAAAAATCTATTAATTACAAAATATCTTGATGAGTAACTTGTTGTTTATTATAGATTTTGCAAGACTAATTAACAAATGCTTTGCGGTCTACGGGCGAAGGCATCCAGGGTATACTGAAGGTGAATGGAAAAAATGCAATTTACCTCTCTAATTGAACAGGGGGGGAAAAAACAATCACTGCCAGCCGATATTCAAATCACACTGTAGAACCTAGGGCCGTGCATCCCGCCAGGAATACAACACTGTTTCTGTTACATCTCTATACACATTTGCACGGATCCACCTTTTATTTCGTTCCAATGTGAAATAAAAAATGAAGCACAATTCACAGTTGTACAAAAGCGGAACACAACCCTGTGCATACTTGCTTATTCAAATGTGTGTTGGTTTTTATAATGTCACTGATGTAAGCGCCTTGAGGGAGAGAAAACATTTCCTCTGGATATGATGATTTAAAGGTGCCTCTTTCTTTTAGTCCGTGCCAAATGTTTCACCTTATTGTTGACAGAGAGCTGAATATACAACATACCAAAAAAAAAAAAAAAAAGTTGCACACTTTTTGATTACAGTGAACAATGATGTGTGAAAATGATCCCTCATACGCCTAGAGCGTGACTCTTTCACACTCCTGGAAAATGGCTCCAAAACCCTCCATAGATGTGATACTCTGGTGATTCAGTACATTCAGGTGGTCAGCTGACTTCATTTTATTGCCCCATAA
>JAQMYL010000023.1:19006160-19018647 GCA_030014365.1 Clarias pachynema | reverse complement strand
TTCTTACCCTGACACGCCCATCACTCTGGAATAGGATCAGTCTGGACTCATCAGGTCACATGACCTTTTTCCATCGCAAGTCCAATCTTTATGCTTTCTAGTAAATCGAAGGTTTTTTTCTGATGAGTCTCACTAAGTAAGTGGATTTCCTATGGACACGCAGCGGTTTAGTCCCAATCTTGTGAGTTCTCATCTCATGTGTTTGTGTGTGTGTGTGTAAATGCTCTTACTCTTCTAATTTACTAATTTCTACTGTTCAACTTCTCCCAGTGATCTCCATTAAATTTTTTTTCTTCACTGAAGTTAACAGTTCAGCGCTATCCTTCCAGGTTTTAATAATGAATACTAATCATTTGTAATAGCAAGGCAATAATTTGACCCTTCTGAAAGGGGCCAGGCAGTGTACTTGTTCTTGTTAACATGTCCATCTATTGCTGATTGATAACAAAAGCCAGTGGAGGTCCAGAGAGTAATGACGTTACGGGCAGATGCATATGTTCTGCTTCAACATGTCACATAAACTCCCAGTCCATTCATCTCTTTATGGTATCAAATAATATTCATATATTTCAAACTGAATTTCTTTTTAAAGTTTAAGTAGCAGAGTGTATATATAAATAGTACTGCATTCCTAAAAAAAATATCAATTAGTAGAAAGACAAATTTTATTTTATAAGATCTAGCAAGGAACTGGGTCAGGTTAATTTAGTGGGGGGTGAAATGTTAAACACCCTGCCACTTACACAGGTGTAACAATAACAATATACTGTATTTGGATTATTTTTTTCATGCAATGACATTTCAGGAATTTCAGATAATTCAAATATGTTTGAGTATGTACTGTACTATCACGGATTCTGTAAAAAAAAGAAAAGAAAAAAGAGTAAAATATGGCACAAAAATAAAGTAGACTTGCCTGGCAGGCACATTGACAAGACAAGTGTAACTGGTTCTGGCGAGAAAAGCACCGTTGCTTAATATGTCTCTTTTGACAATAAACTTATTATGAGTACATGAAATCTCTTTTAAAGTCACATTATGACCTTTATTGTTTATTTTGTACACGCATCTAAAAGGGCGGAGGAGTTTATTAATTCTTTTATTTATTTATTTAAATGAGTTTTTTTTTACTATTGCTTGAAAAAGTTACTGCTCAGTTTTATGGCGTTTGCAGCTGTTAACTTTCTGTGGTGTTTTTTCATGACAAGAGTTCATGGCTTTCAAGAACGTGAGCAGCGACAGACTGTGCACTGTTGCAGGAAACCCAAATGTCATGCAGTAACTCATTTCCCCTCCATGATTATGGGATATTTTCTCTACCAGACATTTGTAAAGCTTGTTTAAGCCTGCACAAACAGCTCTCCACCCTGCATTTTCCCAAGCCGTCTACCCCCTCATATTGAAATTGTGCAATCCTGCCAAAAGGAACTATTCAGAAGGGTTCGAACATTTGTCATATTTCACAGTTATTGAATGGGTGATTTAAAGGATCTTTATGGCCATTTTCTGCATGCACGCACAAAAACGTTAAATGGGCACAAAATAAATTTTCATGACATCCATCACTGTAAACTGTCTAGAGATGGTAAATACAGTGCCAGTGTCACGTCAAGGACAGTCAGGATTACAGATTGGAAAAGATTTTCTCCTAGGGGAAAATAATAGTAATACTACTAATAATAATAATCTCTGTATAACTACAGATACTTTGAATGGTCTTTTAAAAAAAAAATCATTCTCCAGTGACCTCCTCCCAAACACAGACATGCTCCTAAAAAAAGGTTAATTTGCAGAAATGAAAAGCAAGGTTTTTTTAGACTACATTTCAGGGCAGCTACAGTTACAGGCCCACGAACCAGGCAAACTTCCTGGACTGCAATTTTTCAATACCATATTATATAATGCTGACAATCCTGTATGTCATGGACCATACAAAAACTGCCTGTCAAGTAATTGTTAAGCCAGTAAAGCCACATAGGGAGGTTAAATGTGACACTTCTGACGTAGGAGACTGTAGGCTGAGCCATGTACAGATCATACAATAACAATAAAACCTTCTCCTAAAGAAATGCTCCATGTAAAGTTAACCGCTGAAACAGTAAATCACAGCGTTAACACTATTTCATTCACTCAACCTAGATTATAAATTCAGTCAAGTCATGTCAAGTAGGCTTTTATTGTCATTTCAACCATATACAGTTCAGTACACAGTAAAACGTAATAATGTTCCTCCTGGACCGAGGTGCTACATACATACAACATGAATTAACAACATAAATTAACAAAACTAACTAGCTAACTAAGACACCTAATTCAACTATTCAGTCCTAGCAAAAGGCCAGTGAGACGTACCATAACCCCTTTTGAGACTGTCCAGATGGTTTAAGAGCTGATAATACAGAATTACGAATGCTCTTAAAATGTCTGTACAGGCTGAATGGAGAAAATGCCATCATACTCAGCACCCATGAGGGAAACTCAAAACTGAAATCATGATTTTACACTTATCCTGCATTTCATCATTTTTAAAAATAAAAGTGTTCCTTATGTCATTATTGGACATACATAGCCTGAGAAAAACAGAACCTCTTAAAATAGTGTTTTCTTAAAGGCTTCTTTTCATAACTGGATGATTAGTAATGTTGGCTTACATTCTACCGCAGGCTCTATGATAAATGTTAACACATCTGGCATTTAAAAAAAAACCATGACTTTTAAAAGCAAGATCATGCTGGATTAATAGCTCAGAAATGCATTAACTAAATAATCTGAAGGAAAAAAAAAATAGTACGTATCTGGACGAATACAGATTGAGTTTTTTTTTCCTCTTAAAGACTATGATCAGTCACACTTCCTCTTCTTGTTTCACAACCCTGACACAAACATGGTTGCTGTTGTTTTCCTCACATCCTTTCCTATAGATATTTTAAGAACATCATTACATTTTGCACCATTTCAACATATTTGCGTTCTCTCTGAATATCTTGCAGTACAAATAGAAACAACTGAAGTCTCTGAATCACTCCATTAACTCGTACTTCTTAGGAACCTTGATAGACATGGAGCATATTTAGATAATCTGCATTTAACAGTCTCATGACTGTGGAATTAACAGTGCCTGCAATAACTAGAAGGCCATTTATGGACATATATTTGATAAAGTTAGTCATGCACTTTCTGATGAATATTATAAAACTAACATGACATAGCATTCTTTATACTGCAGTAGTATCATTCACAGCTTCTTTATAGTAGTCTTTAATTGTAAGCCAAATTAATGTAACATTTTACAGAATATGCATTTGAATCAGCACACATAATTTAGCACACTACTTAGTACTTAATGTTGTTTAGTTTTGTTTTAGAAATACCCATACCTGTTAACGTGACAACACAGGGTGAGCGTAATGTCCTCATGTCAAACATTTACACTCTTTCCTGTATAGTAATAAAGCATATTTTTCTACTTAGTACTATGGTTTTGCATTACACACTTTGAATTACCATTGGGTATGAAATGTGCTATACAAATAAAACTTACATTTTGATTTAATATGTGTTTGAAATCAGGGAAAGTGCTTCACCAATACACTACATGAATAGTTTTATACCAGGGTTAAGTATAAAGGTTATTTACTTGTGAATTAGAAGTACATACGTAGATGAGACTTTTATGTAAGGAATGGCAAAACAAACATGAATCCTAATATGCAGTGACCAAGTGATCATGGTGGAGGTTTGAATTTTTAAATAAACATAAGTTGGGCTTTATATGATCTCCAGATCTGTTTGTTGTTTGTCAAAATTAAGGAATCATTTAGGAGTGATGGTGAAACACAGCTTTACAGTTCAGTGAGCTTTTCATTTTAATATTCCTCCTCGGATACAAAAGCAACACGGATACACACACATACTGTCGGCTCTTCAGATCTATATTACATTCTTAATCAGCTTGTAGGCCCAAAGATTTCAATGCATATAGGATGTGAGCGAGCAAACATACATGCACCAACCTGAACTATAACTAGTGATGAAGTAATGTGTTAAAAATGAATAAAGAATAAATAATCTCTGCCTGGAGTCGGAGCGTCTCCGCGTGTTACATTAAATTCCAGGCGGCAGTTTGGGGATAAAAACCCGGCGCGCGGCTGCTGCTCACGCGGTGATGCCAAATAGAAAGAGACAACAAAAGAACAGCAATGTGTTGATGGTGTTTATTCGCATGAAACGCATTTCAGCACCCACCTTTAACACCAGCAGTCACAATCAAACGCGTCCAATCAAAAGAAAAAACAACAATAACAACAAAAATGTCGGCGCGCGTCAGCACCAAGAACAAAGAAGTGTCTCGTTTACTGTTTCAAAAAAAAAAAAAAAGAGGATAAATATACCGACGGACACAGACGAGTCGCTGAACGTCTTCTTGGTTATAAACCCTGCCGTGAAGGAAAACAGAAGCAGAGGCTGTTTAATGCCATTTCTTCGAGTATTAATAATAATAACAATAATAATAAAAACTTATCCAGGAAGCTTCAGGCTGGGATCATGGAGGCATTCCCACTGCGAGGCAGCTCCCATTCATTCACTCACACACACACACACACACACACACACACACACTCCGAGTGAAAGAAGAAAAACAACAATCCGATCCAAAGTGGAGCTTATCTTAAGCATAAAAAAAGTGCTTGAAATAAAAAGAAGAAGCGGTGAAGACGAGTGTTGAGACACTCACTGGGTGATCACCCGAACCTGGGATGAAGAAAAAAGGAAAAGAAAAAAAAAAAATCACACACACACATCACAATCGACACGTTGCAATGTTGCTTTCTTTCCTTTACACTCCTTTCCTTCACCAGAGAGGAGGAAGACTTGAAACCGCCTCACCGGCGCGCAAGGGCAGAGGGCAGTTTGAAACCGCACCGCTTTCCTTCTTTTAAAAAAAAAAAATCTTTTTCTTTTTGTCAAATCAACAATTTAATCATAATCTAATAATTCACAGAGCAGTCCGATTATTTATAGAAAAGACTCTTACTCCATTTTTTCCTTTTTTTTTTTTTTTAAAGTAGCAATTCTCTATGAGACTATATCCAAGAACAGATTCCTTATTAATTATTTTATATGTTTAAAAAAAACATGCCGCGTGTCTGATTTTTTAAAATCATATCCTGTATATGTTAAATATTTTTAAATCTACAATTTAGTGTCAAATAAAATACAGACAGAGATAAAGATTTAAATGAACAATTAGCCTAATAGTATTTGTGTCAAATCATAAAATCATCATCATAATAATAATCTAAGCAGGCCTGCACGATATCGACTCACCTTACTGCTTGGAAATTGTTTAAACAAACAAACAAAATATTATTTTTATTCCAGAACATAGATTACAGCATGCACGAAATCCACTCGTAGGCCATGTATTTCCGTCTTTAAAAAAAAAAAAAAAAAGCATGCATAAATAAATAAATGAAATTGCTGTACTGCCCCGTAACTTAGATAGATAGATGTAAAGAGATAGATAGAGCAATAATCAAGTCTGTATCCGTCTGTTTTAATCAGGAGCGGCCTTGAAACTGCCCTCTGCTTGTTTTGATCATTCAAGAAAGGAAAGAGAGGGGGCTTGAAACAGTTCAACCTCCTTTGCTCCATAATTGGTTTTATAGAGCTGGCGAAGAGCCAAAGTGTTTACACGGCGATGATTGACAGACGCACGGTCCAATCACACGGCTCTCCGTAGAGCGTGTGAGGTTGGGATCATGGGGGTGGGGCGTGTTAAACAATGCTTGTTTCATTGCAGGATAGTTCAGAGCTACAGTGGTGTGTATGTATGAGTGTGTGTGTGAGAGAGAGAGAGAGAGAGAGAGTGAGTGCGCGCGCGTGAGTGTGTGCGCGCGCGAGAGAGAGCGAGAGGGGCCTTCCCCCTGTATAAGCGACCCTCCGTGTGTGTGTGTGTGTGTAACTGCGGATGGTGTGTAAATGGAGTGTAGGAACTATTTCACCTTTCGTCGGGATTTTGCGAAGAAAACGGATTCTTTAAACTGAGTCGCCATTACAAGTAAGGTGTTCACGTCGATAGAGAGCCCAGTGTTTAGGAAGCAAATAAGAGTAATAATAATAATGTAAAGAGTCGTCGTGCTGGTGGGGAAAAGCGGGCGGGTAAAAGAGAAAAAATACAACCCTCTCTAAAAAAAAAAAACACAAAACAAGGTTAGTTGTATTTTAGAAGCGTTTGCGTATAAAGTGTAAATCCTTCCGCGGAAACGCTTTAATGTTTCCGCGAAGAAAAGTTTGCTCGCTTGAAAATGGAAACGCGTAGGCTAAAACTTTGAAACGTGGCCGTCGGATGAGCCTCAGCGTCTGATCTGGTCTAAAGTGCGGGCTGTTTGGCTTCTTCTTGTTATTATGTAGCCTCGGTGTATTTTAACCTTGATGTCGCAAACAAACTCCTCAACTCTTTTGAAGTTTTTAACGAGCTGTCGCTGGTCTGGTAACATTGTTTACCTGTTAGCTGTTTATCCGGTAGTTTGGCTGAAGCGGTTCAGTTTTCTGCGTCGCTGCTGAGAGTAATCCAGGGCTTCCCAAAACTCCCCAATCACAGGCGATTTTAAAACAAAAATATATTTCATTTACAAAACATATAGATGTATTTGTAAACACACACCCGTGTTTAAATGACCCATTTAATCTGGTGTTGTGCTTATTCGGAATTGCTTATTTATGTTAAAATAGGTACATTTTAAATAGTGTAAATACAAATGCACGAACAGGGAGGAACGAGTTAGAAATCTCCGGATCAGCCAGGGTGTGATTGGTATGAACAGGACTGGTGGCACGTACACTGAGGTCTTGCAGCATTTCAGGCAACTCTAAACTCTTAAGACATGCTGTTAGAGTGGATCTAAAGTAATCGAGTTGCTTGCACGTGAGAATTAGACCGCAGTTGTTCACGAGCGGTTTAGCACCTTTGACCAGAGTACTGATTTAACTAACAGCTTTTGACCAGATACTGATCAGTTCTCTCTCTCTCTCTCTCTCTCTCTATCCACCTTTGCCCAAGACTTGCTTGTTTGGACGAGAAGCCAATTTATAGAATAAATCCAATTCAAAAACACAAATAGGTTCCCCCCCTCACATAAAGGTTAAATATCATCATAATCACCATCCATGTCTTTAGAACATCGTCCTGAAATCACAGGAATTAGTCCCTGAAATTAGGCTATACATATAAAATATGCATAAATATCCTAATGGTCTTCCCTGGTGTGTGATTATTTAAACACGAAACAGTTATTCTGCTTCTTCTCCAGTGTGCTGTAAGCTTCTGCTTTGCATGAGCTCGGCACTCTTGCTTGAAAAGCCGAAGTGTAAACGCTGGATTTTCCCTGCCCAGTGTAGCGTTACTGCGGCCGGGAAAACACACACACACACACACACACACAAATCATCATATGCGATACGTGCACGATGGTGAAGGGACAACTACTACAACTACTCCATGATAAATAAGTAATGTTTAAAATTCTCCATCTCTCTTCCTGCGCGAGCGAAGTTGCACTCAGGAGGATACTTTGTAACCTCTGGTAGCGACTTTGATCCAAACTGCGTCATCATGCCCCTGCGAAATATTTTGCTATTTATGTATTTTTACCTTCTACATCTTTTAGTCAAATCATTTGATTAGTTTGTGCTCATCCAAGGATCTTTTTTTTGTTTTTGTAGGTCGGCACAATGCCGGATAAGGACGCGGATTTGCCTGGAAATCTAGGGACATTATTATTATTATTATTCGTATAAAGCTCTTTCGGAATTGCCGATCGGAGCATTTTTTTTTTCTTGCCTCTTTTTTCCCCTTTTTAATCGCCCTTGGGTGGATGATGGATGGCCGAGATTTCGGGCCGCCCAGATCCGTGCACGTTCCCCCGCCGCTGCTTTCGGGACTCGCCGCTATGGAGTCGCACCGACTCGGAGCTTCCGCCGCGCCCGGGAGGATGCCACCGTCTCCCGGCCACTTGGGCGCGGGCCACCCGGCGGCTGCTCTGCACTCGGGAAAATATCTCTCTCCGACCATTAACATGCAATCTCACCACGGTAAGTAGCCTAAAAGCGCTTTTAACATTTTAAATACGCTGTAGTCGATCTCTCTCTCCGAATGTGTACATGTATAAGGCTCATCTTGTTTGGTATGGATTGCTGTGGAAAGTTCTTCGGGAAGTCATGCGCATGGTTTCGGAGTAAATGCTCGATTGCGGTTCGGTGCAGGATGATGATGATGATGATGATTTTGCATGGAGAAAAGTAGGAGATGGTGCGTTTGAGCGTTCCGTGCTGAAACAAGAAAATAATCGAGCGCTTAACGTGGATTATGAGATGATGATGATAAAATGAATAGCGAGATGGCTTTGCGATGGGAATATGAACGATAATTTATGGGGGAAAATATATCTATCTAAAAAAAAACCCCATGGTGTTGAATGTGTAGTGGTAACGTGCTGCTGCAGAGTTGTGTAATGTTTAGCCGGATTGTGCGCGAGGGACACCGGGCAAAGCGCGCGGCGCAGCGGGAAATGCGAGCTCATCTTATCGCCTGATTACCGCCGGCTACAAGTACGTTTTGGTTTGTGCTGGGGTTCTGGAAAGCCCTGCTTTTTCCTTTAAACTTGTCGAGAAAATGAGCCCTGTTTAAAAAAAAAAAGAAAAAAAAAGAAAAGAAAATGGTCTGGAAGTGAAATTGCTGCTATTTGTCTCTTTCTGCTTCTGATCAGTGGCTTATAAGAACTGCTCTGCCACTCACTCTTCACTTTATTGCGCACTGAATTGAGGCCTGTTATTGCATTTTTTTGTAGGGGGGGGGGATTGTTGTTTAGAGCTGATATCGATGCTGGTCCTCTCTGTGATCCCATACCCAATATTTCAGCAAAACAAATGTTAGCATAGTTACAGCTCAGTATCTCTCCTTTAATAACTGAGAGCAGTTTCTCTATGTAAAGGTCATTGGTGTTCTTGGTTATGTCATGCTGCGTAATATTTGTCCAGCGCACCGACTTTTCACACTCATAACCCATCATATTTTGTCATTTTGACGCAGCTTCATGGTACATTTGCACCCCCGCCCACCTTTCACTGTGGCATTATGAATCCCAAGGTATTGCAATGTGATGAGATTATAACCAGTACAATGTCCAGGATTGAAGTACACATGTAGAAGTCATCTCCAAACAGTTTAGGAAAAGAAGAAGAGGATCTACAAGCATAGTAGACCGTAATGTGTGTGTGTGTGTGTGTGTGTGTGCGCGCCCCTGAGTTCCAGTCGATCTTTTGTGAAGTGGGTCAGGAAAAAAAAGAGAAAAACTCCCTGTCATGTGCATCTGGACTCCTGGTGTAAAAATAGGGTAACCTTCATCTGTGGGTTTGCAAAGAGCTTCAGGGAAAGTTCTTTTAGACTTCAGTTCCCTTTAGTAAAGCTGTATATTTAAGATGTCTAAATGCCACTCGAATGCAAGTGGCACTCTAATGAAAGTCTCCAGAAATACAACCCAGAAATAAAAAAAATAAATCTAAGCCTAAGCTACTTTAGTGTCATTTGAACGTTTGTGTCTGTAATTCCTTGTTCCGCACGTGCAGTCAGTGAGGAGAGCTTTTGTACCCTTTCATAACTTGATCATAAGGTGACGCCACTTAAAGCCGGCCAACGTTTGGGGTCATTGGTCATAAATTAACTAAAATTGCGCTTGGCACTGCATTATCTTTGACTTCCTCATTATATATGATTAATACTATTGATCACATTCAGCGATAAAGTGCAGATAAGAAACTAGACGCTTAGTGAATTTAGCCTGACGCAAATGTGTTTATCTTTGATTTATAAACGGCTTTTGGATTTTTTTGTAATTTTTAAAAGGTAGTGGATAATCCAGTGTTTGCATGGTGGTGATTTATGTGCAGTCATGCAGCTGCTGTGATTTGACTCAGTGTGTGTGTGTGTGTGTGTGTGTGGTTAAAAATGTTGCTCTGTGTATCTGCTCTGACATGTTATCCCAGTACTTGAAATCGACTTTCTGTTTAGCTGTTTGAAGAGTTCATTTTTAGTTGCAATTTCCCCTAAACCACCTTCTAGGCAAAAGAACGAGTTCCTTTTCTTCAAACTTTTTTTTTTTTCTCCCCCCCTTCCTCTTCTCTTTAACCGCTGTGCTACTGCTAATGTAAGGAAGAAGTCATTTGTCCTGGTCATAACACGTCCCTCTAATTGAAGGGCTGTTTGTCCTTCATGCCTCATTTTTGCCATGAGTGAAGTTAATCGAAATAAAATGGCCTCCGTGCACAGAGCCAGCAGGCTGAAAATGCATCGTATGTTTGTACAGTGACTCATTTTTCTGAGAATTGAATGAATATTTGATCTGTTCGGCTGCCAAATTTCTCTCATCAAAACGAAAAACAGATTTGTTCTGTCATTCTGTTAGTCCTTCCTCAGGACCAGCCCCCCTTGCTTATATTAAACGTGTCTGTTCAGTGTCATCTTGGCAAACACTAATTTGATAGATAATGTGCATTTTTGTAGCTTTTTGATAAACATATAGGTTAATCTGAGATTAGTAGATAACTCTGAATAGGTAACAGTTTTATATGTAAGTTTGTGACACATATGGCCATCTGCAATTATTAATTAGTAAATCATCCTTGAGACAGAAATGTGCAAAACACTCTGGATCATGTTTTAAATGTACTCAGACATTCTTAAAATTGTATTAGTGTTATAGATTTCCTGCACGAGTTCACACACACAGGTGTGTGTGGTTTTTATTTTCCTGTTTTTCTGATGCAGAACTCGAATCTGATATCTTTTCACAGATTTCTGCACCTTTTTAAGCTTTGAACTGTTTGTAGCTGTGAACAGAGCATGCTATTCAAAAATGTTCAGAACGGGAATCCAGAGCACCAAACGAATGCCTTTAATTGCTCTTCAGTGTAGTTCAGAAGTTGGATCAGGATAAGCCGAACGCTCATGCCATCCAGGACATGGTTTACCAACCAACGAGCAGGAGCCCATGTTTCCTCGACACAAGCGAGATGCTCTGTCTGCACGTACCATGATTCTGTGATAATATCTGTAACTGTTTTTTTTTTTTTTTTTTTAAAGATAGCAGTTGTGGCTCAGTGGTTTGTTTAGGCTTTGAGCTAGAGAGGTTTTGACTTGAGATCAGATCACCACAAAACTGTCACTGTTCAGGTCTTAGGAGTGAATTCATCTTGTTTTAATGACCTTTTTTTTCTTCTTTGTCCATCTGAAGCGTTTGCGTGATACATGTACACAAATGACTTTTGGGACCAAGTAAATCTGATGCAGAAATATTAAAGATAAAACAAAAAGGTTGTTTTGAAACGTGCCTGATGTGCGGCGTCGAATAAATCTGAAGAATTGCGAAGATTCATTTACACAAATATATGCAAAGTGCTTAAAAATCACGTGACCATGTGATGGTCATTCAAACCTCTGTCCTCCACTCTAATTACTTTCCCCTGCACAATCTGATACTGTTTTGCTTCTGTCTCTCTCTGTTTCTTCCTCAATTATTATAATGAGCCCTGGTCACGTGATTCGGGAAGCGGTTGTGAAAAATGTGCATGCTCGATCTTTTAATCATGGTTTAAATGATCATACGTGGAGATTATGATACCTTTTTGTTGTGATTGTATGTAGTAGAGTATAAGACAAACACCTTTTTTTTTTTTGAACAAGGCCTCAAACACCTTACCGCTCTCGGGTTGTGAGTTGTTTTGGATAAAAATGTCAGGCAAATATGCACATGTAAGTGTTTACACCTAAATGTGTCCTGACCTCAGCTATGTCCGTTTAACTGAGGATTTATTTATGAAAATGACAAAAAGTTTTCGTACTTTTCTGGCTTACACTGTTGGTTTCTATACAGCCAGTTTTTTTTACTTTAGTTACCGTTAAGACTGGAGAGTAAATAACTTCCATAAAGTACAGTAGGAAAATTCCAGCTCTGTAGAGGTCCAGGTTTTGTGAATGCACAGGGGAAAAAAAGTTTTATTTTGAAAGAACTGGCAATCTCAAATAATGCTCGGCCCAATTAATGTTTGGACGGATGAACCTTGATTTAACTTTGAACAGCCTGAAAGACTGGAGGGTTAAATGGTGCTCTTCTGACGTAACAGGAACTGCAGGGTTTTGTTGGGTATCAGGGTCACTCTGTCATGATCCCAGCCATAAATAATATTCATCCAGCTAATAAAGTGTAGTCTTGAGTTATTGTGGGACGATCATTCAGCTTGGCCACATTCCGGCCTTGGGTTCGTATCATTCGGATGATTCATTTTAAGACTACTGATAAAATTCAAGGTGAAACTCTATTCAGATTAATAGTTAAACAAATTATTCCCCCATACACTCACTCACTCACTCATCTTCTATACCACTTTATCCTGTATTCAGGGTCGCGGGGGCCTGGAGCCTATCCCAGGA
>JAQMYL010000023.1:18967939-18978806 GCA_030014365.1 Clarias pachynema | reverse complement strand
GTGTGTGTGTGTGTGTGTGTGTGAGGCAGACAGAGTGACTGAGAGAGTATGACATGGGGAGAGAGGCATTAATTTATGTCTTGTGTGTGCAAAGGGAGTGTAGTAATAACATTAGCCATCTTTCGCAGAGGAGATGTTTGAATTTACACAAGGGGTAAAAGCGCATTACTCGATTAATCTGCAGCGAATTTGATGCAAACAGATAGTATGTCCGACAGGCTTTCGGTAACCTTGGAAACAGGCTGAAGCCTTTTCCCTGGAGCGCGATGGAGAGCCATGGGCTCTCACATCTTAGGCTGAGGAATGTGGTCTCCTTCCAGCTAGTGTCACTCATCACAAAGATCCCATGCACCCACTCCGAAGCGTTTTCAGGGACGTCATGGCTGCATTCATGCTCAAGTAAACAAGGATCTCCGTGTCGATCCGCTCGCATAAAAGCCTCTTGTGGTTTAGTATAGATTGGACAGTGTTGTACGTCTTGTCCATGACAACCGCTAATAATGAAACGTAATTTGAACTTGGCATGGGATGCCCGATCATGGTGCACCCCTTCGGAAACACCAAGCGCAACCCTCGGCGCTTCCCCACACGTAGGCGATACGTTGGCTGTGTGCCCAAGTGTATTGACCAGAGCCCAAGTAGATCTCGCAAACGTTTTTATTTATTAATCCCTTCTGAGAAATCATCACTTCTTGTTTCTAATTTGGCGGTGACCCGAAGACAAGGGTCAGTCAGAGGTGAGATAGAAAAAGTAGGGAAAGGGGGTGGGGGAGGGGGGAGGGGGGTGGGGTAAAACATAAACCAGTGAGAGAACACAACCGGATGGAGCTGGTAAACCATTTCCCATTCCAGATAAGGCTTAAAAAAAAAAAAAAACGTGAGCACGTTACACATCTCGTTCCCCATTCATACCCTGAAAAACCTGCCAAGTGTAGTAATATCATACGTTTTTAAATGCACCCCATAATTCTACGCTGCATGTCAGTGACGTGGTGAGACGTTGATCACTCTTGTTGGCTATAAGCTTGACTTGTGCGCCAAAGATTGGAGAGAACGTCCAGAACGTCTCCTTTATTGGGTGCTTAAAACGAGCTCCAGAGTCGGTTTTGACGTCTGCATGTTTTTACTCTCGCCAGAGGGGCGTGATTTCATTCTGTGATTTGGAAATATTTCGAGTTTCACCTGTACTGTAGCGGCGCTGGAGGCCGATATGATTTTCAGATCAGGAATCTTTTAAAGTAATGCAGTCGGATCAGAATGTTTGTTTAATTTATTTAAGGAAGGAAAACAAATCTGCAAGACACATGGAATAAGCAAATTAGATGATTTTTTTATTTTTTTTTAACATAGAAGTTGCGTAAATAAGTGAAGTGACGGCCAGATATGAGCTCATCAGTGCTGCATGTTATTTTAAAGTTACTGACTCTACTGTACAGGCCCAGGCCAAGAGGAAGAGGAACAAGGACAAGAGCGAACACGTCATCACGATGGCCGACTTCTGTCTGGACGTCTGGAACACGAGCAAGAGAAGGCGTTGAGGTAATGTATGAAGCGGTGCGGGTTTTTCTAACATGAAGACGTCGTGTTTGGAGGTCGGTGGAGCTTATTGTAGTGGAGAAGAAGAAGAAGTGGGTTTGACCTTCAGCATGGATTTTATATTTTAGTTCTGGAGGTTTTAATTCTTATCGATTTCATACAACCTTCTTTGAACACTTGGGTTCATGTTTTACAGACAGTAAATGTAATATTCTGGTGACATTTACGTTTCTGCGCTTGGGGTTTTTGTTGTTGTTGTTGTTGTTGTTGGAGATGCGCAGTGCAGAGGTGAGTGTAGTAGTTAGTAGTTAGGATATATTAGGTTGAGGTGGGGTTTTTCGTTTTTAGAAGTAGGGATCTTTTGTAGCATTTGGTGTTTCCTTTTGTAAAAATTATTATTCTGTTTATACTCTCTGGTTCTGTCCGTTTAAATTTGTGACCCAGACATTTTTATCTGGGCTTTTTGCCGCTGAGTGAGTAACACATTGAAGGCCTTAGTTTAGCTTTTTCCACCCAATGAAAGAGGGCAAATGAAAAAGTAGAAAGTTTTCACACAAATATAATACTGTTGTCATGATGACTAGGTGGTAATGACTGATCAGAGGGTATTTTGCTATTTTTTTTAAGAAGGGGATTTATTAAAGTCTAACATGCAGACGTTACTCTCAGTTCCACTGAAGTGATGTGATCACCAGAAATTTCCCATATTATAAAACACTGCTGTCTGAATGTGATTGGATCAACAAGGTCCACTAGTGTTACTAGTGTTTTTTTTTTACAGTAGGAAACTTGACCCCCAACATCGGCTCAGTTCGCATTACAGATGAGACATTGTTCAGTTTTGTGTTTTTCTTTTGGTCATGATGTATAATGTCATGATGTTACACATTCATAATTACAAGTGACTTTTATCTGACTCTGATGTGTGCACATCGATGGATCTTTGCTGGGGTTTTCTGGGTTAAAACGCGCTATATTTGTGACCATTTCTATTTATTTATTTATTTTTTAACAATGGAAGCAATTTTTAGTCAAAATCTGCTTGGGATTTCGTCTGGAGGACGGCGATCAGCTGGTCACCTCTATTTGTTGAGGTCCAGATACAGGAAGAAAGTCAGACGGCCTCGCCTTAAGCTGTTTTAAACAGGTTTAAACGATTCAGATTTTTCTCACATTTGGTTTAAAAAAATAATAAATCAGTATCGAGACACTTCAGGCTGGGAAAGTGACCGTAGCCATGTAGCATTGACTAAGTCAAGACTTTTGGAGTTTCGATAGATGGACAGATCGAGAACGGTGTCACAACATTGTAGACTGCAGGCCTTCCAAATGCATGAGATGGAATTACCAAAAAGTATATTTTCTTTCTGAAAAAGACTGCTAGTCGTTCCTGAGTGCTACAAAAGTCGACTGAAATTAAGTTATTAAAAATATTAAACGATTGAAGTGCATGATAAATATTGCACATGTCTATAACATCATCTGTTCAGTTCTGCTTTTTTTTTTGTTCTCCCTTCCTAGGATAATTTGTAAAGTATAAATAAATGTATGGGTATAACCCATAACCCTGGGTTCCACCTTGTGAGCAGTTATTGTTGAGTGTCGCAGCCATTTCCAGAGGCAGAAAATGTCAACCTCCCCTACTGTGGAAATGTGGGGCTTATTTAAAAAAAAAACCCAGAAAAAATTTTTTTTCTCAGCATGATTTTGTTCTCAACAAGTATTATAGGAACAGTCACAACAATGAGGTGGAGTCTTAGTCATAGCAAGAAGAAGCATGGTTCTGACTCAGCTCCGGCTGCCCTTAGTAGGTTAACGGCTTGATGGATATTTTGCCGTCGAGATCACCTGAGAAACAGACCGTAAAAACATTTTGTATTTGTAGTAGTGTTCTTCCACCTAGTGCATGTCTTATGTTTTCATAATTTCCAGAGAGAGTAAAGATTTGGCGGATTACTCTCAGCTGCACCCACCCCTGGTATCCGTGAGTAGCCTGAACCCTAACCTGATGGTGACCGGCGGTTCCCCCCTGGCGGGGGCGGGGCGCTGGCCCGCCGACCCCACCTCGCATCTGACTTCCCATCCCTGGCTGCCTCGCCCCGGACCCTCGTCCATGTGGCTGCCCAGTTCTCCATATGGTACGTGTTCGGCTCACACGACACATCGACTATGTAGTGTGTAAAATCAATGTGTGGACGTTATTCGTGTACAGTAGGTTCTCAACCTTCTCTGGTTTTAAACAAGTGACTCCATTTTAAGGACTCAAAGCTTGAGGTTCTCACAAGCTGTATAATTTTCTGCACTGGTGTAGTAAATTTATCTTACTAAAAATAACCGTAAATCTTATACACATGTAGCCGCTGAATATGATCATGATCATTTTTATTCAGCGATGCCAGAGTGCACATCGGGGTTGCTAGCTCGAGGTTGAGAACCTATTGTGCGCATCTATTTTTTCCTTTTCCTTAAAATGGATTAAATGTGTTGTGAACACTGTAAAACTGTGATGTTGGCATTTTTCCCTCATGTTGATTTGGTTGATCTCTCAGTTTCTGCTGGCCTGCCAGGCAGCTCAGGCCTTTTTGTCTGGGCCAAGAGAAAACATTCTCAGAAACGTGGCCAAATCCTACCAGCGCTTTTCCCAAAAATAACAACAACCACCACCACAGTCTCAGTGAAACTCGGTGAAAGTCACATTTCTGTCTAGACTTTAATGGAAAAGTGCCAGTGTTCTATAAGCAAGTGGCAGCAGTTGGATGGCAGTCTGTGCTGAAAACTCTAAGATGATGTTATTGTGAGAATGGTGGCTCTCAGGTGGCCAGTGCATTCAAGATCCCTCCAGTGAGCCAGAGCAAAATAACCTTCAACCTTATCTTGCATGTAGTAAGCCTCCATAATCCCAAATCCTATTTCCTCTGTGCTTCAGGACTAGGTGCTCCCTCTCTTCACCAGCCCCTGCCTCCAGGTTACCCCCCCACCATACCCGGCTCCATCCCACAAGCCTACCAGTTTGCCCGGGACCCACAGACTGGACAACTTGTCGTCATTCCCACCGAACACCTTTCACACTACAGTAGGTTCTTCATCTTCTTGCTATGACTTTGGTCAAATTGTCTTTCTATGTGTTTACTCTCATAGAGTTTGGTGAAATTCTGAGAAGTTTAAAGGATTGCACGTCAAGTATACTGTAGTATAGTATTGTGTGGCCAGTGTAGGTGTAAAGGTCAAACATTTGTGGACACTTAAATACATTTGTGGGTTTTTGATCATCCTATTCTAATTTTATTCCCCCTTTGCTCACTCTTTTGAGAAGGCTTTTCCCGAGGTTTTGGATTGTGGCTTTAGGGGTTTGTGTTTGTCCATACACACTGGGGTGCAGTCGTTGTTCCAGTTCATCCCAAAAGTGTTGAGACAGTGTTAAAGTCAGGACTCTGTGTCAGGACAAGTCCTTCCGCTCTCACCTTGGTAAACCATGTTATGATAGTCATGAACCTCGCTTTTGTGTACGGCGGCATCGGTGTGTGTGAGGGTCAGGTGTTCACAAATGAAGTGCGGCACAGTTAAATGCACGGAACAGAACAGGGTCAGAATCTTTGCAAAAATAAAATCAAGACCAGAATCTAGATAAACTGCAGGAAGATGTACATCCTTATTAGGATATTTATTCACTGGAAGCCTAGCATAGTGTGTGCACTGCTAATGTCTCCTTTTTTTCCTGCAGCGGCAGAGATGTTGGAGCGTGGCCCCCCGCTGTGGCCAGCCGTGTACCCGCCAGCAGGCAGCTCTCTGCAGCACGCCCACCAGCTGCAGCTCCTCTCGCACCAGCAGCTCGTTCGCCAACAGGAGCTCTACATGATTCAGCAGCAGGCTGCCCAGGTCATGGAGCTACAGAGGAACGCGCAGTTTGTGGTAGGAAATAAATCTCTCTTGCTGAACCTTCCAACCATGTGCCTGAGGTGTGACATACAGTACAGCGCCAAGGAGATTCTGATCATTATTTGTCATCTTTTCTTTTTGTTGTTGTTGTTATCGAAGTGTTTTGGCGAGTATCCTGACTGTATTCTCCTTGTGCAGGAGAGACTAAAAGAACAGCGGGCTGACATGGAGGACAAGGCGGAGAAGAGAGTTGGAGAGTGCGCTAAAGCCAGTCTCTCAAGTGTACCTGCCTCTGTCCTGCACTCACGCAAGCCTCCTCCTCCTCCTCCTTCCCCAAGCCCTTCTACCTCCCATAAGAAGGCGGTGACGCCTCTAGCGGTCACACCACTGCCCTCTCCAGTCACTTCCCTTAAGTCCGAAGATAGACCCAAAGTGGAGAGCACACTTCCTCAGCAGTCTTACTCACACCCATCTACCCCAGCCCCACAGCCGCTCAGCCCTGCCTCCGCCTTGTCGCCTCCCCCTTCCCCTATCCACCCCAAACAGGAGTCTGTGGAGGTGCCTGACAAAGAGGAGCTTGATGTGCGTAAACAAGTATCTGCTTCGTTCCCATCTATATATCCTGGTACGTACATTGTGTTTTCAATGTGCAGTGTCTTGCTTAAGTGGGTAATTAATCAACTTTGTCAGTTGTGCGGTTACCTACCCACGGTGGTTTAATGGAATTATTTTTACCAGCATATTATATCCTGATGATAAGAATTCGCCTTTAAAATGAAACATGAGAGCTGAGGGCAGTTCTGCTAGGCTCTCTCTTCTCTTCTATTTTTTATTTTTTTTCCTTTAGAGAGGGGGGTGGTGTTTGGGTGGAAAGGGGGGGGGGGTGGTTTCGCGTTTGGTTTTGGACAGGGACTGGGCTGAAAACCCACACTGGATGGCAATCAAAGGCAGAGTGCCATTCTTCATGTCAGTATGTGCAGCCTAGAGGGGTCTTAATGAGTAGGCTGCAGATATCCCTACATATGGGATTACCAGCTGCCACTCCACTCAGATGGAGACTTCTTGCGAGAGCAGCACTTTTGTGTCTGTTTCCCCTGGTGTTTCCTCTTTAAAATGCTTTGTACATGGAGTGAATATATTTATGCAATCTCTGCAGTGTGAACGTATGAGCATGCATGCATGCATGTATTAGACCTCGGGGGTGGGGGTGTATACATAAGGGCCTTTGGAATGCTTGTACTGGGACCATTTGGCTCATGAAAGTTTCATAAAGCAGAAAGAGCGTGTGGGATGATTAATCATTTTGTCACTGTGTCATGGAGAACCGAGGCCCTCTGCTCCTTGCATAAGCACTTCGAATCTCTCAGACTGCTCTCTCCTTTTTGTTTTGTTTTGGCAGAAATTCCTCCAGGCTACCCCTACCAATCAATAACGGCATCATTCAGCAGCCACTACCCCTACCTTCTTCAGCCGGCCACAGCTGCTGATGCAGAAGGCCTGGCTCCAGCTGTGCCGCTGCAGGCCAAAGGCTCGAAGCGCTTAGGTGGCCCGGCCGGTGTAAAACCCAGCCACATGTGCTCTCCGGTGGTGGCAGAAGCTCTGCAGGGATCCACGGAGTCCAAGCACGTAGAGGAGAGTGTTGTACCATTCAAAGAGGAACCAGACCTGGAAAACAGCAAGGACGTTTTGGGTCAGAATGGTATTGCACAGTCTATTCACTCTACTGGCTCGATTTCCAACCGGGGCTCGTGCACTCCTGTTGAAGCAGAGACCTGCTCTGGAGCCGCAGTCTCACCAATGCCCGAGGAGGACGAAGTAGAACAAGATGACAAGGAAGATCTATTCTCCTCTGCTCAACGAGAGTTGTACCAAAGATCAGGATCAGACCTGGATAGGAGCCCTGCAGCGGAAGTTTCAAAGAGCTCTCTCAACTTGCCAGAGGCGGCGTACACATCCTCCTCAGATTACACTGACATGCAACCCATAGACTGCAGCATTCGTCATTCCTCAGACTCACCTTTAGTTCACACAGAGAGGATAATTCCTGCATCCAACCTCAAGGAACCCATGCTTCACACTCCAGACCTGGAATCAACACCCAGAGATATACCGCATCCATGCGCCACTCCACCTGTGCTCCTGCCTGCCCCTGTGCCAGTCGCCATCCAATCCGAGGACCCCATGGCAGGCATGCTGGCACTGCTAACAGCTAGTGAGCTTCCCCAATCTGGTGCCCTTACCACCATGGCTGCGATGCCCCCTACCGGGATGGTGCAGTGCCCAGGGATCAGTCTTTTGGAGTCCACTGCAGCTGAGGGCATGGCCCTGCTTAGCCAAATGGCCGAGCTAGAGATGCAGAGGCACCAGAGAGACTCCATGCAGGGTAAGGCTTGAAACGGTCAAAATGCAAAATATTGGTAGTATTTCAACTCGCGCTGGAAGCACTGATCGGTTTGAAGGGAAGGAGGGGGGGGGGCGCACATATTTGTTCACATTGAAGTTGAAAATGGAATGTGTGGGACACAGCAGGACGGCTTTCTGCTCTAATGAATGAGCGATGCACTCACTAGCGCAGAGGTTGGCAACCTTTCACAACTTGCAGCCCACACAGACGACCACAAAAGGTCGTAGAACCCACCACAGGTCGGGAATCGGCCCGAATGTTAAAAATCTTATCTGTGGTAGCGTTGAATAGACTCTGGTAATTGGCCAAAGTATGCTTGTACAACCGTGTCGGCCGATGCAGCTTCACAAAGACATCTCATTGATGAGGGGAAAGAGCGTTAGTCAGATTAGATCTTGTGTTTGATTAATATATTTCTTTAGAGATGAGGAAGAAAATCGATTCGGTTACGTATCGCGATTCATTTATGTATCGTCACACTGACTCCAAAATACAGATATATTTTTTATTAATTTCTAATTTAGATATGTTTGCATTAGAGGTGGTAAAATCGTCATATCGTATCGACTGGAACCTGGTGATTCCCATCGTTAATATTTATTGTGACGGTATTAATCAACAGTGCACAAAGATGAGATTTAAATCTTTCTTCATAATAATTTGTCATTTATCTGGAATTAAAAAACAAAATTACTCAATTACAGTAAGAATGTTTTCAAGTCGGCAAAATCATTTCTAAAGACCATTTTACAGAAGAGAATGTTCGTCACCTGTAAACGGATCTTAGATCGAGTTAGTCACGCCCCTCCATAACACCCCGTATTTATTTAGGCGTCTTCACACCTGACGCTCTTGTTCGAGACCTGAAGAGTATCTTCTCTGTTGTAGATTTCAAGTAATAAATGTTTGTATTGATTTGTTTTTCTACGTGCAGGCATAATGCACTGTGGATTAGAGAGTCTCCTCGAGGCTGGGAGGCAAGTCCTCCTGGAAGCCATCGAACGCCAGCCGCAGGTCAGCATCTGTCTCCCCAGAGAGCTCAACCCAAACAAGAAATACAGCTGGAGACAGAAGAAAGACGAACCTGTATGCATTCCATTCTCTCATTCTTCCTTCAGGCTCATCAGCCTTGCTTTTATTCGTGTTTAGGGCCTTGGCCTCACTGTTTTTTCTCAGACATCCTCAGAGAGTGGCATTTCATAAAAATATCCTGTGTGTGTGTGTTTGAGGTTTTAAAGTGTGTTGGCATGATGATTTTTAGCTTCAAAGCATTTGATGCACACGAGTGATTTTTATAAAACGATACACCATGTTGTTGTGCATGCTAAAATAATGTTCTAATGTTATTTGTGCGTTACTGATCTCTTGCCAGGGATATCCAGTGTTTAGAGTCGGGGTAGTGGGATAAAGTTAAGCCCTGGTTAGAATCATAGCTTGGCTTTTTTTTTTTGTTGTACTTTTTCTTTTAGATGTTCTCTAAATCCTCTCTGGATGGTATCGATGCGATGGAGGTGGACTATCGTGTGAGACTGGCTGAGCTGCAGCGGTGTTATAAAGACAAGCAGAGAGAGCTGATCAGGCTGCAGAGACGGAGAGACAAAGTGTAAGTCTCCCAGTTACGCCCCATTATGATTAGCGTAGTCTACGCTTATATACTGTATCAGCGTTGGTTATAGTGTTTTAGCTCTGTCGCGCTAGGCAGTAAGCAATAATTCATTGATTATTGGTGTTGGGATGTGAAGTGTGATTATATGGTCATGTTGACTTTATTTCAGAGAGAAGCAGCAGATGCAGCAACAACAGCTTCAGCAGCAGCAGGAGGAAAGAAACAGGAACCTGGCCAGGAGAGGCCCCGGTCGGCCCCGGAAGCGCAAGCATGGCCTGTGTGCTCTGTCTCCGCCTTCAGGCAAGCTGGACGCCAAGTGTGGAAGGTAAGTGTGGTGCGCAAGAACCCGAGCGCGGACCTGCAGTCAGGATGCAACTCTGAGCCGTCGTGCCTGCAGTTAAACGCTGTGCTGTTTTCCAGACTGGCCCAGAGCTTACAGTATTCAGAAGACTCTGAGAGTGGGGAGGTGTTGAGGAAGCGCTTCCGCAGCTCCATACGCGAGGAGGACGAGGATGAGGACATGGACATCGGTATTTTAAAGGCGAAGAAGAGAAGCAAGAGCTGGAACGATCAAGAAGCTTCCTCCAGTTACTGTCACGAGGTGCGTGACCTGCGCGGCGATGCTGCAGAGACGCAGCATCGTTTAATACGCGGTTATTTGTCGAATCGTCTACTGATCTAATTAGTAATTGTGCTTTCTAACAGGTGCCTAAAGCAGGCAGTAAGAAGATCCAAGTAAGTGAGCAAGAGCAGTTGGCTTCAAAGCTCGACAAGGCCTTGTCTCTCACTAAGCTCGGTAAATCGAACAAGACCTCATGTAAGTTTGTGGACGGTTCTTCAGCAAAGTCCAGAACTCCCTCCGGGAGCCGGCTGTCTCTGCTCCCAGACATGAGTGTGAGAAACAAGATGGCAAAATCTAAGCTGTCCAAAGAGCTCGGTTTCTTTCACAAATCCTCCAAAGGGGGTAAAAGCAAAATGTCGAACAAATTAAAGCCTTCAGACTCGTGCCTTAAGGGAAAAGGCCAGAGGAAAGCTTCTAACTCTCCAGTGAGGTCCGAGATCAGCAGCTACTCCAACAGTGAGTGACGTCCCTGCAAGTTTATTCAGTTTCTTTATAATGATGTAAGGATGGATGGATATATATACAAACACACACAAGAGTGAGTCAAAAATTATCTGCACTTTGGCCCGTATAATTAATTTTAATAAACATTTAGAAAAGAAAGACACCATTTTTCATCTCCTTGCTTTTCATTACAATTTGTCCATCTGCCAACAAGCTTTGTATTCTCATAAATAAAAAAAAAAAAGTGAATCTTCGTCCTCGTAGTTCTGCTTTCAGGCGACCAAACAGGTGAAAGTCTGATGGAGTGAGATCAGGACTATAGTGAGGAGTTTTTAACACCTCAGAGTGTCGACAGTGTGGAGCAGAAGTGTGCGGACGT
>JAQMYL010000023.1:18936134-18957987 GCA_030014365.1 Clarias pachynema | reverse complement strand
TCAGTAACGTTATGGGGCAATAAAATGAAGTCAGCTGACCACCTGAATGTACTGAATCACCAGGTTATCACATCTATTCTCAGGAATATTTCAGCACTCTGGTTTCTGTGATCCGGCCGACACATTGTGTGTTACGTCAAAGCCGAAGGTGACTGATTGAAATCTCAGTCTGTGTGACTGTTTTTTTTTTTTTTTTTTTGGCCAGGCTGTGTATATAGTCAAAAATGTGTTGTATTTTCGATATTTCCTCATATACTGTGTGTGAGCACTCGGGTGAATGTTAGAGGTGCATTTCTGAGAAGCAGCTGTTCGAGTTTTGCAATGCAAATCCTTACACCACTTTTGTTTTTGTTTTATTTTTATTTTTTTCTCCTATTCCTCTTTTATTTTCATTTGAGATCTCATTAGAGGAACAAACGTTGCACAAAATATCCCACCACAAATGAATATAAGGAATTTTTCACCAACCACTCTGAGCTCGCAATTATTTAATTAGGAAATGACGTCCATCTTAATTTTAACACTTTGTTAGAGCTTTTACTTTTAATAAATTGCGAATAATCAGTTCTGAACAGCCGTTGGTCTACGTTGTCCACCCAAGATGGACATACATGCGAAGTCTAGACTAAGCTCTTTGCCCTACACGCCTTCCTTGCGAGCTTTTTATCGACACGCTTCTGTTTAATCGCCTTTCACGACTAAATCTCTGTTCCTTTTCCTAATCGTCAAAAAAATAACGTCTTTGAGTGACAGGGAGGCCGGAGTCATTTCACGCCCTGACTTGTTTTAATCCAGCGTTAAAATCGGCACAAATTGCATTTGGGGCCGTAGCGGTCATGGTAACGTGCATCATTGAATGTTATCGGAAATGGACTTTACCTGGAGGAGGGGACGGCGCTCGGGTCGGATGAGACCGTTTGCTCTGGTTGAATGATTGATGCTTTGTACAGAGACACATCTTTGTTTACTTTTTGCCGTTGTGTTTGCAGCCCCTCGTAACTGTGTGCTGAATAAGGATGAGCTTCAGGATGGATTGCGTGTCCTGATCCCTATGGATGACAAGCTGCTGTACGCCGGCCACGTCAACACCGTCCACTCGCCCGACATGTAAGAGCTCAAACCCTTCCTTTTCCCCCCCCCCCCCCCCCCCATTTCCCCCTCTCTGACTTTGTCCCATTTAGCCTCTTTACTCTGTGGTTCTGTCCTACAAGTGTTGGGTTACTGATGAATTAGCTCTGGTGTAAAATGCTTACCGAACCAGTTTTCTGCCGGTGAAATTAGGCTGAGTGAACAAAAAACAAAAAAATATGTAAGTAGCGTACAGTGGTATAAAAACTTTCCCTTCAAGGGTTCGTCCTTCTGTGTCGCTCCTTTTTGTTCCGCAGCCTTTTGTGCAAATCAGTAAATAAGGTGCAGCATACTGAGCAGCGAGGCGTCGTCTCAAAGTCCTCTGTTTAGAGCCAATCATTTATAGAGACAAACGCGAGAGATTTAAAAGTCTTGTTGAAGGAGCTTTAATGAGAGATGCTCTGTGCATTTCCCTTCTGTCAGTGTGTTTGAGTTGGATTAAAGCACAAGCTGTGATAATGCGTCAGACAAATAAGTACATCAGCCGTAAAGTCCAGGTTACGTCTCATTTAACTGATAATCAATTATTCTTTTAATCAATAAGCCAAAAGCAACTAATGTGTCTTTATTGTTTTTCTTCTTGTAAGTGAAGACATGTTGGTTGTATTTTAGATTAAAGCTCAGAGACAGCGCAGGACAACACAGGGTGCTGATTTAGGATCAGGTCCGTTTTTGTGTCGCGTCAGGGCTTTAAATAGAAGCCCAAAAGTGGGACCGCAGTGACGACGCACAGGGGGAACTTAGACAGTTTGAGAACCAGCCATGCAGCTGCATTCGGGATCAGCCGCCGGGCCCGGGTGGGGCGACCTTCACGCAGACCTTCCAGGAGAGAGTTGAAGTAGTTTCAGTCTCGAAATGGGAAAGGGACTGAATGAGCACCTGAGCGCTGGCGAATTCCTGAATCTCATTCTTACGTCGTTGTTGCTATAGTAACGGTAGATGGTTCACAGATTCTTGAATGAGAGAGGCTTTTCAGAAGGCGAACAATGAACATTAAGAAAGTGTACAGTATGGTGATGTTCGTGATCGTCCATGTAACAAGCTGTTTCTTTCCAACAGCCAAAACGAAGCCTTTAGAAACTTTAGAGACGTTTGCAGTTTTGGGTTTTCCTTATTTTATTATTCTTTTTCTTATTCAAGAACAGATCTATAAGTGTGAACAGCTCGTCTTGCAGATGTTCCAGAACATTAAAGAATTCGTTTGTGGCAATTCTTGTATCATTACACTGATTTCAGAATCAATTTCCGTACATTTATTTTTTATTTAGCCTCGCTCCGCCAGGGTCGGGGTTCGATTCCCGCCTCGGGTCTGTGTGCATGGAGACTGCATGTTCTCCCTCCCTGTGCTTGGTGGGTTTCCACGGGGTACTCAGGTTTCTTCCTTCCATCCAAAGACATGCAGGATAGGAGTGAAAAATTGGTGTTTCCAATTGTTTAGTGTTTCCCATAGTGTGTGTGTGTGTGTGTGTGTGTGTGTGTGTGTGTGTGTGCGCCCAGCAATGGATTGGCAACCCACCTAGTGCCCCCCCTGTTCCCTGGGACGGGCTCTACACCTCCCACAAACCCTGTACAGGATATGATCGGTGTAGAGAGTGAGAGTAATTTTTTATTTAAGGCAGATGGTCTTAAATACTTTAAAGTTTCCATCATTAAATAGATTCTTACACTGGGTTATTAGGGTACTAACTAGAAGTGCCATCTGTTGGGAAGAATTGTATTTATGTATTCATTTATTCATTCATATATTTAATTGGTGGGACGGGTGGGGTTAACCCAAATACCTAAGAAATAGATGGGTCTTTAGTCATGGGCTTAAACACCGCCAGTGACTCAGCTGTAGAAGTTGTTCATTCTAGGAGCCGGAACAGAAAACAGTCTTAGCTGCACGTCGTCCTCGATCCCTGAGAGATGCTGGGACCAGTCGAGCAGTGCTGGAGGATCGTGGAACCGTATCTACATGGAGCTCATGTTCATGCTGGAACCTCTTAAAGTTCCAGTGCAGGGAAATTCTAACGCTAAAGCATACGAAGGAACACGATAGTCTGGTGAAGAACCTCACAGGAGCACGATGGGTGTATGTGCTCATACTTTTGGCTATGTTTCGTCCACATTTATGTAATCGATCGCTCTGCGAAGATGACGACGTTTGCATTAGAAGCATATAAACATGTTTATATAAAAGTGATTTCTTCACAGCAGTGTTTTAGTGTTAAAAGCAGCTCTTAAAGATGTGGAGTGACGGGAATGAGGCAGGAACGGGATGTTGGGTTTCCAGTCATGTGTGTCAGAGGAGCCAGTTTGTGAACATATGTTTGGGAATGGGTTACTCAGTTCTGCTGGAGTGTGTGTACTCGTGCATCTGTGTCTCTCTCTCTCTCTCTCTCTCTCTCTCTCTCGCTGTCACAGTTTTCGTATGGTGCTAAAATGATTCTCCTCTGTGTTGGAGGGAAAAGAGCTTTTGTGCAAGGCTGTGTTTGATTTTCAGGCTTTTAGCTGCACTCTTCAAAGAATATGGTTCGTACTACCATGAGAACTGCTTGTGGAAGATTTAATATCTGTTGCGAGAGAGAGAGAGAGAGAGAGCATGGTGCGAATAAGTCTGCTGTACTGTGCCATGCGCTACACCACAACATAAATGCGTGCAGAATTGTCATTCTGGACGAGTCCTGGAGGTGTGTGTGTGTGTGTGTTTCTATTTCTATTCCCACGGCCGCATTCGTTAACTCTATTCAGCGTCGAGGTGCGAATAATCTGACCTTCACATCCCGGCTTCACTCTCTTTAGATGGAGTTTAGAGGCGACGTGTGCACACGGCCATATCCGTAACCACATGCTGTTTAATTGCCGAGTCAGTAATTAATGTGGTCAGCGTTGAATTAGGACTGGAATCCAAGGGGGAAGGAAGAAAAGTAGCCGTGTCTCCTCTGCGTGTTAAGCACAGAAAAGCCCCCTGACAGGTCCATTGTCATGCGTGTGATGTGACGGCCGTACTAATGGCTGCGGCCCGTTATTTACGCGTAATGGGAAACTAATTTGACGCTTTCTGTCCATCCTTCAGTGACTTTCCATTTATACTCCTTTCTTTTTTTTTCTCTCTCTCTCTCTCTTCATGCATCCAGATGAGAGCAGTGCTCCAAGGCAGATGTGTGAAAATAAAAATTATCTTCAAGAAAATGGCTTCCAGTGTATAATCAGGCTGTGCAGATTACCAATGCATATCAGTACTGTACTTTCTCTCAAAGGCACTTTCTTTTCATTCATATTCAGATGAATATTTTAATGTATTATCATTATTTTTCTCACCGACTGCTGTGCCATATTCAGCAAAAGATGGAGGAATGCGAGCGACTCGAAACCGTTGAAGCATTTCAGCAAACTTTGAGTAGGTTTTCCGTGTTGATTTTTCCATCTGAAATCATTAAATCCTCTAAAGGCGATCCTCCTGTAAATCCCACCCTGGTTACCCCACTCCGCCCCGCTCCACTCTAAAGCATAAAGCGGTCTGTATTTAACTCGGCTCGTAGGGGACTGAGCCCAATCATGCACCTTCTCTCGTCAGGGAGCAGCTGGTGTGAATTTACCCTGAGCCTCCAGACACAAGCAATCAGTTGTTCCTAGCAGCACACCGACCCCCTCGAGCTGGCTCTGGGGAGTGCGTGTGGGAAAGGTGGGGGGGGGGGGGTTACATATCCACACAGGCCCGTGTCTCAGTAATAGGACTGCCACTCACTGACAGGCAGGTCTGACAGCTGGCTCTGGGTCATGCTGGAACTGCGAGTACCTTTATGCATCCAGATGAGAGCAGGTCTTGATTTGACGGTCAGGATTTTTAAACAGCACGGACCGCTTCTAATCTCATCCCTCCATCCCTCCGAACGGAGACGTGTACACAGATCTCTCTTTTTTTTTTTTGCTTTTCTTTTATTGAGGCTGTCAAAATGCCAAATTATTTATTAGATCATAGTTGAATACACCTTAAAGGTTTAGTAACTAAAACAAAATAATAAATCACATGCCAATGCATTGAGGTCCTGCACACAGCAGTGAGGTAATCAGAGGACCGCGCGCGCAAAACAGATCAGTCATTAGTGCCCAGTAACAAGCCGTAGATGTGTGTGTATGTATATATATTTATATATCATAAGAGCTTTCATGTTTTGTCAATAAAAACAGAATAATATCTGCAGAACTGTTATGGAACATTAATTCTTGCAAAATAGCAAAATAAGGCCTATTTTTGGGGAAGACTTCATGTTTTTAAAACCAAAACACTTTTTTTTTTTTTTTTTTCCCCAAGGGTTAAAGGCATTTGTTTGGCTGCAGTAATAATATCCCAGAAGTCTCCACACAGTTCTCTGACTTTAGATCCATCACTTCCCACACAGTGACTCAGCCTGGCACTGCTTTCTGCTTTTCTTGAACGGGTAAAATAAAGGGTTTTCTTTTTTTTTTTTTCTTTTTTCTTTTTTCTTTTTTTCATTTTGTAAGCTTCCATTTTGTTTCCATCAGATGATATGAAAAGAGAATTCTCTGCCTCGCTCATTCCAAACACTCCGACTCCTTAACAGCAGAAGAGATTAAATGAGTTCATCCTGCTGCTGACTGTAAGACGGCAGGTTGTTCAAAAAAAAAAAAAGGTCGGGAGAAACTGGAATCCATTGATTATTGGCAACAAAGATCCGCAACATATCTGTGTTAGTCCTCCAGGGAGCTCTGCCTTTCGTCTTTTTTTTTTTTGGTCTCAGCTTCAGCTTTGTTCATCCGCTCGTGATTAGGTCATGTCTGTCTTTCCATTACAACCCACCTGGGCTTTTCTGTCTCCATTAAGTGGACTGTTTTATGCACCAAAACACATCTAGTGTCTGTCAACGGGTTTTTTTTTTTCTGTCCTGGTGTTAATATTTTTACCGGCTTGTGTTGAGATTCGGCCTGTTTTAAATGATTCCTGTGTCTGTGTGTATGTGAGTAGGATGGACTCTGTTTTATGTTCATCTTTCTTTTCTTTTTCTTTTTTTTTTTAACTGTAGAGGGTCACTCAGTGGTGTCTCAGCTGTCAAGCAGAGGCAGACAGGTTGTGTGTTAATGACTATGGCTTGTGTGTTACAGATACAGTGTGGTGGTGGAGGGTGAACGGGGAAACAGGCCTCATATCTACTGCCTGGAGCAGCTGCTGCAGGAGGCGGTCAGTACAGCACACTGTCCTTTCCAGTCACTAATGAGCCTCACACGGGTCCTAGCATGCCCAGGGGCGCGCGCACACACACACTCTCAAACACACTCAGGAACGTAGGACCTCGCGTCCTGATACACACATGTTTTGCTTCACTGATACACCGAGTGTTGTTTTAGGCAGTGAGGCTCTCAACTACCACCGTTCCCTTTTAATTGAGCGTAGTACGCAGAAGCTCGGCCAAAACTGAGTGGAGGCGCGGAGAGGCTCTCCGAGATTGATCGTGTCCATGAGAAATGAAGCGTTTCCAGGAAATGACGCATCACTCATTCTGCATGTAGTGTAGACAGCAGCGGCCGTGCACTTCACACAGGTTAAAATGCTGACTTTCCTTGTTGAATGCAACAATAGATTGTTTTACTTTTCTCTTTTCTTTTTTTTTTTTTTTCTTTACCACTGCTGCCCACATTGAACAGATTATTGATGTTAAGCCCCCCTCTGTGAGGTACCTGCCTCAGGGAACAAGAATCGCAGCCTACTGGAGCCAGCAGTACCGCTGCCTCTACCCTGGCACCGTGGTCAGAGGTAAGATCAATAAAGTGCTTTACGCTAACTAAAATGGCACATTGACCACCGTGGTTTATAAAGACATGCTGTCTAACTTCTGCAGCTCCAAAAAAAAAAAAGAAAAAAAAAGGCATAAGTATTTTCTGTCTCCTGTGCACATAACCTTTCGGAGCGGAATCCTGTTTAATTTCGTTTAATCTCAAGGTTTTTTTCCCCGCCAAGGCTAACAGGCATGCCAGAGGAGGTGGGAGAGTCCAGAGGCCGCGAATGAATGATGGTGTGGTTAGCTTCGTGCGGCCCTCTTGCTTCAATTATTATTTATTTTCCCTCCCACTAAGTCAAGAGAGAACTGGGGGCTTGTCCAAAAAAACTTAAATGGGGGTTGTAACTGCTGCTCCTGTCAGCAGATGAGAATAAAAAGGCCCCTCAAGAAGCGGTATGGAGACGTACAGTATGCTGCTGCATATTAATCTTCCTCATTTTTCCGTATCTGCAGGGAGCCCTGACATGGACGAGGTGGACGACTTAATAACCGTCGAGTTTGACGACGGGGACACCGGTCGCATCCCGCTGTCCCACATTAGACTGCTCCCTCCGGACTACAAGATCCAGTGTGAGTGTCCTCTCGGGAAGTGGGACAAACCTGGATTTATGCTAACGGCCCGTCTGAAAATGTTGTTTAGTTTGGAGGCTCTGCAGCCACTGATTCGGGTTTGCTTTAGCTCTTGAGATGTGAAGAGCCCCAAGGTTGTGACTAGTCAGTGTGTGCATTCATGTAGAGCATCAAGAGCTTGCATTAAATAAATATTAGGATCATTATCTGCGGTGAGAAAAATAAACTGATTTTTTTTTTTTTAAATTTGGCTTTTGCAGGTGCAGAGCCGTCCCCTGCACTTCTGGTGGCCAGCACTAAAAAACGAGCACGGAAGGGCAGTAAGGACGTTCCTGAGAGTAAAGAGACGAGTCCGAAACCGACAGACGATTCTGCTCCGAAGAACAAGGGGAGGGGGAGAAAACCGAAGCCCAAACCTGGTAATGTATCTCCCTTACTTTAGACATCATGAAATTTCCTGACAGCTGATGTGTTTCTAAGTAAAGGAGCCAGCAGTCCTGGAATTAATGAAGTAAATGTCTGTGGCTCGAGAGGGGGATATTTTGGGTGGTTTCATGGATATTAA
Organism: Clarias pachynema; assembly: GCA_030014365.1. Lineage (NCBI taxonomy): Eukaryota > Metazoa > Chordata > Actinopteri > Siluriformes > Clariidae > Clarias > Clarias pachynema. The sequence goes on along the minus strand of JAQMYL010000023.1, from coordinate 18,949,944 downwards.
GTAATTTGTTTGTGGTTGGGAAGAGAAAGACTTCCTGGCAGAATAGGGGCAATTTTAACTTCACTGCATTCCATGTAGGTCATCTGTTGAGGCATATTAAACTCCTCCTCCTCCTCCTCCTCCTCCTCTCTGTCCCACTTTCCAGAACCTGAACTAGCTCAAAAGGAGCATGAAAAACCTGACCAATCAGCCCCTGGACCCGTGCAGGAGAGACCCCTTACCACCCAGAAAAGTGGCCCACTGCTGAGCAGGAAGAGTCAGCCTGCCAGCCCCTCTATCCCAATACCTGCTGAAGGCCAGAAGAAAACTGCTGTAGCCAAACCCCCAGCCAAAGTACACTCACAGCCCAAGCCTGTCTACTCATCAGCACTTTATGGAAAAGTTCTCTCGGTGGATCTCTATAACGACCCATCTGCTTCGTTAGCTTCCTTTATGTCCGGCAATGAGAGCGGCAAAGCGAAGGCTGTCAAAAGAGTCCGGAAGAGTGAAGATGAAGGAGCAGGGTTTGGGGTGAAAACACAACGCAAGCAGCCTCAGGCTGAGATCCTGATCAAGCTCGACCATGAGGGCGTGATGTCCCCGAAGACCAAGAAGACCAAAGCCCTGATGATGATGGAGGGTCAGAATCGGACAAAGAGGGACAACAAGGCTGTGATGGGTGTTAACTACACTACTGTCACCTCCACTACCCCGACAGACAAAACACTGAAGCCCAAACCCGAGCCTGAGAACATTACTCCGGACAGCGTGGCGTCCTACGGTATCCGTAAGCTGGGAAGCAGCACAGAGAGCCGCGTAAGTGTGAAGAACTCGGGAGAGAAGGAAGCTCAATCGGAAAACTGCAGCAGCAGTAGCAGCAGCAGCTCGGAGTCAGACGGAGAGGAAGAAACGAGGACTTCGTCGGAAACCAAGGCAAAACAGGACAGCAGCTCCACCAGCTCCCGTGCCTCTAGCCCCACCTCTTCCAGTTCCTCCAGCAGTAGCTCCTCTTCTACTGCTGGATTTAATTCGTCGTCATCGTCCTCCTCCTCGTCCTCGACCACCAGTGATGAGGAGTCTTCCTGTAGCTCGGATGAGGAGGCCCCTGCAGATCCCCAGGCCCTGTCCCCTCAAGAGCAACCTCCAACAGAGAACGAGGAAGAGGACGTAGAAGAGAAAGCAGAGGTGAAGACCGAGCCTCCACCCGACACGTCCAAGGTCCAGAAACAGCAGGTGACTCCCAAACAGCAGGCGAAGCAGCAGAAGGTGAAGAAGAGCGTGGGCCGGCCGAAGAGGAGAGAGGGCATCCATCTGCCCACAACTAAAGAGCTGGCGAAGCGACAGAGACTGCCCTCGGTGGAGAACAGGCCCAAGATTTCGGCTTTCCTGCCAGCCAGACAGCTGTGGAAGTGGTTTGGGAAACCAACCCAGGTTAGTCTTGACATTTCTACAATGTTGATTTAATGTAATGGATTTTTTGATTTATTCTTTTATTCAAGAAAGACCTACTCTTGCTCATCTGCAAACTTCTTTAATAAACTCAGAATGAAAAGATATATATGTATTTTTTGTTGTTTTTTTATTGCAGAGACGGGGAATGAAGGGCAAAGCAAAGAAACTCTTCTATAAGGCCATTATGCGAGGCAAAGAAATGATCCGTATTGGAGACTGCGCTGTTTTCCTGTCTGCTGGACGGCCTAACCTTCCATTTATCGGTCACATCCAGAGCATGTGGGAGTCGTGGGGAAACAACATGGTGGTTCGTGTCAAATGGTTCTACCATCCTGAGGAAACCAACCCTGGAAAAAAACTTCATGACAAAAAGGTTACATTTCCTACATTTAAAAAAATCCAAGTCAGGATATTTTCTATTTGTTCTACATTAGGGCTATGTACTTATCTTTTTTTTTTTTTTTTAAATGTCCTGCAGGACTTGAAACCACAGACATATTTTTCTTTGTCTTGACAGAACTGGGATCAGATGTCTGGAAGGAATCTTGCTGCTGTTCTTCAGGCGTCGAACCAGAGAAAGGATTTCATGGAGGTGAGTTCAGTATTTATTCAGTAACGCAACACCGTCTCCCTTCCAAAATACATTTAAGAAGTAAGAATGTGAAATATGCTTGTCTGTGCAGCGAGCTCTGTATCAGTCGTCTCACGTTGACGAGAACGATGTTCAGACCATCTCTCACAAGTGCTTGGTGGTTAGCCTGGAGCAGTATGAACAGATGATTAAAACAAAGAAGTACCAGGACAGTGAGGACCTCTACTACCTGGCTGGCACTTACGAACCCACTACTGGTATGATTTTCAACACTGACGGTGTTCCTGTCATCTGTTGAGGAGCTCTTTTATCACCTGGCTTCACCGCAGGAATGAGCTCGTGTCTTTTCAGATGATGACCGAGAGCTGGAGAAATGTTTCGAGGCTTTCTCGATCAACTGAATTCATGGTCGTGTTCCAGAACGAGAGCATCGTTCGTCTTGGCTGAATGACGCATGAGGACCGAGATTGATAGTAAGCATGGACTTGAACATGGACGTGGAATGTATTTCCAGTATACAGTCTGTCAGTATTTAAGTTAAAGTACGTGTGAAGAAGGCAAATGCCGTGGAGTGTGACGCTAATCAGGTAGCGAAGGACGACCCGTTTCAGCTCTTGATACAGTATATATCGACAAAAGCGGTGCGGTGAACAAATCGAGCACCATTTCGATAAGAGAAAATGAGTGCGCGTGTCAAAATCGCCTTTAAGGTCAAAAGTCTGCACAGCTGAGCTCTTCCGTCTCCAGCTGTCAGCGTCAGCATCGCGGGAACTGATGCAACACAACTCAGTGGAAGTGAATCTGCCGGAGAGAGGGCTGCTACCAAACCGACTTCACGGGGCCCGGCTCGCGGTGGACGTGATGTAGACTGACAGGACATGTCACACTTGCTACCCCGATCCACCTAGAGAAGCTTTTCCTACCAGCACTCGGCTGTCCAGCGACCTCCTGGTAAAACCGCTGGAACTTGACACACCGACAGCCGGTTAATGAACTCGGACAGCTGATGTACAACCCTGGACTCTTAGAGCTGCAGCCGTACCGACGCTGGCGCTCGTCCTGCCGAATGTTTATTCACGGGAAAGTGAGTCACCTTTCTAGCCCCCCCCAGTAGAAAGATCCGCCGGGAGATTTATACGGGCGTGTGTTCTAGCCAGCAAGGCAGAAAGGGCTCTCTGTACGAGTCGCGCGCCGGCGTGGTCCAAACCGCTGTACAGATAACTACAATTGTACATACACTATATATACATGATATAAACACATTTTTATTTTCATGTACAATAGGTTTATGTGAAAGTAACTTTTTTTTAAAGTGGTAAAAGGAAAGGAAAAAAAAGAGCTTTTATTATACTGTGAATCAAAGATCAAAATTAAGTGAAAATTAGGAATTATGAGGATCTCAGCATTTGTTACTGGAACTCTGAATTTCAGATATATTTACCCACTACATTAACGATGCAGTGTCATTTTAAATGTACTTATCGAGGATACTATTAGAGGACATTCATGGTTTTTACACCGGTTGTCCAGTTTTTAAACAGAAAGCACTTAATTCTACCCTTCCCCGTCTCTTCTAAGATGAATTTCCTTCGACAATCCCCAGTGCAGGTGGACGTGATGACTCCATAAGAAGAGAATATATATATATATATATTGTATTTTTTGGTGACTGTCAGCTGTCTGAAACGGTCACTGTCTGGTCGACCTGTTGCTCTTTCAGCCCCTCAGCAAATGCATATATATGTGTGTGTGTGTGTGTGTGTGTGTGTGTGTGTGTGTGTTTTTATTCTTGTTTTGCTTTCTGTTTTTAAAGCATTCCTCTCAACCCTTCTTCCCCAATCTACTCTTTCCAGAAGCAATTACGTCTCATGCATAAAAGCACTTTGTTAGAATGTACTAAAGGCAGAGCAGCACCGCAACGTGACATTCAAGAGAGTCACCAGAGAGAGAGAGAGAGAGAGAGAGAGGGAGCGAGAGAAAGAAAGTGTGTGTGTGTGTGAGATCGGACGTTTGCTTCCTGAAAGGCTCTGTATGTCTGATTTTCTGTATCTTCCCTCGCTCTCTCTCGGTCTCATTCCTGCACACGGCTGCTGCTCGTCTACGCTTAAAATACTTTAAAGGGAGAGTCCGAGGAGATTCGTTTTTCCCCCACAATTTTACCGTCGAGGCTTGTTGAGTCGTAAACAGTCGTTCTGATTGGCTGGATGGAAAATGCAGCAGGTTTCTGTAGAACATTTCGTTGTGAGTCAGAGGTGTTTATAATGACCGTGATGGGAAACAAGTCAGAAGAATCTAAAAATGACCTCAGCGATTATATAAACTGGTCACAATTTTATTTCCTGTGGCCTTTCGGACTGGTTATTATGGGATGTCTCTCTCTCTCTCTCTCTCTCTCTCTCTCTCTCTCTCTCTCTGTAAGAGTTTGTCACGCATACACACTCATCTACCAATTCATTACAGCCACAAATGGAGACAAACGTGTATGATGTTTGGAAGGGAAATTTGGTTCCAAAAAACATTTCAATAAATGATTCACCATTGTAGTGCTATTACATAGACAGATCCAGATGTTTCTGGTAGATCGCATAACACACTTGTGAATACAAAAGACTCCTGGTTTCTACAACAAACAAAACACCTCATTTCTCATCTAAACACGGCTGCACGACTGTTTACTTCCCATCCAGTGAATTATACAAAAGTTATTTAAAAAATCCGAGTTCCCCTTTAAGCCCGGTTCTTCCGAGGCCGAGTAACTGTTGGCCCAATTACAGAGATCGAACGTTGCTTTTTTGTAAATAGGTCTAGCTGATCTTGTTTTCCAAAGAAAGAGCCAGACGTCACCAGAGGCTCTCGCCAATACAGGACCAGGCTGTTTATTCTCTGCTCCTCTAATCAAGACCAATCAAACATATTTGATTCATGGCTGGTTTCTGTCTAACACTCATTAAAAAAAAATTAAAAATTAAAAACAAACGAACAAAAAAAACAACAAAAATAAAAAAACAAATATTTTGTTTTTGTGCCTTCTGTCACGGTCTAAAGATTGAATGTAGTCTAATATCTAAATATCGGACATGTTTTTATGTCCAGAATAATGCATGTATTTTGGAAAGCGTTCCTTGTGAGAATGTCTGGCCTTTCGATTGCAGCCTCCGCTGTCTCAAATCTCTTCATCGCCATGGTTTTTTTTTTCCCTACCTCTTTTTTTTCATGGTATTCTTTTCTGTACATTCTCAGCGTCGGAATTGATTTCAGTCTGTCTGCCTTTCTTTTTAAATGCCCGACGGTTACGATTGCCGTTCTCGACTAGGTGGCTCCTGCGCTGAGAGGGCGTGGCTGAGAGGGCGTGGTCAGCTCCTACATCTTTTTCACGCCGCCTCCTACTCGGTGTCATGGGCCAGCCTAATGTGCTTTATTATTATAGTATAGTAAAGAAATGCCCAGTTCTGTACACGTGACCGTTCTTGCTCTGACTCGGCAGGACGCCAGTTTGCGCAAGAAAAATCCAATTCAAACATTTCTTCAATCATCTTCCGTTTTTTTGACTTTAGAGGAAGGGAGAGCGAGATAAAGCGAGGGAATGGACACTAGAATCGTCTGGGATTTATCGAACCCAGAACAATTTAGGCCTGTTCAGTATTTCAGAATTTCTTTCTGTTATAGAAACACGTCGACACTAGAGAGAGAGAGAGAGGGAGAGACTATATTGCGACTATAAATTTAGTCCGAAATATTTCTTTTTGTCCTGTTTCGTATATAACGTTGGCCGATCTCTCTTAAAGAGATGATATCTTGTTGATATTCAATAGGTTATTTCTTAACATGTTAATCATCATATGTGGTCTTGAGGTAAATTGTATATTCTGTTTTTGTATCTATCAGGTTCTGACTTTTTAAGAGGTTTTTTTTTTTTTTGGTTCGAGGATTTATACCAGACCCAAAGCCGACTAAAATGGTGCCAAATAATCTTTAAGCCACCTGAAATCTAAAATGACAACAAGGAAACGCAATCATGGTCCAAAACCCGGTCAAATATATATATAAATAAATAAATATATATATTGTGTAAGATATTTGTCTTTAGGAAGTTGTACAATTTAAGTGCCCCTGAGAACAAACGTTTACTTGGAGCTTGAGTCAAGCTGTAAAGCACTTTTTAGAATATTTTTGTCTGCATGTTGTAAAAACAGAGTTTATGCATTTAGGAATAATCTTGGAGCCGAGCGATCCACTCTTATTTTGCTTGCCGTGAGTGTGAGACGTCCTCCTTCCCTTCGCTCCGTGCTCGGGGTCGTTATAAGAGACAGTGGCCTCTGCTGGTAGAAGTTTTGTAGGGTGAGCTAGTCGCTAAGTGTCTTCTGCTCTGTGTTCGGGGTCGTAAATGGCCGTCTCTTTATAATGAATTAACTGGCTCAGCTAGAAGATATAAAGAAGCTCTTGTATAGCAGAGACGGATCTTTACAGGTCTTGCTGTTTGCATGATTCTGTTGGCCTTTTTGCATTTTATCTCTCTGAAATATTGCCAGGGTTTTATTTTTTTCTTTCTTTCTTTCTATTCTATTGACGTTTCCCCCCTCTCAGAACAATTGTCCTCCGTGCTTAATGTGCAATACTGCTGAATGTGGTTTCTCTGAGGTAGCTGCTAGTGAGGGATAAGGATTGTTGGAGAGTGAGAGAGAGTGTGTGGACTGGAGGCTGGTCCTTCGCTGGTCTTGGTCTGCTGGTCCGTCAGCGTTAGTAAAGTCCTGTTACACACGAGAAAAAAAAAAAAAGCTATACTTTTTTAAATGATTTTTAATTTTGATGATTTTTTTTTTTTTTTTTGAATGAAAATGTAAAAAACATTGAAGTTTTGTAAATTGTCCTTATGAGAGGGGGACATATTTGTACACGCATTTAATCCTGTAAAAAAAAACTAAATATATAACAGCATACACTTTTGAAAGATTATGATCCAGTCACTAAAGAATTCTGTTGTGTTTAAACTTCACAGACTTTTTTTTTTTTTTTTTTTTTTGTAACTGAAAAACGCTTAGTCAGTGTTCTTTCCAGTTCTTTTAGAATTCAGAATTTTTGTAGTCCATCAATAAAAACATCATGAAAATGACTCTGGCTTCAAGTGCTTTATTAATGTTGTGTTAATCTACTGTTTGTTCATAACTGGAACATTAAAGAAAACGTCTTGCATGTTTAAGCAATATCACACAAGATCGAGTGCTGTTGTGCTGGATATCGGGGTTATGAGGTCGTAGGCATGTACAGTAGGTGCAGCCGTGCTGATATTCAGCACGACCTTGAGTGCGATATCGCTTTTATACAACCGTTCCACAAAACACCTTTTATAATCAACAGATTATGATTTGTTTCTTCATTTAACCAGATATATTGCCCCGCCCACACACATCTTTCCGCGACTGGCAGGAGTAAAAGTAGTTTTAAATTCTTAGCCAAACAGTGAGGAGAATAAACCATGGAGGTGGTGGAGAATAAATGAGAAACGTTGAAGATTTACTTTATATTTCCACTTATATTACACTTAGAACATCAGAATCCCAAAGAGCATTAAATGGAAAGCTGTTGGAAATAAATAATTGTTATAATTATCATGCAATCTTCAATGTGGTCCAGGATTCCTTTGATTTATTCAGTTTAAACCTCTTTCATTGACATGCTTTCAGTTTTCACACCATCGTCCCCTATGTTTCTCATGCAATGATGCAAAATTGATAGAATGTAATGCTACCAATGTATGTTGTATTTTTTATGAGGACGACAATGCATGAAGTGTTTCTCTACACCGTATCAATTTTTCATAGTTTACTTGTAGTAAACATACTGCATACTGCAAAGGTTTTACCCATTTCGCTTTGTCCAGAGGTAGCATTTAAAATCAAATGCACATTTATAGGGTTGTTGCAGGTACGTTTCCAACATGTTAAAGGTATCTTACAATAATTTCAGTTTAATCAGCTAACAAACCAGCCATGACTGCAGGTTACTTGTAATGCATTTCTGGCCCCAGGGGTAATAAAGTTTAGTTAATTGCTTATTGGCGGTGTAGCGGTTAGCACTGTGGCCTGGCGCCTCCAGGGACGAGGGTTCGATTCCCACCTCCGTGTGCTTGGTGGGTTTCCTCCTGGTGCTCCGGTTTCCTTAGCACACTCCAAAGACATGCAGTGTGATGTGTGAGCGTGTGCTTCTCTACCGTCCCCATTGACGTTCCATCCAGAGTGTTGTAAGTGTCCCTAGTCTCCTGGGATAAGCTCCAGGCCCCCTGCAACCCTGAAAAGTATGAACAATATATTTTTTTAAATGAGTGCGTAATGCACTGCAAAGCAACCTGATCTGGAACGTCCATGACATCCCAACATCGGTCTCCAAAATCTAGTGGAAAGCCTTCCCAGAAGAGTGGAGATTATTATAACAGGAAAGGTGGGTTGGGTGTCTTTACTTATACACATATAGACAAAACGATGCACTGGGTTTCAGTGAACAATAAAGTGCACCATGGTGTAAAATGACATCATATGTTTACACATCACATTTGTTTCCTCCAGCATCAGCAGTTACTAATCACCGGCCTGATCATCTGTCATCATCTGCACCTGTTTCTCACTGGCTCAGGACTTAAGTTAGATGTATTTTTAGGTCATTGTGTGGCTTAACAAACACAACACATTCATCTGAAACTGCTCAGGTACAGGGACTGGAGTGAACATAAGGAGAGGCAAAAAAGTCCATCAGGAAGCCTGGAGAACTGTTCCTCAAGACGACATTAAACAAGACAAGAAGATCTGGAGCTTTGGGAGGCAAAATATGGAGAAATTAGGGGGCTCAATACTTTTGCAAAGTACTGAATTTTTTTTTTAATATATATATATATATATATATATATATATATATACATATATATATATATTTTACTAAGCTAACTGTAATATTGACCTCTTGCTTTAAGCTCCACCACATTTCTGAGAATGTTGAGTAACTCATTAAACCAGATGTTTCAGTCTTGGCTGGTCGACCTTAATTTCTGTACATATGTAACGCTTTTTAAATAACAATGTCTGGAAACGTAAATCTCTTTAATCAAACAAACCCCTGGAAAACACCACTCACTCTTACACGAACCTCCTTCTCAGAGATGAACCCTTCCTCTTTTATTTTTAATTTCCTCTTTACATGTTAAAACACACATTCCACTTGTAGATGAAAATAAAATTTGGTGTGAATGTTTCAGCATTAAATTATCACATTAAATGGTAAGAGCAGAGAAGCTCCAGGGCACAAACGCAGCTCTGGTTTAGTAATGTGCCCACAGAGCGTGGAAATGAAGCAGCCAAAAAGATGAGTTCGCTCGAGGGGGAGGGGGGGAATGGGGAGAGTACATATTTATACTCCCATGCTACTACGTATATATTGCAAAATAAACCCGCAAAATGGTTAGGGGAGGGGGGAGGGGGAGGGGGTTCAGGTTTTAGGGCTAAGATCTAAAGCCGGAGACGTCACTGCTCTGTGTTTATAGCGTTAATGAATCTCACCAGAAGAACAAGTTGACGCCATGTTGTGCTGTTATATGGACTGGAGCGAAGATGCCTCAACATACCACAAATAACAGGACAGTGGAACCTTGGTTTACGAGCATAATTCGTTCAGGAAGTGGGCTCATATTTCACAACACTCGTAAACCAAATCGATGCGTAAGCAGCAACAGATATGAGCTTGTTCTTCAGGCCAGACTTGTCCCCTTAAAATAAAAACTCACTACATCATTATGCTAACGGTTTCATTTCATCCTGAGATGAAAAAGTTCCATTCTGATGGGAGTGGTCTCTTCCAGGATGACTCCGCCCACATCCACAGCACATGAGGGCTCACTGATTGGTTTAATGAGTATGAAAATGATGTAAATCATATGCCGTGGACTTCACATGGATGAACTTGATTAGACACCTCTGGAAGATTTTCGGATTAATCTTTATTAAAGCACCAACTAACAATGTTGTATGAAATATTACACATTACTAAGATACCTTATGTTGGATTTTCTTTTCATTGCTCATTCTTAGCCCCCACAAGTGGTGGAGGTTCAAATCCCGCCTCCGGTCTAGAGTTTGCATGCTTGTTGGGTTTCATCCAGGAACTCTGGTTTCCTCCCACAGACGTCCATGGACGCGTGTTGTAGGTTGATTAGCATTTCCAGATTGTCCGTAGTGTGTTTGTTTGTTTGTGTGTGTGTGCGTGTGTGCAATGGGTTGGCATGCCATCCAGGGTGTACACTGCCTTATGGTCCTGATAGATGGATCGAATTCACACCAGTTGTTTTTGTTTATAATGTGTTATTCGGCCATAATAGAATTTCTATACAATTTTCTGCATTATCAGGGTACGTGCACACATTTTGTAAGTGCTGTAATATTATTTTAGATTGTGTGTTTGTATATTATTTTTGATTATAATTATAAACTAGTCAGATAAAAAAAATAAATAATAAAAAAACCTACCTAACCTAACCAACCACTATTTGACCACTAAATGATGTCAGAAAAAGACATCTTGCCAGCATTTGTTTCCCACTGATGTGCCCACTGGGATGTTAAATAATTCAGGAGTCATTTAGCTGGAAAGCTCATTTAGTGAATTGAGGCGGAGGACAATTAAAGCATGCTCCGTGTAGAATCCGGGGTTCGGAGACAGCATCCTGTGGTCTGAGTCACTCCACGCTCTCAGAAGGGACACCACGTGACTCACGCTCCACATCCAAACGCCTGATTTCCGCCTGTGCATGCATTTCTCCTCCATACATTCTGGACCATTTTGCGTTTCCTCATGACTGGCCATTCATGAAATGGTCTCTGTGTCGAAGTGGAGAGTTTCTGTCACAAAACATTAAGACTAAGAGATGACTTGGGTGTATTTATAGACTGAGCATTTTAGTCAACGAATTGGACAGGGCCCTTTTTGGATTTGGACCTCGGTAGCTGTGTGAAAGCCTTATTTCATTAGAAAGGGGGAAAAAAATGGTATAAAGTGGAAAATCTGGCTGGGTTGTAAATACAGCCGCATTTTTAATCGTTCTTTGAATCTGTGTTTGTGATTAGACATGTGACTCGGCCTCACTTTCTTCTTTTTTTTTTTCTTTTCTTTTTCCCAGTTGTCTCTCAGAGGTTCAAGGCCTCTTGGTTTCATGTACTGCTGACAGTGCTGATAGTGTGTGAGTGCCCAAGCTCTTCTTAGGACTAGAAAGCCTCTGTGGAGCCCAGAGCTCATATCTCTCAGCCTGCCCGCCCACCAGTCTCCTGCAGGAGCCAAAATTTATGGCAACGCAAAAAGTCGACACCACCAGATGGATGTCTCTGACCACCGCCTTCCAACTGCAGCGCTCACCACAGGACAAAAGCCTCAGGGAAGGCTGCGCTCCAATCGCAACCTCACTTAAGGGAATTGCAGTTACTGTCTGTCATTAAGGCAATTGTGGGCAATGAAGCTCGATGAGTGTGTGTGTGTGTGTGCGTTTGGGGGGGGGTGGTTGGGGATAGGAGTTTGCTGGTGGATGAGCGTATGGCAGAACACAAAACTGAAGACAGAATGTGTGCGATGCTCGCCGTCGCCTCTCCGGAGGGCTGTTTAGGTTGTTGTTCCAATCCCCTACCATGTAGATACATTAGTGTCCTACCTCCTCGTTCTGGCTATTGCTGAGCCTCTGGGCTTCCATTCAGCACAGACAAAGACACTCAGAGCATTGGTAATGTTGCAGCTGGGTGGGAAAATGCTAGAATGGCTCAGGGAGTCCAAAATGACCAGTTGTGATATTTTTCTCTTCCACTTTCCCCCAGAGATCATGGGAACGATTTGAAATGGAATTGCAGATGGTTCACACCACCGAATCACAAAGCACACTTGGAATAAAGCATAACAGATTTGGCTGACGTGGTACATGTGCATTATTCACCCCTCAAAGCACTGCCCTTATCAGCAGACTTCATAATGAAATCTGCAGTCAAGCGCTTCCAATTTATTCCTCAGCATTTCCTTGCAGAAGGGCGTTTATTCAGCTGTACTGAGATACATGTAAAGATGTGTTCGCCATGACGGTGTGTGTGTGTGTATGCGAACTTGCTTCGGCTATTAGTAGCATATGTTCCAACAACAATTCTGAAGAAATATGTTCTGCGGTGAAACGAGTTGAGAATTGGCATTGGGTTCCCCTTGATTTCCTGTTAAGTGACGAGTGCAGTCAGCTTTCGTTTCATCACATCTGTATGGCGAGAGCTGCATACTGAGTGCTAAATGTGGCATGCTGCCCGAGCCGGCGCGGCTGCTGAAATGCTGAACGCGTAGCCTTGCCTCATGCGCCCTCCTATTTCACCATCAGCAACAATGCTAAAACAGCAAGGCCAGCTTGTCATAGATGACTTATGGAGGAGAATGCACTCACACACACACACACACAGAAAACCCCTCAAATCTCAGCTCTGCCTTACTGTTTTCTTTAAAATGTAATGAGTCTGTTGAACATAGTACTAAAGCAGGTAAAATGGCAGCAGTTTTCTGATCAAGAGCTTTTATGCCGTCCGAAATGACCACCTTTAAATCCTGTAGAGCACTTTACACCGAGATTGCTAGGAGTGCATGGGAGTGAGGCAGCTGGGAAACAAATGGAGCTATCAGAGGGGAGGATTTTGTTTCTCTTCTGCGTTCTCATCTGCCTGCTTTTAAGATATTACTGTTGATCTAGTATCCTGAATTATCAACCGGGCCATCCATAACGAGGTGACCGAGAGAGAGGTTTTTAATATAAGCTCTTTACTTCTACATCACATCAGGAGTACACTCTATTTGTTTGTTTGTTTAGTCGTTAAGTCGTGTCTGGCTTTTCATGACCTCGTGGACCACAGCACAGCCAGGCCTTCCTCGATGCTGTCCATGAGGTTTTCTTGGCAAGGATACTGGAGTGGGTTGTCATTTCCTTCCCCAGAGGACCATCTACAGGCAATGTGGAAACACCTTCCTAAATCTGTCTTTGGACCGTGGGAGGAAACCAGAGCACCAGGAAGAAACCCGCCAAGCACGGGGAGAACATGCAAGCAGATCTGACGCAGGGATCGAAACCCAGGACCTGGAGGTGCGAGGCAACAGAGCTAACTAAGCACTACGCCATCGTGCCGCCGCTGTATATTCCGCATTGCCTTTTTTTTGTTGTTGTTTTGGGAGAAAAATCCACCAAGCCAAAGCGTATCAGCACTAATTCTGGACTTAAAGGGTTTCCAGCTCAGCATCATGTGTTTAGGTGTGTTTTTCCCTCCAAGGCTAAAAATAATGTTTCATCGACAGCAGGGATTTATTATTTTTATATATATATACAGTATATAGAAGAGAAACTGCTGGAAGGAGAAGAGAGGAGAAAAAAAAAAAGCTGACCTGTACTCCTGCATATCAGATCGAGGCTTTTAAATGAAACAAAGACAAATGTTGATGTTGAGACCTACCCATTTAAAGGGCTCAATTTCTGAAGGAACACTGCATGTGTTCCATGCTTGGATGATCTCCAGTCAGTTTTAATTTGCATCTTGACTGAGAATTGGCCTTGTTTCAGAGAACGGTGGCACAGTACGCTTGAGATACTGTACAACCATCTGTCAGCCGAAAAGGAAGCCGCATACATGCATTTAGAATGAAAATCCTAAGGCTTTATTATAACTAGCCAACTTGCACAGCAGGGGGGGGGGGTGCAGGGGGCGGGGGGGGGGGGGGTTGTGGGGGGGTTGGCGTTGTGCTGGGTGG
>JAQMYL010000023.1:18919220-18936034 GCA_030014365.1 Clarias pachynema | reverse complement strand
GGAGTTGTGCTGCGTGGATGCATGCGATTCCATTTTTCTACATTTGAATATTTTCCTCGCATTTTTTGTTTCCTTTTTATTTTTATTACTCCTCCCTTGAAATGTTAAGATTGTAACAAAAAAAATTTTTTTTGTTTTTAACGCATGACAATAACGAGGAGGCTTAAAAAGCACATTTTCATGTGCACCATTTGCCGCACCCCTCTCTAATTATCTAATCTGACAAACGCATCTCCAAGAACCATCAAGTGAAATTAGAATGCGCGCGCGACCCGAACTCGACTCCTCAGCCACTAATGGTGCAGCCTAATAATATACAGTGCAGAATACCGAATAGCATACGGCTACAAAGGGTCGTGCTGAAAACGGCGTACACACCCAGGAAAGCTCTTGGAGATTGTGAATTTTAACGAGCAGTGCTCCCCAAAACCTGCGAAGTGGAAGAATATATTTCAACAAGGCTGGGATCAATATGCAACCGAAAGCAGGGACTCTCTCACATAACGCTGCTTTTTCAGGTTCCTGCTCTGTGACGTCCCCCTGTGCAAAACAAAGACACGGGGTGGGGGGGGGGGGGGACAGGGGTTCGAAGTTGTGCGGAATAACCTGAAGGGCCGTGTTTCACTGAAAGGTACCTCGGGGTGTATAAACAGATGCCCCACTGCAGCCTTGCTTGCGTTCTCGTTGGGCTCAGCAGGACCTCTAGTGCTTGCCATCAATACGCTTCTGTACCTTTAGTGTAGACACGAGGACAGCAACACGACTACTTATGTTTTCCCCAAACACAAGGTAACCTTGTGGCTAAGTTTTAGGTTCTTTTTTAAAAAATTCAGTTTTATATAAAACATGCAAGGGAAAAAAGAGACCATATTTCTTTTTGTGCCAAGCTGAAGCAGATCTATGAAGGAAGGGGAGGAGCTCTGTTCCCTGTTCCCTGTTCCCTGCTCCTAGATGACCATTGTCATGTTCAATCAACTCTTTTTACGGCGGTGCACTTTTTCCACCAAAAAATAAATGTAAAAAAAGGCCAATCCATCACTGGAACTATTGATTTGTAATCGTTCTCCATTGTTGTACAGAATATAATGCTACCAGCTGTGGTAATAGCAAAGCACTTTAGCGCACGGTGTGAAATTTCACAGAAACTCATGCCCCTGACTCAGACTCGTCCAGATCAATGCTGGCGAGCGAATGAACAGAATGTGGTAGAGCTGGCAAGATATACAGTACAGGTCTCTCAAAAGTGCATTGGATTTTTTCTTCTTTTTTTTTTTTGTCCTTTCGCTTCCAGCACTGTTTTGCCTCGATCAGACGTGATTGATGAGTGTCGCTTCTGGAGAGCAGCAGGTTAACCCACAATACCACTGTAGCGCCGCGCCCATTAAGGTAGATGCCCAGCTGTTTCGTACCTGCAGAGCTGGAGATTGCGATATTCCGGGTATGCAGATCACTTTTAAAGGCTGTAGTGCTTTTTGACAGTTTTGACTTAGAAAGGCAAATAAGGCATGTGATCTGTTTTGCCGAGGCCTCCCCGTGCTGAGCCTGCGCGCGGTTTTGATGGCAAGTGTACACTACACACCCACGCTGCCACACACCCACGCTCACGCTCTCGTTCTCGCTCTCTACCTTGCTTCCTATCCATTATCTCGGGGGACTGCCTGTTCAATTCCACAAGTGACACTGATAGTGTGGTGTGTGTGCTGTGCTGCGCTTGGCTAAGCCCATCTCCTCACAATCCTAACCTGTGATGTGATGGTTAGCTGCAATGTTTCCTGGCTCAACAAAGAGCCTATTATCTGCCTGATAGCTCCTGTCTTGTCATTTCCTCTGCAAATGTCAAATGTTGAAGGAGTGACAAAAAAAAAGCCTGAATGTCGCCTGAGACCTGAATATGGAAGCTGCAGATAGATAGACAGGACTCGACACTTTGTGCTGTTTCTCTGTCTCGGCCAAAAGTGTTTGCATTTAGCCAGAACTTGGTGTCTATAATTATAACAGATAAAATGTGAAATACGTCCTGTGCTTTAAGAGGACCTCAGAGTATGCTTTTACTGGACAATAATCACCCGCTGGATGGTTGCAGCGTTATCGCTTGACATCATACCTCTTTGTGATTGATGATTTTCCTATAACACGATGCCTGCGCATGTTTTTATACCTTATACGATTCGTGTCGTTGCACATTTCTGGCTCTTACCTCGTCTCCATGAGCTAATCGAATGAGACGGCAAAAAAAACGATGTCCCTATTAGCACTGAAGAACAGATATATTTGACAGCCGTCTCAGTCATCATTTTATCACAGAACACTGACTCAGTGTGTGTGTGTGTGTGTGTGTGTGTGTGTGTGTGTGTGTGTGTGTGTGTGTGTGTGTTTAAACACACATCTGGAGAGGTACAGTTACTCGTGTGTACATCACGTCACCTGGTGTGGATTAGCGCAACACGGCACTGCAGTGGAAACAGAGTGAGAGGAGACGACCCATCAGTATGAGCAGTCTAACGTCAGATGGGTTATACTGTAATTAATTAATCCCGCAGATCATTCTGTCTGTCATTCTGCCATAATGCAGAGATTGTCCATGTCAAGCATGAGCATGTCTACAGTCCAGCGAAGGACATATTCAGCATCAGGATCTCTGTATAATGTCTTCAAATGAAATAGAAATTGTTCTTGTACTTAGTGTTGGACTGTTGGACGTACTGAGCAAGATCTTCTAAAGCTGTGGTGTGGATCAGCAAACATGTCACATGAGACGGTGGGGTTTGGAGCCGTCGTGGTAATGGTGTAAATCAGTAATCTTCTAAAAAGACACTGTCTCTTGAACTCAATGTGTATTTTTGAAATCAATCACAATAGGATTTGTGGTTCATGCATCCATCCAGCCTTCCAGCCTTCCATTTATCTACCTTTATTATGTACTTTATTGTAATAAGAGTTTCATGAACCATATGTGCAGTATTTATACCTCAATTACTTAATTTTTCTTTCGAAATAAATAGATGTGCACACATGTGGACTGGAGCGTGATGCACATTTGTTAGACATGTTGGGTATTCATGCAAGGGTCGCGACCTCTGGTTCTGGAAAAATGGAGCCAAGAGAACATGCAGTTCCTCGATTGTCCACTGGGGGCTTGATCCAAAAGTGAGTCAATCCACACGTTAAAATACCCAAAATTTACAACAGCCATGTACACAAATATGGTTTTGGTCTCCATGTCTAGATTTGCAGTAATAATAAGCAGAATTAAGGACAGGGCCAGTTTGAATGAAAACTGCATGGCGGGTGTCAAACTGCTAGCATCACTTTAGCTAACCAGCTAACCGGAGGTGTTAGGAGTTGACACGGGACGGTGTGTAGGATATGAATGACATTAAAGAATGACATTGGTTGAGAATTACATTAAAGTTGACCGTACTGCGTACTGTTCCCCGTACTCCGTACTCTTACATCACAGTATGATATAAAAGCTATATATATATATATTGAGTGTGGAACGCCTGTGACACGTCAACTCACTGCCGCTCCTCACAGAACGCAATAAAGGTTAATGATGACATCACCTACTGCCCACCTGTACAAGCCCCGCCTGTCTGCCCATACAAACAAACAAACAAACAAACAAACAGAAATTCGTAATTTATATAACTGCATGTTTCGGCAGCCCTTACTTCTGTAACGCTCTGCGTTCTGATCCGGGGTTTCAGTAGCTATGACCTCGGGCCTAACATACGCATTCTTGTTCCCTTTTTCATGATTTGGTTACACAAACCTGTATAAAATGGTTTTTATTCCCCTATTCCCCTATTGTTACATCCGGTGAGGAACGTCTGTGACACGCTCAGGGAACGACATTAAAGTTTATTATGACGATTCGTACTGTTCCCTCACAGTATGACATAAAAGTTAATGATGACACAATCTACTGCCTTCCGGTACAAACCCCTCCTGTCTGCCCAAACGAACAAACAAACAAACAAACAAACAGAATTTAGTTTATTACCATGACTACACACACTCTTTTTCATGTTTCATGTTTTTTCTATGAATACAAAGGAACCAGAGCTTCTAGTGTAAAATAAAACAGCTGCATTGCGATTGTACGAGTACAGAGGAATTAGGTTTGCATCTCCAGCTGTTACATGAATTATGCATGAAAGTAACAGAATACTGAACATAATGGAGGGGAATTCATATTGAATGAATGATTGGATGTGCAAGTTATAAAAGCAACATGGGATATTAGGGCAAATATTACTGTAGGGAATCTATACTTAGAGGTACAAATAATGCAAGAGAACAGTAGGAGAGCCGCGTTTGTTTGAGCAGCGACAGTGACAAGACCAGATCAGATACACAAATGAGGTACGGCGTGTGTAGTGCCATCACAGCGCAGGAACTGAATATAGTGGAATCGTAATGGAGGCAGTAATACTACAACTAATAATCATAATGACGGGTGGCTCGAACGCTTAAGGCTGAAGGTTACTGATCAGAAGGTTGTGGGTTTGAGCCCCAGCTCTATTAAGTTGCCACTTGTTGAGACCTTGAGTACGGCCCTTAACCCTGTGTGCTCCGGGGGGCGCTGTATCCTGGCCGACCCTGCTCTCTGACCCCAGCTTCATTACTGGTATATGCAACAACAAAAAAACAACATTCCACAGTGCTGTAAGGGACATGTGACAAATAATTGAGTGTTAATCTTAATAAAAACAGCTGTAAAAATCATAATGATGATCAGCTCATCTAATGTACCATCATAAGTACAGCTTATAGTTCTTTCATTTATTCATTATCAGTAGGCACTTAGAGACGAATACGAATACGAAGCATCACATTTCTTTATCATTTTGACACGATGTTGCACAGATGTTCTAATCACTGCATAAAGGTTTTGTAACTTCATCGTGTGTCATTTATTTATCTCTAATCATAGAGTGTTTTGTTGAAGCACAGCTGGCCAGTGAGAGAGAGAGAGAGAAAGGGAGAGAACCATGAGACACGCTCAGCGATCATCACCAGAACATATGACGTGATTGCCGTCTCTCTGGCTGCTCTCCAAGAATGTATGTTTCTGAGGAAAGAGGCAACGATGCAACGGCATAAACTGTTTACTATGAAATCTGCTCAGTCTTTTTGTTTTTTTTCTTCTTCATATGAATCATAAAATAACGCAGCAGTTGAGTACGGTACCCATGTACAGTCTGGATCGCGAGTGTGAGGTGCGTCTGCAATCGAAAGATGGCGCTACTGCAGAACCGAACCTGCTGCTAATCAGTGATTTACACTTTTGTGGGTGTTTTGTGGATTTTCTCCAGGTATTAATTTTTTACACCACAGTCCAAATAGAAAAAAGCAAAAAAACAGGTGTTGTAGGCTGAATGGTGTTTCCAAATTGCATGTAGTGTATCAGTGTGTGTGTGTGTGTGTGTGTGTTTGTAGGTTAACAGAGTTTGGGGTCATCAGCAATGTAACCTTCCCTCGAGCAATGACCGCTGGCACAAAGTTCCATAAATAAATAGACAGACGAATGGATGGATGAAGGCAACCAGGTCCTTGTGTGGACTTCAACCTGGAAATATGTATAATTTTTTTTGTTTTTTCACTCTAACAGTGTTTTAAATCAAATGTTTAATACTGAAACCTGGAAACACTAATATAATTGGTGAAATTCTGCAAGTCTTCTGCATTCATCGTCTATACCGCTTATTATTACAGAAGACCTGGAGGCGATCCCAGGAGACTTAGGGCGCGAGGCGGGCAGGGTACACCCTGGACAGGGTGCCAATCCATCACAGGTCACACACACAGAATGGACGATTTAGGAACGCCAAGTAACCTAATCTGCATGTCTTTGGACTGTGTGAGCGAGCGCCGGGAGAACCTGCACGAACTCCACACACACAGACGCAGGATAGACAGGACTCGAACCTCCACCCTAGAGATGCGGGGCCACAGTGTTAAACACTACACCACTGTGCTGCTAATCCATAATATAAAAAATATATCTTAGCAAGTGCACTTTCTTAAAATAACATTAAAAACAAACCACATATAACATTTTAATCAAAGAACATCTTGTGCTATTGGCTGATAATGATGCTAGTTTTAGGAACTTACCATTTTTATTAGGGCCCAGGCACTATAGGGTTAGGATTATTATTATTGTTTATTATTATTATTAGTGGAAATTCTTCTTATCTTTAAATGCAATTTAAATTTAATTGTATTCTCTAGTGCAATTTCCTTTAATTGTAGTGAAATCTTTCTATTCTCTATAACTTTCCATTTTAGTTTATGGACAGTCGTGTATCACACTGTTTATGGTTGTGGCAAATATTGATTGAACTTATTTCTTGAAGAAAGCTAAACTCTCTGCAAATAGAACAAAAAAGATTTGCTTACAATTTAGCAACATTTGATTAGAAATAAGCGGATGAATCTTTTTTTTGGTTTGTTGTAAATGTATTTTAATAAACTATAGATAGGATTAGGTTCGATTCAAGAATATTTCATTTGTTAAGATTTTGACCAATTATTTTTTGCGATGTGCGACCTGACAGATTTTTTACAAAGATAAACATGACTTCAGGTTTTAAAGTTAAATCATTTAAATGCTTCTCATGTGTTAACTCGCCTCCGAGCCTAAAGTGTCGCTGATGAAGGGGTAAATAAATGTAGAAATGTCAGTGTGTACGATTATTTCCATTCCTCAGGGATTCTCACCTGTATTATTCTTCCTGACTAAGAAACAGGTTAATTCAGTTAACGGTTATTAAAAACGGAGAGGTACAGGACTGTGTAACGATCCTTCCTCTTGACCTCGCTCGGGTCGCGTTCCGTGCTGCAGTGGAGGAGAAAATCCACAGAGAGTCTCCGGCTGAGCCGGGAAACGTGACGGAGTCGCAGTGTGTTGTCAGGAGTCTGTCAGAGCCACTCAGTGCTTTCACACACACTCTGCTAAGATATGACCTAGACCGGCAAAATTGCTCTGAGACCACCAGCACTCATTTTGCCAGAAACCCAGAAGGGCCCCTGCAATACTGTGGATTTAATAGTGCTGTAGTCCTTACATTTCACTTTCTCACGAGCTCTCTGGACAAAAATGGGTTTTAGAAAAACATGGCAAGAATAAATTGTGCGTCGGTATGAAGGCGTGTGTCCATGGTGGCCGAAGATAAACTGTGCCTTGTTCCCAGTGTTCCCAGTGTTCCCAGGAATAGCTTAGGATCAGGCGGTTAATAAAGATGGATGAATGTAAAAGGCGCTTTTCCTTTTTAACCTGGTGCCTGAAATGTAGAAACCATAAAAGCTAATTAATGGTAGAAAATGGGTCCTTTAGATTCAATCAATCATTTAATTTAAATCAATTTACACTAAAAGATACACTGTATTCACTTTATCATGCAAAAGCATTAAAGGAACAAAATATGTACCAGTGAGAGGAGAGACCTTGTTTCAATGTGAATGTAATTCAAAATTGGATTCAAGAATACAAACAAGACGAAGCAATACACCTGTTATACTAAGCTTCGATTTAAATGTCATACCGTACAGCACAAAGCATTTTAAAAACCCATAATCCATCACATTTGGTTAGAAGCTCACAACTATGATGATTCTCCATAATTGCTCTCTCGTCTACACACACACAGGCTCAGCAGGAGCGGCCTCTCTGTCATATTTCAAGTGCTGTCAGATCACAGCTTGGGGTAAATAACATGCAACTAGGGCACGCATCTTCACCTCGCTGATAACCAGAGCATCAGCAGCTCACTGAAATCTGTCTAAAACAACGGCTCCTTTTACATCAGTCTTAGTGCAGCTCCAAAATGATACGCAGCACATTTTTATTCTGTTCTATTCAGTGCCACTTGCATTGCAGAGAAGCATCATTCAGTCTCTCCCAGGAGGAAACAGTGGAACTCTGCAGCTCAGCCTGTGCAGTTCTGTGAAGGTGGAGGCTGCAGGGATGTCTGCTGAATGAACACAGTGCCATCTGCTGGTCAGTTTGAACAACTGCTATGCAGCATCTGAATCAGATTTATTGGTCAAGTAAAAGTTGCAAAGACAAGGAATTTGTTTCCTATTGAATTAAGATACTTATGAAAATAAATGTTAACAAAAAAAAAAAAAAAAAAAGCCAAGTTTATTAAAAGTTGTAATACGTATAAAAGCTATACACATTAGCCAATAAAAATGAGTTTATTACTGAGCATTTTAATCATCCTTTATTCAGTTATTTTAAAACATCTGTAAATAATTACACAAATGGCATGTTGTTGAAAGCACTTTTGTTTCAGGGAGGTAAAAGTTTGAATCAAAGCCATTTAAACATTAGAACTATTTGGAGTAAGTTTATCCTGTCTTATCACATAGTTCTGGGATTAAGTAAACCATTTTCTTGCCTTTCTAGTATATAGGAAGTAGAATAAAAAGTCATTAACTTTTAGACTAGAGATTACTAAATTTTAACTGCACTTGGAGTAATTTTTATAGTACAAGTCATTTTATATAGTTATGTGTCACAGTAATGCAGCAGTTCTTAATGTTCCAAGATCTGGCTTGAATGTTTGCAACACATTACAGGACAAAAACAAACTCCTCAGATCAGCACCTTCTCTCATCTTTAAAGTGTATAAAAGACTCAAGACAAAGTGATGTCATCTTACACATGTGCACTTTTATTGGAATTGAATTAGTCAGTGTACAGGTTGGCCCCACCAAGTGTCTGGCACCGCCATGTTCCATACAGCTTTTATGTTTGCCCAAGGGGAATGAACCTTTAAACATTTTTTGAATAAAGGTAAAGCTTTGTATTTCCATTTTGTAACACAAAGAAAACAAAAGGATCAAGATTAAGGCTGAAAGTACAAAAACCCAGACATTGTTTTCTGTTACATAACTTACATACAAGCAATACTACAATGTTAAGTATGCTCCCAATTACTGGGCAGCCTTCATAGAGGCAAATAAGTTTCTGAACAATGCATTTAACAAACATTTGGAATGACTAATAAAGGAACCAAAAAAAAAAAAAAAAAAAATTGAGTCCTCAGATGCATTGTAGAACTTCGGGGATGCTTATTTGCCAAAAACACATTGCCGTCACCTTCACCGTTCCAGTTTTTAGATCCTGAGTCAAGCGCCAAAAATAAAAGCCATGCCAATGTTGTCGTTTCAGGTATTTCTCTGCGCAGATTGAGTCGGCGTGAAGTGGTAACAGTCTGTTTAGAAGCATTTGCGGTGGACGATGGAGGGCCCAGACTCATCGTACTCCTGCTTGCTGATCCACATCTGCTGGAAGGTGGACAGGGAGGCCAGGATGGAACCTCCGATCCAGACAGAGTATTTACGCTCGGGTGGGGCAATGATCTGAAAAGACACAATGAGAGAATTAGTCACAAATGGGCAAAGTACAATGCAAGAAGCCTTCAAAATGTCTTACATTCACTCAACCACCACCTGTACCAAAGCAAGACAGGCTCACCTTGATTTTCATTGTGCTGGGGGCCAGGGATGTGATCTCCTTCTGCATCCTGTCTGCAATGCCAGGGTACATGGTGGTACCACCAGACAGTACAGTGTTGGCATACAGATCCTTACGGATATCCACATCGCACTTCATGATGGAGTTGAAGGTGGTCTCGTGGATTCCACAGGACTCCATACCTGAGGATCAACACGGTATTAGACAATGTCTCCAGAAGCATTAGGCAATAGTACTCATACACCATAACATTTATCAACTTCTTACCCAGGAAAGATGGCTGGAAGAGAGCCTCGGGGCACCTGAACCTCTCATTGCCAATAGTGATGACCTGTCCGTCAGGCAGCTCGTAGCTCTTCTCCAGAGAGGAGGAAGAGGCGGCGGTGCCCATCTCCTGCTCGAAGTCAAGAGCAACATAGCAGAGCTTCTCCTTGATGTCACGGACAATTTCTCTCTCGGCTGTGGTGGTGAAGCTGTAGCCTCTCTCGGTCAGGATCTTCATGAGGTAGTCAGTCAGGTCACGGCCAGCCAGGTCCAGACGGAGGATGGCATGGGGCAGGGCATAACCTTCATAGATGGGCACAGTGTGGGTCACACCATCACCAGAGTCCATCACGATACCAGTGGTACGACCAGAGGCATACAGGGACAGCACAGCCTGGATGGCAACATACATGGCCGGGGTGTTGAAGGTCTCGAACATGATCTGAAATGAGAAAAAGGGACGTTTAAAATGCATGTTCCATTTTATCGGGTTGTCACTACAGAGCGTGCAGTAAAGGAAAAGAAAGTCAGAATAAGAGGCAGAATAGTTAATTGTGAAAAAGCCCAAACAAAAAGTGCAGTTAGAGTGCAGAAATACCAGGCAGGGGAAAGAAATAACCTGCTGGTTCCAACAGATGAGAAACTCAGTTCAGAGATGAAGCCTGGAGAAAATGAATGAATTGGATGAACTTAAAGAATAAAAGGTAAGTTTTAAAAAGATAGTCAATAAGCAATGCAAGTTTTAAACTTCATTTTAAAGTACATTACTAAACCAACCTGGGTCATCTTTTCCCTGTTGGCTTTAGGGTTCAGGGGAGCCTCGGTAAGCAGGACGGGGTGCTCCTCAGGGGCAACACGCAGCTCGTTGTAGAAAGTATGATGCCAGATCTTCTCCATATCATCCCAGTTGGTGACAATACCGTGCTCAATGGGGTACTTCAGGGTCAGGATACCTCTTTTGCTCTGAGCTTCATCACCAACATAGCTGTCCTTCTGTCCCATACCAACCATCACACCCTGTAAAGGGAGGGAGGGAAAAAAAAAGGGGGGGGGGGGGGGTTTAATTAAATCTCTTGCCAATAGGTATAGAAGTTCATAATTCAGAACAAGTGCATGTATATATTTAGAACAAAGAAAAATAAACATACCTGGTGTCTTGGGCGACCCACAATGGATGGGAAGACAGCACGGGGAGCATCATCTCCAGCGAATCCAGCCTTGCACATACCGGATCCGTTGTCAACAACCAGTGCGGCGATTTCATCATCCATGGCTGAACTGTACAGGAGGGAAGGGAAAGCGGATTAAACAACTAGAACGAAGCAGCAGTGCACGTGTGACCATTATGGCGTGCACATCCGGTTTCCTGTCAGGCATGCGTTTCGTTTTTGTGGCCACTAGAGGGAGCTGAAGAGGAACAATGCGACCCCCAGACAAAGGAAGTACCTCCACTTGCTTGCCATTACCATAAAAGGCAATGGTTTGAGCCGCTTTGCGAGTGCGGGATTGGTGGTGTGGCATTCAGCCAGAAGAAAGGTTCAATAAAAAGGAACGGACTTCGAAGTTCACGGCCATGACCACTCCCCAAAAAGTTGAACATGTCGTACCATTCTTGGTAGCAATACTGCGTCACAGATGGCTGCAGAATCGTGACGTTCTGGTTTAAAATAGCCAAAAATCATTCGACATTTTATCGTTTTAAAAATCAGCTTTTTACTGTTCAACATAAGTAACCAGTTATATTTTAATAAAGAATTAAGATCATGGGCCACACCTTGTACGAGTATTAAAATAAATAAATTATCCGAGTCGGACAATGTATGGCGTGGTTTCAAACAAAAGATCGATCTCTGGCGTTATTTTAAAACGCATGAGAAGTGATCAGGAAAAAAAAAAAAAAAACGATTATTAATTAAGAGACCAACCGCCTGAGGGTAAAAACCTGCTGTGACGTTTCGCGCTCGAACGCGTGAAGGACGGCCGGCAACGCCGCCTAATGAATGGCTAGGGGCTAGCATGCTAGTTAGCCAAGGGGTATCGTTAACCAAGTAGGTCACACCCTAACCCACTGCGGAGAGGACGTGGAGAAGCCGGGAAGCTCTCAGTCCATGCTGAATAACGGTAAAGTCAAACGTTTATTCGCCCATCTATGTTAATAAGACACCAGATAACGGTTTAATAGAGATTTGAATCAGAGCGCGTGCGCAGCCGATTAACGGTTCATTATGCACCAAGGCAAAAAAAAAAAAAAAAACCTGAGGTAAAAATTTACAATAAAATAATTCCTTTGTTTAGTTTAATATCGCTGCATGATAAAGTGAAAACGTATTGTTCTTTTCACATTATTTCATTAATTAATAAAAATGTATTAAAATATAGCTTTACGATTAAAACATTTGCATATACAATTAGTAATGCTACTATTGTTTTTTGCAATTACTAATAGTAATAATAATAATACCAGGGAAAAAATTCTTACCTTAAGGTTTGGGGGTTGTCGGCTTAAGGAAAAAAAAATAATTTGGTTGGGCAGATGATATTCCGCACTAGCTGCGTGTGGAGGAGCTCAGAGTGAAGTGGGAGTACTGGGCGCCTGTTTTTATACCGCTCCACATGCCCGGCTCGAGCCATAAAAGGTAAACTTTCGGATCTCTGCTTCCTGATTGGTCCGGCGTCACACACCCGGCTGTCGCGTGCACATTGCTACACTGGCTTCATGCAACTTGAGAGTGAAAAGCAGTGGAAGCTAACGGGGTTTGTGGAGGAAAACAGGCCTGATTTTAACCCATGATGAAAATTATTTTAAAGCGCTGAAAAACACAAACATGTTTTCCTGTTCACCACCGGGTCGTATATCTTTTCACTCGCATGCTTTATGTGTGAAATATGAAAGCACTGAGCAGTAGTCATGGATAACATTAGGCTAAATGGTTGCATGATGTCCTCAGGTCCAAAGGATTAACATTAGTCGTTTACTTCTTTATTAAATAATATAATAAAAAATACTGTCCATTTGTCATGCAACAAGGTGAAATGATTACAGAAATCAGGATAATAAATGATACAAAGCTTAGACAGGAGGGATGGATGATCATAGCCTAGCTGCTATACACACACACACACACACACACACACAGCTGTCTATCTTCATGTCCTGGAACCTTGAATGGGGACCTTGAAATGTTTATAAATGATAAATCTAGTCTAAAGTTGTCTTTGATTAGAAGAATTAACAACCTTGCACAATAAATCCTGCTATATGACTCATTGTTGAGAGACAACAGACGAGCTGAAATGGAGAGTGCAGAATTGTGTGTAATGCATTATGGCATGTATTTTATTTTATGTAGACAGTCCAAGCCTTTTAGACTGAAAGTGCTGATCTGCCCGGCTCAATTGCTCTAATGTTACCACCGTACTGTGCATGTTGTGAACATGTGGAGCTCAGGCATCTATTATCATTCGCATCTTTGATAGTGTTTTGTCCCTTTCATATCTACCTTATGAGGTTTTTATTTATTTATTTATTTATTTATTTTTAATTCTTTTTTGAGGAAAGAGTTGTAATAGTAAAAATACTGTTCATTCAGTATCATTCTAGATGTATACCTTGCTCCAGAATGGACTCTGATGTATAACATGTGACTTTTAATATATAACCAATGAGTAATGCTTATATACCTGAGTCAAGACATTTTGTTAATTGGGAGTTATAAACAAAAAAAAAACAGCTGATTGTGAAACAACCTTATCTGATGCTGCTTTGTGTTTGAATCCCAACACATCACTCAACTGAGCTGCAAAGTCAATTTTCAATGAGATTTTGTTTAAGATATATGTTTACCCCCTTTTCAGTCTTATATTGAAATAAATGCTATGTATTATATTAAATATTATAAATATGAACGATGATTTGTTCTTATTGAAATTGGTTCTGTTGAGTTAGCACACAAACTAATGACAGTTACTCTACCGTGATCTGTATCCAATCATATCAAGGGCGTGCCAGGAGAGTCACGGTGTCTGCGCATGGTCATTAGAGGAATGAGGTCTACTACCTCACTATTTAAGATTATGCTTTGAAGAATTTCTTCTCAAACGATATGCATGGTGCAGGAAAAACTTTGGCAGCCCTCCCCCACAAAGAATCCCTCAAGTCCATCCCCTTTTCATACAAAGTAGATTCCAAGCACTGATTTTTAAAGAAATGTTTACTTGAAGACAATCTTGTCTTTTCGTTCCATGTAGTGCTTTTAGACAGTAAGATGGGATTTTGTTTCAGATTGTAATTTTATCTGAGTTTTGACTCAGATTTGTTTTCTAAGTAAGTCTATGTAGGCAGATATGCAGCTCCTTTAAGGACCACCACCCTTTTTGCATTTATCTCTACTGCGCTTTACCCCACTTGATAATGACATTCTGATTAGAGTTTTTTTTTTTTTTAAAGAAAGATCAAACATCCAGCTGGTTTTGGACTTGCTGCTTGTTATGATAAACTAGATGTTCTCGAATACGCTCTTTTGCAGCCATTCTTTGTAGGCATTTAGAAATTTGGAGTTCTTTCTACTGGTATTGTCTTTCTAATATCTATTGTCATAATTACAGACAGTAGCCTATCCTTCTGCATTAGCATTTGTAAGGATAACACAGGAGCACACTCCACCCTACCCCCTTTCTCCTGGAATGCTCTTCTCACACGCCCTCTTAGCATCCCAGGCGGCCAGTGGCTTCCCCAGTAATGGTAAATGGAGCATTGATTGGCAGCACTGCTGTGATACATTGATTTTTCAAAACACTTAAATGTGCATCTCGACCAACAACATAGATCCTGTGAATCAAGTCAGGAACAAGGAAGTCACATTTAACTCCACCAGCTGGCCTCTTAGTCTGTAGATTGGATTAGGCTCCAATTTATTTCCCAAATGGATTCATATACTCTTCCATCTTACACACATACACCCATTAAATAGTCGCTATTTTTCGCTGATGTGATGAAACAGAATGTAGTTTTAACTTATGGGATGTCCAAGTTAAGCAGGTTGTGTGTGAGGGAATACTATACGTTCTTACAGAGCATGTCTTATTTTAGTTCAAACAGCATAAAAAGAAAGGTGCTAGATACAATCAAACTGTTTATCAGCCCCTAAACAGGATATGATAATGACTACAACTTTTTTTTTTTTTTTTTTTTTAAAGGAAAAACCCAGCTTCCTCTTTTGATTTTCTTCTGTGCATCAATAGAAGGCTCTGTCCTCTTGTTTCAACATATCACTGCTTCACTTCCTCTTCCAAGTGATATCTTGTCAGGGTACCAAAGTTGTCACTCATGCCTGCATGGATTTACAAGGTGTCGAAAGACAGTCATGTCGCCACATAACAAGCTTGACCAGATCGGCCTTCTCACTTGGACTCTGGCGTACTGATGCATCTGTCTTTAGACCTGACACCCTGCCCTGTGTGATTTATTTTGGGGGCCCATGTGGTGCCATTTTCCTCTCGTTTTAAACTGATAGTCACTGTGTCTTCTGCATATGGGAGGAAGCATTTGCTCCAGTTGTGTAAGATCAGTGCATATCAGTAGTTGTTAACAGCGTGCAAACCGGGACATTCCCGGCTGTGGTAATATTCCTGAAATACAACTCTCTTAACTCTAGGTCATACATGAGCTGAATAAGATATGATGTATTGTTCACATCCCGAAAGTGATAGGCATCAGCTAGCGTGATCTACTTATCCTCGTAAAGTGTCAGGCCTTAATTGTATAAATTTGTCTTTTGTTGAGATTCGTATGTAGCGCTACGTTTGTAGCGATGTATTAAAATTTTTATAAATGATGTCATAAATATGATTCTATTAAGCTTTCAGTTGCCATCTGTCCACTAGTAGGTGGAGGGGCCTATTAGGGGTTGGTCTTACACGTCCTCGTCTGCTGTTTGCCTGAAATTAAAATGAATAGGTAGATGAATGATTGATGAAGGAGAATTCGCCTACCACATGATGAAGAATCGCTCATCCTGTGCAACAGCATTACTAGAAGTCTGGTAGCAATACCGTGTCAGAAATACTGTCAACAAATCTCTATCAGGTATCAAGTTCTGCGACATTCAGTAAGCGCTGAGCAAGAGTTGCAGCTTCTCGCAGAATGCCCATTATTTGTTTACTTTACTACGATTATCAGTAATTTCAGTATATTTGATCTGTCTGGGTTTAGTATGTAACTAGGATCACTGTGTAATTAATGTGACAATACACTTATATAGCGGTTTAAATGTTATTACTTACACGATACTTAATATGACAAGAAAATTACTATGATCATAGCAAGATTGATTTAACAGCTGGCTGCATCACAGTGTTTATTGTATTTTAATTACAAGCCCAGGGTGTTATTGATGATGTCATTGTGTGGG
The DNA here is from genome assembly GCA_030014365.1 of Clarias pachynema. NCBI lineage: Eukaryota > Metazoa > Chordata > Actinopteri > Siluriformes > Clariidae > Clarias > Clarias pachynema. The sequence continues at coordinate 18,919,867 of JAQMYL010000023.1, read as the reverse complement.
AAAGCCCTGAGGTGTGGCATCCCCAATACTCCTCGTCCTGCACCACGAGGCTGGGTTCCAACAACAGATATTTTGGCAGCGAACTCTATTTGGGTTATGTGCACATATCATCTGTTCCTCTGGTCGAACCGCTATTACAAGCTATACAGCGGCATGTGCTTATTTGTTAAAGGCTTTTCTCTTTCCCCCCCAGCCACTCTTTTCTTGTTCAGACTAATTCAGATGTTTTTTTAAAAAACCAAACTAGCATGAATAAATCCTGACGTTCTAATCAAAACCGCATCTAAAATTAACATCAGATATCATAACACGGCACATACAGCCTCCAGGCACATGGCAGCTTGAGCTGCCAAATAAGGGAATGACTGAAGCATTCAGAACAGGAAGTGAATTTCTCAGGGATACCTTTCCGTGCAAGTTTGTACAGGAAATCACATTCAAGCATGCAAAGCTGCAGGAGGCCCTGGTCAGTGCTGGAATGCAAAGAGCCGCATGTGCCGACTGCTCTTAATTCTGACCCGCAATAACCCTCAGCTCGCACCGCAGTGAGAAAAGACAACACTACACTATATATACACACTGCTCCAGTTATCACAACTTAAACAGATCTCACGTGTGTACTCGTGTGTGCTTTGTTTAACTTGGTA
>JAQMYL010000023.1:18872993-18904657 GCA_030014365.1 Clarias pachynema | reverse complement strand
CTGGCTGTATAAACACCCTACTGTCGCCCCTCAGTATCAACAGAACGTGTCGAAGTTCAAGTTACTATTTTTTTTAAAGTTAAGTACAACTGTTGAAATTATTTTTAAACCATTAAAACCCGAGTGACAGGTCAATGACAATTAAAAAAAATAGATGTTCTAATAGGGAAGCCTTGGTGGTGTGTGTTAAAAATGAGACATCAAACCGTGTGTTTGGGTTTTTGGATATGTCAAGTAGAATGAACACACTTTTATAACGTGTAAATTTTACCACTACTGGAATACGGGAATGATGTCACAGAAATGTAGAAATGAGCAAATTATTATTATTATTATTATTATTATTATTTTTATGGTCATAGAAACAACTGAAAACAACGAGAAACACATGTGATCTTATGAATCTGCGATGTTTTCTTGCCTGTGTGACCCCTTTTTTCTTCAGTCATGTTTGAATACTTGTTTAAAATGAAATATATATTTTTAAATAATTCTGTTTTATTGCCTATGTTGTGCTGAAAATATTCATATTCATATTTTTTTCCATATACCTTGAAGTGAAACTTAAATCTTTTCTAGCAAAATAAGTTATTATTTTGTTTTATTTTTGCCTCTATGTCATTAAAGTGTACACCCTCACCCTTTTTAAGTTAATAGTATCATTAACCGTCATTTATAATGTTTAATAGACAGTCCATTGGGTTAGGACGTGCAGTACTCTTGTATTATCTACTTCTTTATAACCCACATTTAGTTTCCTGTCGAGATGACTGCTCAGAAATATTTATTAATGTCCTCAAACATCCAGATTTTAAAACTTATCCCTGATTATAGAGTTTATTCCACAACTCTATAATCATATGATGTGGAAATGTGTCAGTATAAATCTGATCCTGTTCAAACTTCCTGTCTGTTTCTCTTGACTGGGATCCAGTGTTCGAATCTCTGGTGTTTTGAAAATGTGATTATTTGGTTAAAGCTGAGACTACAGCGTGGGTCAGTCCTCATAACCGAGCATGTCCCTGGGCTAAGTGATGGACGCAAACCCTTTCCCAGGGCTTTGACCTTTAATCTCGTCTGCTGAAAGGCTGCTCAGTAAGAACATCTAAATACATAGATCTGGCGGAGCGTGTTATTTGTGCTCTCTGGTGGCTTTGTGGTTTAGGTTTCAACCTGAAGGTGCCAGTGCCAGTGAGTCCGGTGCATTTTGTTAATATATATAGCAAACACGCACAAAGAGCTACGCAGGTCTTTTCCTGTTGCATGTAGATTTCCTGCATTTACAGACCACTAACTTTTTGCAACAAATGCTTTCATGACATGCAAACACATGACTATGACTTTTTATTTATTTTTAAACCAGTGACTTTGTCATGCTCAAGAATAAAAAGCTCATTGTATCCAGAATTTATTTTTTCTAAGCTGGAAATTGGTGCATGGAAGTGTGTATACAGTAGATTTAGTAGAAATGCAGAGACGCAATCATATAATAAGCATGTTTTTCATATACATATGTTAAAAGTGCTACACAAATAAAATGTAATTAAATTAAATATATTAGATGTAGATTGACATCACAGTGGGACTCAGTGGTGAGCTGTGAGAGTTTTGCTGTTGTACAAGAGTTCAGCATTTATTTAAAATATATATACAGTTTATGTTGAAGAACATCACTAAAACTTACCTGATTTCAGGCTCTGTGCAAGGAAACAAAAAGCATTGATGTACAACATCCTGTGGCCAAAGGTTTGTGCACCACAAGGTTGTTTGCTATATAGCTTTAAGATTTCCCTGCACTGGAACTCAAACCTGCGCCAGCTGGCCCATGCTATCTTCTATACCGCTTGTATACTGTACCACTTATCCTGTATACAGGGGGGGTCTGGAGCATATCCCAGGAGACTTCAAGTTTATATATCACGTATGCTAAATATGTGATAAATAAACAAAATTCTAATCAAAGGGCAAAATTGTAAAATGTTAGGAGAACAATGGAAAAGGGAAAAACATTACATTACAAAGAGTTGTACTCCACCTAGAACCCTGGGATAGGCTCCAGGCCCCCGGCGACCCTGTCCAGGGTAAAGAGTACAGAGGATAAGTGACAGAGTGACAGAGTGAATAAGCACAAGTGTTAATTTTTCATGCACAAACATGTAGGAGTGATAGCCCAGCGAACTGACATAGTTTTATTCATTTTCTGATCACGCAGTTCACACAGATGATTCAGATCGCAGCCCTGACTGGGCCGTTCCAAAATATCTAACACTGCTAGTTGGAGCTACTTTAACTAAAGCCCCAGGGAAGCAACCTCATCGTATGATGCTGCCACCACCATGTTTAACCGTGGGTGTCCAGTTCTTTTGGGGGAATATCTGTCTTGTATTTGCACAAACAATTCTTTAAGAATTATATCCAAAAAGGTCTTATTAAATAATTGTTTCCATACGGTTTGGTGTAATTTACAGTCCTGTGCAGGAGTCTTGAGCAACCTCATCATTTCCTCATCTCTTTTCAAAGAGCCAGACCTTCTGCTATTTTTAATGTAGTCTTGAGAAATACTTCTCCAGACTTCCTGAAGGAGTTTTTTTTTCTTTTGGCTCTCATTTTTGGCAAGTTTTTGGTTCTTATTTTCTGTCCAGTCCCTGTACCTGCGCAGTTTCAGAGGAATGTTTTGTGTTTGTTAAGCCACACACTGACCTACGATTCATTCAAGCGATTAAAAAAAACATGTCTAAATTAAGGCATGAAACAGTGAGAAACTGGTGCAGATGATGACAGATGATCAGGCCGATGATTAAAATTGTATTTTAAAAGAACAGCCAAATTTAAAATTTGTGTCTTTAGGCACTTTACAGCCTGTGAAAGTAAAACATTTGTTCGTTACTATGAAGAAACGAGGGGCGTCTCAAGACCTCCACGCAGTACTGTATGTGCACTTGGATGTTGTTTTATTTCATGAGTAAGGGCTTGAATTTGGCCACCGTACCCCAAAGCCCAGATGTGTGAAAAACATGTGAAATCGTTGTCACATGCAGGCGGTGACTAGTACTTGTACTTGTACTTGTTCTCGCCAGATGTTTCAGAAGCTACTTTAATGTTGTTGTAGATCTCTTGGCAGCTTCACTGTTACATTTTTGTCCTGTTCTTTGTCTATTTTGGAACGACATCCTGTTGTTAGTAACTTAATCATGGTCTTCCATGGTGTTCCACGGTACTGTACTTCTAATGTTTTGGGAATTCTTCTGCACAGATTTCCTCCCACATAACCAGAGGTGGAAGGTAACCGAGTACATTTACTTTGTCCCGTATCTTTCACGTATCTGAACTTCACATGAGTGGATTTATTAGAGGACACTTTTTACTTTTAGAAACCAAAAAAAAAAAACATCAATCAGTTAATTTGTGCATTATTTTGAAGACCAGTTTGGACAATGGCGGCGGGGCTGCATTAAAAAAGTAAAGTTTAAAATATCTTTTAAAAACTGAATAAGCACAAATGTATTTGTACTAGTTTGAATCATTTTAGTGACTCGGTTCTTTGAATCTCGTTCATCAAAATGAACGAATCTTTTTTTGAGTCATTTAGGTCATTACTTTCTTTTGTTCTTAAAATAAAATAAAATGTTACATTTTCAATAAACAGACCCCAAACACATCTACATGCACAACTTTATAGAGTTCCAGAAATGAAAATATTACAATGCAGCTAAGGACATATTATGATAAACAGAATGAGTAGCTCACCATCATATCTTCTGGTCTGAGTCGTTTGTTCTTTTGAATCTATTGCACTGCATAGCATCTATGGGAGTCACGTGACAAAAGAACGAACGACTCGGACCAAAAGACTCAAAGGTAACTACTCTTTTCTGTTTCCTATACATACAGTAACCTACGGAGGTTTTGCGATGCTTTGCCCATGTGCGCCCAGTAGAAAATAAACGATTCACTCTCTAAGATACTCATTCAAAAAGAACGAATCGTTCATGAACGACTCATCGCTAACTTGTACATCTTTCACGTATCATACTTCACGTGAGCCGATTTATTAGAGGATACTTTTTACTTTTACTCCACTACATAAATATCTGTACTCCTACTTAACTGCATTTCTGCATGGCCCTGTGAGCTAGAGCAAGCCCTGTACTTTACATACGCACATAAACTTTAATATAACTACTTTTTTTTTTTTTTTACATGTAAAAATGGACAACTTTTTACTACTTTTACTTGAGTAATATTTACCCTGTGGAATCACTACATTTCGTCAAGTACAGGATTTATGTACTTTGCCCTCTATAAATGAGTGGACTCTTAAAAACCATAAACCAGCATTAGGAATAATATGTATAATGCAAACCACTGGAACTATTTCTATTAGAAACAGCAGCAAACAAACAAACAAACGTTTTCCATCCTACTTATCCTGTATAATGTCTATTAAGCATGAGGTAATGCATAACAGCCCGTGACGCATAAAGAGCAGCGAACTGTAGCGTATGTAGGTCATTCGGTCAGTGCGGACGACCTTAAGAGAAGTAGCTGTATCCGACTCGGTGTTGAGAACCTGCCTGTCTGTTAACGCTCAGTCAGTCTGCAGCCAGAGAGAAGAGACAGAAAACGCAGAGCTGGACAGTTAAGAGAAATGCATTCAGCTTAGTACATTTTGGGCAGGGCGTGCCAGTGCAGACAAGTCTGCAGTCCCTGCTGTGTCAGCAAGGGTGAGTCTGCAGCTCGATGCCTCAAATGTAAAAGCATGACTTATCCATGGTTTATTCAGCAGCACATGCCTGGAAAACTACACCGTGCTGTGTTAATAGAGATTCACCGTAGGCCTGCAGAAAGGATGTGATGCTTGCCGGAGAATATGAATCATGCAATGCAAACTGCAATGCACCAATGCACTCTGAAAATAAATACAAAAAAAATGATATATGAATCAGCAGAAATGAAAATAAACACAGGACGAGAGCTGTACCACATCTTCAGAGACACTGTTAAACTGCCTGATGTTTGGGTGGTAAACAAAATGTTGGACATCAGTGTTCACAGTGCACACAAAGAGCCAGTGTGATCTAACGGCTCACAGCCGCATGCTGGATCATCCCAGTCTGGGTAGGAAGGGGGGTGGGGGGGTGGAGGATGAGACAGGGTGAATGGTGGTCTGATTGGCTCGGTGGTAAAAGCATGCGAGGGTGATTGATTCGGAAGGAGCTGGCAAGTCACACCTGACGCAGTGCTGCAGCACACCATCGATATGCAGGACATCACACCTCCTCGCACCCCCACCCCCTCCCCCCTCCGTGCTCCCACCGCCGTTCCCTCAGACAGAGAGAGAGAGAGAGGAAGAGACGAGGGTGGAGAAAGGAAGACAAATACAGTAGATGGCACACAAAGGATATGAGACGATAGGAGTTGGAAAGCAAACTGGAGCCATATAACGGAAAGTGCAGTAGGTTTGTAGACCAGACCGCATTGTCCCATACACACAAACACTGTACATCTGTAAAGGGGGACGCGACACACGACACACGACACACTAATCTGTGTCCCTTGCACACCATGTTTATTTACACAAGGCTTAAATTAAGCCTGGTTTAGAAATCACTTCACTCCATTATTAGATGAATTCTTGACGTTAATCCATAATAATGTATGCAGCACATAATATGGGATAAAGCTAAGAACCTAAAGAAAAGGCAGTCTTGCGGCGCTGTTGCTTTTCATGTTCACGCCTGTACTCGGATCAACCTTATTTTCAGAACAGCAGATTTGGAGCTCCGTCGCCATGGTAACTGCAGTGGCTTTATCATGTGAACAAAGAGTCCTACAGTGCTGAGACGGCTGCTCGTCAGCGTATCGTTATAATGATGAACTTTACCGAAAAAACATGCTTTAGGGTTCTTACTATTCATACAACTGGAAATTGCATTGTGATAAAAAAAAAAAAAAAGCCCCCTATATAAATTCTCAGTGCTACAATTTATTCTTTCCGTGTAGTCAGAGAGAGAGAGACAGAGAGAAAGGTGAGAACTGGATCTATTTGTGTCCCTGTATTTTTGAAAGCTATGCAAAAAACGGAGATCTTATCTGCATCACACTGGAAATTAATTTGCATGAACGCGGAGCTCTTATGTACACGAGTTCTTATGTAAAATGCAAAGCATCATTCCATCAATTCCATATTAGGGGGTTTTATCAAGTGCATAACTTCTAACTTTTTATACTCACAGAACAGGACCTTCTTCTCTTCCTAGGACAACTCAACTCAACTTTGCTCTGGGTTTAATGCACCATTAATAGACAATGATGCATACATACCCCAAGTTTAGATTGTTTTTGTTTGTTTGTTTGTTTTGGTTTGGCTATAAGCTAGCTGGTTTACTTTAGTGAACTAACATTACCTCAAAATTTGCTATTTCTCTTTTCTTCTCTTCGCTCTCACTCGGTTTCCATCCTGCTTATCCTGTACAGGGTCTCAGGAGGCCTGGAGCCCACACCCTGGACATGGTGCCATGTCATCACAGGGCACAAGCACACACACACATACTCACACACTACAGGCAATTTGGAAACGCCAACTCCACACACACAAACCAGAAGGTAAGACTCGAACCCTAGACTCGAACCCTAGACTCTTGTAGGTGTCCAAGCCATAGTGCTATCCTTCCCTTCAGAACCTGTATTTATCAAGTGGAACTCTGGTCGTGACCTGTAATTACTCACTAGATCAAACACCAGTCCATCATCCTTACACACAATCACACAATAATTTTTTTTGTCATTTTAGTTTGTGCGAGTTCGGGTACTGGGAAGTGGAAGGAAAAGGACATGGACGCAGAAAACATGTTTACACCTATCAGCTAATGATAATATTATTTCAGTGTCTGATTATGAATAGTCATGACTGACAGGTATAAAATATTCATAGACATACTGTATCTCAGGAATGATAACAGAAGATGAAAACAATGTAGCACGCCATGACCTTATATGGGTGTATTTAAGGAAAAACAGCCACCTGAGGCAGAGATAACAAACAACAACAAAAATGTTATCTTTTCCATGTATGCAATATAATTTTAGTATCTTTTTTTTTTTTTTTTTTTAAAGTGCACAAACATATGTACAATAAATTGATGAGGAAAAAAGTACATAACCAAATTAATGTGTTTATTTAAAAAAATATCTAAAATATATATTTTTGATTTTATTTTTAATTCAAAAAGTGATGCAAATTTCTCTCAAATGAAATGTTTTCACCCTAAACAGTTCTCTCTGTAATATGAGCCTCAGAATAGTTCCTGCAGTGAGCACACGGTTCGATTTAAAAACTCTGTCCAGATATTGCGCAACACCTTTTTTGGAGAATCATTTCAGCGTGAGTGAGTAAGTCAGTGTGAGGGGTTTCACACGTTTCACGTCCAGCTTGTTAATCCATATGACAAAACAAAGTTTGTCAGCTCCAGCGCGCTCTCTGAATGAACAGCTGCCAGTGTTATTTGGATGGAGCTGCTGTTTATTTGACTGTATCTTCCTGAACCATGCGACGCGTGTGTCCAGGCTGTGAATAGATCTTTGTGTAGAGGAACAGTTCGAGTTTTGTTTCCTGGTGCTCCCACTCGCTAGTAAAACAGGACTCATTTTAAAGTCAAAACCACTCATTCCACCAGTAAACAGAGTGGGACCACTGGGTTAAACATTAGATATTTGTGCTCATCTTTCACAGTGTGATTGATAACAGTACAGGATTGTTGATGTGCTTCATAACGCTGATGGAAAATCATTGATTAAATAACTATTGCACAAAGGAATTCGATTTGTCCATCAGCAAGAGAGTATACTTTATTTATCTTTGTTCTAATAAAAAGTTTGAATACTTGCATGTTCTGTAAAAATATAACAACTAAAACAAAATGTTCTTGAATAAATTGTTCATTCAGTGTCCAGCCTGTTCCTGTTTGTTCAGCCTGAGGTTATACACTGATCAGCAATAACATGACAATGCAAAACATTACAATGCTAAACATGATGCCCAGTACTGTGTAGGTTCCCCTTGTGTCACCAGCTCTGGTCCCTCAGGTCGTGACTCCGCAAAACTTCTGGGCGTGTGCCACGGTGTCTGTCATGAGGACGATGGCTGTGGATCCACTGGGTGTTTGTGGGTTGTGGAGTCGCGGCCAGTGTTGACTGGACGACCTGGCATTTGCTCCCCTCAGGCCTTGAGTGAACCTGATCCTCACAGCTGTTTACTGGTATATAATTGATAATCAATGTTAATGGCGGCAGAGTGGCGTAGTGGTTCGCACAGTGACCTCGCACCTCCAGGGTCAGGGTTCGATTCCTGCCTCAGGGTCTGTGTGTGTGTGTGTGTGGAGTTTGCATGCTCTCCCCATGCTTGATGGGTTTCCTCCGAGTTCTCAGGTCTCCTCCCATAGTCCAAAGAAATGCAGATTTGGCGTTCCCAATTTGCATGTAGTGTCTGTGTGTGTGTGAATGTTGACCAAATGGTCCCACCACAGTCGTAAAAATGTGAATAAATACAACGGTCACCATCGGCCTCCACGGCCCCTAGTTGGACTCCAGAGGTTTCTTGATAGATGGGTGGATGTAATCAATGTTAATGTGTTAATGTTTTGTAGTGTTCATGTTATGGCTGATAAGTGTATATTTGAGTTTTGTTAGATCCCAGACATTTGTTGATCTGAACAAATCAGATAGTGATACATATAAGAAATTTCATGCACAATATCAATAAATGCAAAAACAGTTAAACTATTAAAAGTTAGACCCATGAACACACTGTTCCACACAGTAAGAAGGATGGTGAAGGTGTAAAAAATATGTTCAAGGAACAGAAATTCATAACAACAACCTGCTTTTGCCAAAAACAAATAGCACGAGGTTTTGTGGTGAAATGGCCAAAGTAAATCTTTTTATTCTTGCATCCACCATGGGTGTGTTTGGTGACCACATGGGACTATATACAAGGAGACACGATGTACAAGTACAGTGTATATATATATATATATATATATCTCAGTGATTTTGTTTTGGAGCAGTTTTGTGACAGCTGGTTCAGATGTTTTGGATTGATTACATACATGCATACATTAATTCCTACATCAAAAGTCATGCTTTGTACCAGACGCATCCTGATTGCCGGCAGATGTTCCAGTTCTGAGAGTGTTTTTAATCACAGCATCCACAAGATCTAACAGAAGTAAAGAATTCTGGGTAAAAATAACACTGGGATTGTCATGCGACTTTAACTATGATTTATAATAATTCATACAGGCACAGCAGTGCAGTGAGTAATATTGGCACACACAACTCCAGGGTGTCCAGTTCACTCACGGGTCTGTGTGGAGGTTTGTATGTTCTCTCCTTTTCCTCTGGGTTTGCTGTGGTTTTCTTAAACTTAAAAAAAAAAAAACATGATAGTATGTCAGTTGATGATGTTAACATGCCACTAGGTGTGAATGAGTGTGTAAGTGTCCACAAAACAACACACTGCACAAACACACAGTCGCACACCCAGTTACTGAGCAATTTGGATATTGTAGATCAGTCAACCTACACCGCATGTCTTTGTACTATAGGAGAAAAATAAAGTACCCAAAGGAATCGCCACCAAGCACACACACACACACAGACCAGGGACAGGATTCAAACCCATAACTCTGGAGGTGAGAGAGAACTATGCTAATCACTGAGCCACCGGGTATATTATATTTATATTCGTATTATGCCATATGGTGGCATGGTGACGTAGTGGTTAGCACTGTGACCTTGCACCTCCAGGGTCAAGGGTTAGATTTCTGCCTCAGGGTCTGTGTGGGTGGAGTTTACATGTCCTTCCCATGCTTGGTGGGTTTCCTCCCACAGTTTCCTCAGTTTCCTCCCACAGTCCAAAGACATGCAGATTAGGTTAATTGCCAAAGTGTTTGAATTTGCGTGTCAATGTTGACTGGAGGTCCAACCAAAGTTGTAAAAATGGGAATAAATACAATGGTAATCACTACTGGCCTCCACATTCCCTAGCTGGACTACAAGAGAGTCCAGTCAGTCGCACTTAAATGAACCAACAAAAGCGAATAGATCCTTTAAAATCCTACAAAATGGCAACGTTAACAAGCTCAATCAAGTGTATGAATTTATGAGTGAAATCTAATTCACTGCTGATGTTCAATATCCACAGCACAAACACACAATCTCACACCCAGTCAGTAAGCAATTTGGATAGATCAGTCAGCCTACACTGCATGTCTTTGTACTTTACAAATTAAACACCTAACCTGCATGTCTTCAGACTGTGGGAGGAAACTGGAGAACCCAGAGGAAACCCACCAAGCACGGGGAGAAAAGGCAAATTCCATGAACTCTAAGGGAATACTCAAACCATAAGATCCAGTCAACTGCACTCAGTTAAATGAACCAAGAAAAAAAAACAAGCAGAGCTTATAAAATCCTCACTCACTTTCTATACTGCTTATATCTTATATACAGGGTCTCGGGGGGGGTTTAGGCTGGAGCCTAAACCAGGAGACTTATGGCACATCCTAGACATGGTGCCAATCCATCACAGGGCACACACTCTCACAGTCATTCACACACTACGGCCAATTTAAATTTGTGAACGGCAATTAAACATTTAATTTGCATGCCTTTGGACTGTTGGAGGAAACCGGAGTACCCGGAGGAAACCCACCAAGCACAGGGAGAACATGCAAACTCCATGCGCAAGACCCCGGGGAGGGAATCGAACCCTGGACCCTTGGAGGTGAGAAGCCACAGTGCTAACCACTTATAATACATTTTCAAATTTTAAATTATAATAAATGCATCATTAAAATAAAATAAATGAAATATCTCCTACAGGTCCCTGCTGATGTTATGATTCATATTGAACATCTGCAGTAAAAGAGATTCGTTTTGTGTTAATGTTCGGTATCCATAGTAAAGTCATAGTTACCTGTAGGAAATATTTCAGTGTTTTTTTAAAACCCTACAGATGTGGGAATGTTAAAGGTTTTTTAAAGTGGGCGGGGCCACGCGCCTGACGCGCCTCACGTGTATAAAAGCTTCAGCTGCGCGTGGACGCGCGCGCTCTGAGTGGCGACGCTCCCCAAACAAAGAGCCAGGACGCGCATACACACACACACACACACTCGGAGACGCACCACCACCACCAGTGCTGCAGCAGTATAGAATCACTGAACCACTCTCTCTCTCACACACACACACACTCTCACACACACACACACACACACTCTCACACACACACTCTCTCCATCTCTCTCCCCCCCCAGTACAGTAGTGACCCTGCAGCCGACATGACGTCTAACGGGACCAGCGACATGCTGACCATCCAGTTCGGCCTCATCAACTGCGGGAACAAGTACCTGACCGCGGAGACGTTCGGCTTCAAGATCAACGCGTCGGCCACGAGCATGAAGAAGAAGCAGATCTGGACGCTGGAGCAGGACGGCGACGACTCGAACGTCTTCTTCCTGAAGAGCCACCTGGGCCGCTACATCGCGGCGGATAAGGACGGCAACGTGAGCGGCGACGCGGAGACGCCGAGCGACGACTCGCGCTTCGTGGTGACGGCGCACGACGACGGCCGCTGGTCGCTGCAGTCCGAGCCGCACCGGCGCTACCTGGGCGGCACCGAGGACCGGATCACCTGCTTCGCGCAGACCTCGGGGCACGCGGAGAAATGGAGCGTGCACATCGCCATGCACCCGCAGCTCAACCTGTTCAGCGTCACGCGCAAGCGGTACGCGCACCTGAGCGACAAGGCGGACGAGGTGGCCATCGACCGCGACGTGCCGTGGGGCCTCGACTCCCTCATCACGCTCGTCTTCCACGAGCAGAAGTACCACCTGCAGACCGCCGACAACCGCTTCCTCAGGAGCGACGGCGCGCTCGCGCAGAAGCCCGACAGGAGCACCGGCTACACGCTCGAGTTCCGCTCCGGGAAGGTCGCGTTCCGGGACGGCGTGGGGAAGTACCTGGCCCCGTCCGGACCCAGCGGCACCATGAAGTCCGGCAAGAGCACCAAAGTGGGCAAGGATGAACTGTTCGTCCTGGAGCAGAGCCACCCGCAGGTAGTGCTCACAGCCGCCAACGACAGGAATGTGTCCACCAGGCAAGGTAGGCATGGGCACAGCAGTGGGCACAGCACATATAACATGTATAATCACTGGGCACATCACATCACATGTATAATCACTGGGCACATCACATCTCTGATCAGATTATGATATATATACATGTATAACATAGGATTATATATGGATAGATGGTTATACTGTATATACAGCTACATCTCACTGGTCACATCACATATCACATTATGCATGATTGCAGCTCTCTCTCTCTCTCTCTCTCTCCCTCTCTTTATTTATATATATATATATATATATATATATATTCTGTCATGCATTCTGTCGGTTTATTCATTATGCATGATTCAGCATGAACCCATAATGTATCATTACCCAGATTTAACTTCTACACCACTATAACCCACCGAGCCATGGATGTCATCCCGAGTCCTTTATGATTATACTTTATCATCCCGTTCTTAATTATAGATCCTGTATTCCAGTCCATGGTTTGTGGTCCCTCTGTAGAACCAGAACTCTTGTGCCAAAGAAAAGAAAAGCTACAGCATGCAGACATGCAGAGTTCATTTCAGATGTGAAAAGCTCACATCTGCAGACATTTAAAAAATAAATAAATAAATAAATAAAATGCTGAAGAATGTTTAAATATGTTCTCCATTGCCCCCCCTCCCCCCCTTTTTTTTTTTAAAGCCATGGGTTGGACCACTGCATAGCAGCATCCATTTTGTATTTCCTTTCTTCCTGTGAATATTGAGATGGCAGGCAGAGAATCTGAGCCGCTGGCCAAGCGTCAGCACTGAGGGCTTGCCTGTTTTTCATGGAATTCCACAACTGCTGCGTTGGTTGAGGATCCAGTTTGGTGTAATTAAATCTGGAGTGAAAGCAGACGTTACAGTAGACTCGGAGGAATAAAGTCGGCCGGCGCGAGGCTGAAATAATGGATCCGATTGTGTTGAAACATCTCAAACGTAACGAGATGTCATAATGTTTGGATATGATGACCCTTGACTCCTCCCCTCCTTCAGGGTCAGCTCGATTTAGGGCCGAGAGGGGTGTGAGTTACAGTGAGCCATGTGTGCACCGTGTCAGGACCTAGATTTCCGGTCTCGGGCCTGGTTAGTGTTCAGGGGCATGGTTGGTAGTCCTGAGCCAAAAGCAAGCCCGGTCCACGTGGTCTCTGTATGACCGAATGGAAGAGGGTTGCCTTTGTTTCTCAGGAGTCTTTGGGTTTTTTTCTTTCTTTTTCTGCTGGTGATGTGAGGGACTGCTGCGGTGTGTGTGTGTGTGTGTGCTTCTTCATGCTTTAGAGGTTTATTGCCACACACCTACATCTGGCTTGAATTAGGAACTTCATCTTGTAGAAAGTCATCTGCAAGCTTAGCCAGTCTTCTGGGATCAGAGTGCTTTATGTCCCTCCTGAATAAGATCCTTACTAATAATTTAGCTTGTCAAGTGCGCTTAAAGTTGTTTAGTCATCATGTTCACAGGGGTTTCAGTTTGTTCTTTGTTTGCCAGTTTGTGATTTGTCTTTGGAGGAGGCTGAGATTTTCTTCCTCAGGCATGTGGAGGATGGTGTGGTGGAGCTGAGAGAGAACAAAGGCGATGTGAGCTGGCCTTGGCTGCCTGTGCACCCCAGCTGCTCGACCTCGTAGGCAGCCGTGTCCGTCAGGACAATGGTGCCTGCCTTGCAAGAGCAGCCGTCCTTTCTTTTAATAACAGCGACTCGCTGTCTGTAGCAGTCTGTCATTTAGCTCAAACGTTAGCAGATTTTCGTCTTCCTCATCCTGCTGTTCTTCTCTCGCCGTGCTGCGCTGATGCACCACGAATACGGAAAAGATTTCCTGCATGCTTTTGTTCTAACATATTGATAACATCTGCAGCACTTTTCACACTGCTGGCGAGACAAACGTTCAGCTGAGCAGCTTTGTTAGGAGCAGCGGTATCCTCCCTGTCCAAATAACGCACATTTAACCCAACGGTCTCATCTGTTACACAACAGCAAATGTCTCGGTTGTGTCTGAAGCCATCCCTTTGAGATCTGATTGAATAGCAGCCTTGCTCCCCTGCTCCAGTTGCCATGGTGTGGATGGATCAACTGGGCATCTGTGTGAGTGTGTGTGTGTGTGTTGGGGGCAGGGATGTGTCAGTCAGCAGCTTACAAAAATGTCTGCAGAGGAAGTTTGCTGCTTGGGTCCCTAAAATGATGAATAACGTACTCCCTTTTGGTCAGTCCCTGTTTTAAAGCAAGGTTCTCCATAAAGCTTTTTTTTTTTTTTTTTTTCCCACTCGCAACCATGTGGTTCTCATCGCGGTCATTTATTTTCCTTGCTCGTTCAGGCTTGCATATTTCAGTTGGAAATTCAATCTTGCTTTCCAGGGGCCAGGCGCCTGTTCGGTGCTACTAAACCATCGCGTGGTCGGGCGTCTTGGGTGGGGGGGGTCCATGCAGGAACAGATTAATAAAGACACAAGAAGAGCTAGTTTAAGTATAAAATGAGTATAACGTGTGTGTTGCTCACCCAAAAGTAACCTACATTAGCTCATCTTCATGTGGGGGTTCAGCAGGGAATGCATGACTCATACATTGTGTGTCTGTAATTGCAGTGTAATGATTTAGGAGAAGTCTGCATATAACCCGGTGCTCTGCTTTTCCTTGGTCTTTTGTAAACCGGATGCATTCTGCTAGACTGAGTCACAGCTGTTCTGCCAAGATGCTCAGTGGGAGACATGAGATGGGCCACAATTCCAGAAGATTAACTCTTGTTTAGTGCCTGCATGCCTCTGTATTTGGGAGTGAAACAAAAGTGTTTCAAACAAAGATGCATTCAGCGCAAATAACCGTTTAAATCCGACAGGAAATCTTCCCTAATCTCCGAGATCGGCTTTTGTTACGGACACGATCTGCTCATTTAAACCGATAACCAGAACGAAGATCTAGCTTATCTGATCAGATGACATGACCTCTGATTTATCCTGATTTAACAAGACATCGATGTCCCTCTTTCAGGCATGGACCTGTCCGCCAACCAGGACGAAGAGAGCGATCAGGAGACCTTTCAGATGGAGATCAGTAAAGATACGAAGAAGTGCGCTTTCAGGACCTGCGCCGGAAAGTACTGGACCCTCACCGCCACCGGCGGACTGCAGTGCACCGCGTCCACCAAGTAAGTCATACGGTTCGTTTCATTGGTCTGTGTAACATAAGCGTGATGTAAATGACGTCCTGTTCCCTTTTGAAGGCTGAGTAAACATCACAGAGGCCATCGCTCCGGGCAGATTGTTTCTACGAAAGCTCTGGCCTTGATTTGTGCGTTTTGATCAATATGAACATGTATTTGTGTAGCCTTGTATAGAGCGTGTGATGATTATATGTGAAGCACTTTGTTGTTAAAGTGCTAAATAAAGTTGAGTTGAGTGTAAGGGGTCAGTGAGGAGTGTAAGGATGATGTACGCCAAGGAGAAAGTCTACAGCATTCACTGTTGCCTCTTTGGCTCTTTTAAAAAAATTTATTTTTAACTCTGCGTTCTAGGGAAATGTAGGACGGTAAAACTGTTTTATTCTTATTCTGGATGATCGTACACGTTTATAACTTGTCTTATTATTCCCTCACAATCAGGACGGCAAACTGCTATTTCGATATCGAATGGCGAGGCAAGAAGATTACCCTCCGTGCCGCCAACGGGAAATACGTGGCAGCCAAGAAGAACGGACAGCTAGCTGCTAGCATCGACTCCGCCGGTGAGTTCTGACCTCCAGCGTTTCAGTAATGTGATGAAAATGTCTACAGAAGCGTCTATAAAAATGTGAACAAATGATTTATAAAAGAGCCATGCTAAAAAAAAAAACACATACACACATCTTCATCCTGTAACCTGTTTATGAATCTAAAACCATCATCATGGAGTCGCGTGCAGAGGAACGAGCAGCGCTTGGAGAACTCTGTAGAATGTTCTCACATGGTGGAACACGTGCGGTGTACAGGCCAGGCTCAGGAATTACAGATGAGAATCTGCTGTAAAAACACATCGTCACAGTCTGGACAAGTTCATTCCATCATCTCCTCCTTGCTTCCTTTTTTTAATTCTTCTTGTCTCTTTATCCTTTCTTCCTTCCTGCATTTCACCTCCTCCTATCCCTCCCTTTCTTTATCTGTCCTTCACTATTTTTCTTCCTCCTCCCTTCCTCATTCTTTTCCTTTCTTCATTTTGTTCCTCCCCTTTTCCTTCCTTTCTTTTCTTCCTCACTACTCCTATCTTTTTCTTTCTTTCCTTTGTATCCTTTCTTCCTTGCATCTCATCCCTCACCCTCCTTTTCATTCTTTCATTTCTCCTCCTTTTCCTTCCCTTCGTTCTGTCTCTCTCCCTCATTACTCTTCAACCTTTTTCCTTTCTTGTTTTATCCCCATTCTTTTTCTTTTCTTACCTATCCTTCTGTCATTCTTTCCTTTTTCGTTGTTCTTTTTTTTCGTTGTTCTTCTTTCCTTTGTTTCTTGGTCTGATCATTCATTCACTCTCTTCTTTTTTTTCTTTCTTTCTTCATTCTCTCCTTCCTTCTTCCTATTCATAATGTTAACATTGACCTCAGAAAGGTCTTCCAGAAGGAAAGGTTTTTGCACAATATTTTTAAATACTAAATTAATAGAAATAAAGGAGGGGGGAAAAAAAGGAAGGACAAAGAGGAGAAAGAAAGGATGCAAGGAAGAAAAAGTAAGATGGAAATAATGAAAGAGGAAGAAAAAGAATGAAGAGTAATGATGAAGGAAGAAAAAGGAAAAATATGGAGAAGGAGAAAGGAAGTGTAAATTTATAAGAACATTTTATAATTAAGATAATTTGGGCTCTTATTTAAATATCTTCAGTACAAGTGGTATGAGACGACTACGTAGCTGTTCAGGGTGAGGAACGTTCCCATAAGTACCTTCTTTCTCCTCTGTAGGAGACACCGAGGAGTTCCTGATGAAGCTGATCAACAGGCCGCTCATCGTGCTGAGGGGAGAGCACGGCTTCATCGGCTGCAGGAAGGTCACCGGGACTCTGGACTCGAACCGATCCTCGTACGACGTCTTCGGCCTGGAGTTCCGCGACGGAGCCTACAGTCTCCAAGGTGAGTTCTCCACTCGGTACATCGGACTGGAGATCCAAGAGTGTGAAGGTCTACAGTGGGAAATTGTTCAAAATCTGGAACAAAGCATTCGTAAACATAGATGTTTAATAAAAAATTCAATAAATAAAAGGCTTCTGATGATGTGTGTCTGGTCAGATTCCACTGGGAAATACTGGATGGTAGGAAGCGAGTCTTCGGTGGTGAGCAGCAGCGACACCCCGGTCGATTTCTTCCTGGAGTTCTGCGACTACAACAAGGTGGCCATCAAGTCGAGTGAAGGGAAATACCTGAAAGGAGACCACGCTGGTGTTCTGAAGGCCAACGCCGACGACCTGGACAGCTCCACTATGTGGGAGTATTAGACGTGCTCGAGTGACCACCGTTTATTTTGTATTTTTCTTTTTTTCTTTTTTTCTTTCTACATATTAAATATGTTTTTTGTTTGTTTTTGTTTCTCACCATGAGCACAAGTGGGTAGGAGAGTAAAAATGAAGGTCTAAAGTGGGTTTTGATGGTTTAAATGGACTCCATGATCTATGATATAATAATGATATAATGAAGACTCTCCTCTAAAATACAGTAAGCATGTTCATACTCCAGCATTCTGGTTCTGTGGGATTCTAGTGGCGTCACGCGGGTTCCGTCGGCCAAAACCCGGTACGTGTCGGCACTCGTACGGTTTCTAGGGGCTTCACTGTATCCGCTCCCCAAATTTTTTGTATACCGTGGTAACGTCTTGTGGTTTGTTTAAACGAAATTTCAACTGGAATTAAAATTCGCTAGCGAGTCCGAGGAGAAGCGTGTACCGAGGTGTTCTCACCGGTTTACTGGATCTCCTCAGAGGGAAGAAAAAAACAAACAAAACAAAAAAAAAAGTTGGCTGGGATTTCTTGCGATCCCTTTCCTTGTCTTTGCACAGTTCTGTAAGAGCCTTTCTCTTTGGATATGTTGTTGTGTTTTAGGAGAATGTTGTGTCTCCCGACGCTTGGTCGAGACCTGTGACTGAGGATTAGATCTTTAGGTCGTTTCCCTTCTCCACAATTATTGCCAGGAGTTAGAATATCAGTGAGCAGACGACTAACGGCAATATTTATTGGTAGTTGTATGAATGTTGATGTCTGGTTATAGTGTGTCCTTTAACCACTGGAATGTCCTGTTCTCGGCACTGAAGACGACGATGATGACCTGTTAGTTTAGGTTTTTTTTTTTTTTTCTCGACGTATGGCGACATGTGTATTGGATTTTTTTTTTTCTTTTTATGTGCCATTTACATTTCATTTCCCTGTAAAGTCAAACTGTGAAGAGAGGCCTAATGATACGGCTCTTCATTTAATCTCTGGATTCACATCCTGATGCCGACAGGAGAGGAAAGTGTTAATGCTGCATCTGAGAGGTTCGTTAGTGTTGTTCAGATACGAGGCTGATTGTTTCTCATCTGTTTGATCCAGTATGTTGTTGCAGGTTCAACGCTATATTTATGGTAAATTAAGGCCGACCTGGACGGGTCAAAGCAGAAGGGTGTGTCTTCTTCACCGCGTTTGGGGAAACCAGCGTTTGGGGAGGGGAGGGGGAGGAGGAGGAGGAGGAGGAGGGGGGGTTAATCTGGAAAATGCGCTAAAAACTCTTAAACTGGAAAAATAACGCAAAATGTACAAGTTTTAATTTAGAAGGCACAGACATTATCATTATACCTTTTATCTACGATTTGGAGGAATAAGTATCTACACCAAACACAAAATATATAAATATATATACAGAGAGAGAGATCCTATTATTAAATGTATATTTACTATTGAAAGTAATATCTAGAGACAGAGAGAGAGAGAGAGAGAGAGAGCACCACTAATGAGCCAAGAGTGAGATGTGACCAAGACCACCTGATTTGGCTTAAATTATAATATTATAAAATTCTGATATTGATAAAACATTTCCTACTGCAGGACTGTTGTTCACTTACACCGTGTCAGTAGTTCAGTCTGTCAGTCTGACACGTGCACCAGTCAACCGCATGAACACTGTACATGTCATTAGTCACATCTAGTAACGTAGAGTAAATTAATTTGCAAAATTATATAATCTGCAACCCTACATCAGTAGGGTTTGTGATCACGTTTTCATACAAGGGAGTGGTAATGACTGTGCCTTACTGGTCATACTGGAAATAAACACAACATTCCACATACATACTATACTTTGTAAAACTTTACTGACTTCCTTTTTTTATATATTGTTTTGATATTATGGTTGCTTCTTTTTCCTCTTCATGTGCCATGGGTACAAAAAAAAAAAAAAGATAAATTGGATTATGAAAACTCGACCTGTGGGTTTGTCGTCATTTGTTCTCACTGTACGTACAGAGTGATCTCAGGTAGAACCATTGACCATATAAAGAAGACATTAGGGACATACGTGTGTGTGTGTGTGTGTGTGTGTGTGTGTGTGTGGAGTGGCTTAGTCAGACAGCTGCCCTCTAAACTCACTGATGTATGACTGGACCTTCCTGAGTTTATTTTGGAACTCGATCCAGTGGAGCTCAGGAGCAGCGAGAGCAGAGTGTTTCCACACGACCCAGATCGCTCCTGAGAGCAGATTCTTTCTTTTTCTTTTCTTTTCTCCTCCTGCTTTCCTCGCCACTGTTCTGCTCATCAATGCAGCCTTTGTGTTGCGTTATTGCCGGAGCCGCAGTTGGCTCGTGATTTCCAAACTCATCCATCACGTCCCTAATTAATACCCGACTAATCACAGTCTGTTACGTGACACATCCACATTTATAATAATAATCGTTTTGCATTGTGAGACTTTATAAAGCTTTAGTCCTGTTCCGTTTAACACTGAGACGTTTCTGTCCACGCGGCCTCTTCCCCTCCTCCACCACCTCCTCCTCCTGCACCGGGGAGACGCCTAACCCAATAAAGAAGCACCCACCAGAGCGGGCCTTTAATCTGCTTTACGCTGAGGCCCAAAACAGGCTGCGAAATGTTAGCGAGGTTAATGATCAGAGCCCCCAGGGGTCCAGGCTTCCGCGCAACATATGCGCTATACATTAGTGACGGAGCGCTTAATAGGATACTTATCTTATTAAAATATCGATTTAGGCAAAAAACAGCATACACGAGCGAGTGGTTTAAATGCGAGTATAAATTCATGTATATTTATAACTAAAATGCCTCGACTTATGTTCAGTCCGTAATCTTATCATGTGCATGCTGTAATAAACCAAGTGGTTAAAGATGTGGTTTAAAGATAAAGCCGGAGCGTGCCCGGAAATTCGGTGAAGTCCAACAGGAAGGGAGGATCAGCTGTCCATAAGCATAAACTCAAAGGCCTTGAAAAGAAAAGAAAAAACACCATCTGAAAGGGTGCCAAAAGTTTTTTTCCATTATGCAACTGGACATTTTCAAAAACAATCAGACAAGAAAGACAAAATGGTAAGACAAAAGGGGGGACAAAAAAGGGGGAACGTGAGGAACATAGGAGCCCATGTGCACACACTGACACACACACTGACACACACACACACACACACACACACACACCGTCATCTTCACACTGTTTCTGGGTCGAAGGAGATTCTTCAGCTAATGGCCGCATGAGAAACGGGCAGCAGCTGCACTGATCACATGTCTGACCCCAGGAAGTTAATCAAAGACCGTCATGCTACATCTGACCGCCCCTGAGGCGCCGCGGCCGCGCATCACCAGCGTCTCGAGACCGTTAGCAGAGAGACGTCTCCATCTCCATAATGGACATTAGCTTTATCTGGCCAAAGCATCATTAGGAAAGCATACGATGATCACGAATAGAGGCCACATGGCCCGTGGGGGAGGTGGGGGTGGGGGTGTTTCTAAAACATCACTGTCCTATAAATCACATAAAGGAATACAAAAAGGATTAAAACAAACAAAACCAAGGCTAGTAGGAAGAGTTAATAATTTTACGCACTGCCTTTAAGGTTCCTAATCACAAACTGCAGTTACACTTTATTCACACGTTAGACTTTCCAGACGTCCTTAAAAGAAAAGAAAAACATACATCTCTCGTACACGTTTCGGGAAGAGAGATCAGCATCACGACCTCACCAACATAAACTGGAGTTAATGAAGCCACAGACACTCGTGCCTTTAACGCTCATAAACCTCGCGCGTCTCCACGCCAAGACGTAACCTTTGGTTTTAACGGCTTAGAAGACGGAGACAGCTTGCAGGATGAAAGGCTCCGGTTTCAGGAGGGTCTCGGGCTGTGGGCAGACGGTCAGCAAGCTGCCAAGGAGCCTCAGGAGCTTCAGGAGCCTCCATACCTGCAGGCGTGACCTCGTGACCCCACCAACAGATGGAAGTCAAGAGTGTCAAACTGAGCCACCGCATGGTTACGATCAATCCCAGCTCCAGGTTCCACTTAATCTCCGACACAGAGTAACCTCATCATTATGGTTCTGGTGTGTACCAGGGTTTATTTATTAATTTTTTTAAAAAAAATATGACGTTTGCATTGTTATTTTCAGTTACTCACATTTTGTGCTGAAAAGCGTTTAAATATTAACGAGGTGATACACTGATCAGCCATAACATTAAAACCAACACCACCACACGGTTCTGTGTTTCTCTTATGCCAGTGAGCAGCTCCGCCTCCTCAGGGCGTGGCTCTGTGGTGTCCGGCGTTTAGTCCAAAAGTTTACATTAATGTATTTAGTTTTTCCCTCTCTGTATATTTGATTGTAAATACATAACTATAAAAACGTAACCAAAATTTATTCAAATATTACATCTGCGATACCACATCGGTTAGACACACCTCGAGAGCCTGTTAGTCAGAAAATTCAAATATGACCGTAAACACCAGGTCAAAATAATAAAATGTGTATTTTTCGTATGATTAAAGAGTATGGCAGTAAGTTTGTGGTCACATAACCATCATGTCCACAGAGCTCATTAAACATCTCATTTCAGATTTATTCTCCTATCTGCAGTTACAGTGCGCTCCAGCCTTCTGTGAAGGCTTTCCACTAGATTTTGGTGTGCGTGTGTGTGTGTGTGTGTGTGTGTTCATTCAGTTACAAAAGCATTACTGAGCTGATGTTAGGTGAGGAGGCTGGAGGTCCAGGTTTGACCTAATGGTGTTACTGGAGACTAAAGGATTCGCTCTCACTGGCGTTTATCCCAGGGCACTAGGACACGGTGCCAATCCACTGGAGGGCACGAGCACACAAACACTCTAGCCTACTTCGCATGTGTCTTCAGAGTAAAACCCACCAAGCGCGCGCACACACACAGACCTGAGGTGAGAATCGTAGAATGAACAGGGATGAACATCGCACCACCATGCTGCAGTCTATGACAAAGTTCTTCTGAACCAACCACAAGGTTTCAGGTTTCACTGCTTCCTCATTCTGTTCAGCGACGCGCTTAAAGTGTCACGCGGCTCAGACCGAAATCCTTAAACACCTCTCTGCTGGAGACCCGGGCTGGAGGGTGGAGATCCAGCAATCTGTGCCTCGCTTGTTCTTTATCTGGGCCCTGAATGACGGGGGCTGTTCACTGCAGGGGCCCGGGGTCGGCCCGGAGCCACACTACAGGCACAGGAAGCCTGGGGTCACATGACACAAAGCAGCAGTAAAGCTTTACGTTTAAGATATTCTGCTCCTCAACACTGTTCAGTTCTCGAGTCAGATTTGTTTGATATAAAACACACCAGATCTTCAGCTTTGGAGCGGTGAGCGAGTTCCTCCACCACGGGAAAGCTTCCAGACGGAGGACTTAATAAGAAACCATCAACATGACAAGCGGAGTTTATCTGATCTTATTAACTTCAATAAAGAACAGAAGAGAGGCTGGTGAGAGAACGTGGTTTATAGCTGTTAGAACAGAACAGGAACCTTTTCCAGACACGCGGTCACATTGAACGTAGCCGGCTGAAAAGCAGTATATGTTGTTTATTAATAAAATAAAGTGGTATAAGAGGAATAAAACACTCAGGGATGTGCAGTTATTGAGAAATATTAAACTTTTAGATCGGTAATGAAGTCCAGTTGTGTATCGAGTCATCACTACAACGCTGATCATTTTCATAAAGCACGTCATGTTTCAGTCCTCACACAGTAACCAGTCAACCAGTCAGGCTTCCTTGAAATACAACTTCAAAGGAAGATCAGACGAATATGCAAAAAAAAATAAAAAATAAAAATCATAAAAATTAAAGAGGAACAGTGTAGGACTAGATTCATATCAGTGATTCAAATGAGGTTTGGCAGGAAGAGAAAAAATAACCATATGGGAAAAACACCAAAAACCCCGAACCGTGTTAGTCACAATGGTCGTTGGAGCGTTACCGGTTTGGGCTGGATATATGAGGGTGAGTCAAAAATTATCCGCACTCTGGCTGTGGAATTTATTTTAAATAACTTTTAGAAAAGATGAAGACATATTTTGCGACAATCTTTTTGCTTGTTTTTTTCTATACACGTTGGTCGGTTTACAAGCTTTCGTATTCCCGCATTCAAAATAGTCTGAGCTGTGAATGCACCGCTGTCTTCGGTTCTTCATCAGGAGTGAATCTTCGTCCTCGTAGTTCTGTTTCCAGGAGACCAAACAGGTGAGAGTCTAATGAAGTGAGATCAGGACTATAATGAGGAGCTTTAACACCCCAGAGTGTCGACAGTGTGGAGCAGAAGTGTGCGGACGTGCATCGTCACGTGAGATCATGACGCCCTCGAATATCGGTCCTCTGCATTTAATCGATAATGTTCCAATACTTCTGGCCCTTTGAGAATCCCAGAAAACTGTAAGCGTTGATGAATTTTCCAGCTGTTGGTCGACTTTTGAACTTTTTCTCGGTCGGTGATTGAGGATGTTTCTGTTCCAAACTCTGCCGTTTACTCTCAGGCTCGTAGTGATGAATCCGTGTCTCGTCACCAGTAATGATGATTCTCTTTAAGGAACTTTCACCTTCTGGAATCGTAAAGAACGATTCCATTTTTGCTCGCACCGCAGTTACAGATGAACTGATGTAACACACACACACACCTGTACAGCAGTGACTGGGGAAACAGGAGCCTCGAACGGATAGCGCTGATAGCGGGAGTGCGGATAATTTTTGACTCACCCTCGTAAGATTTCTTTATGGATGAAGTCGAGGAAAAATAATAAAGGAGAAATTATTGATTTTTTTTTTTAAACAGATTTAATTGCTTAAAAAGATCTAAAGCTCACAATTTTTATACTCCTAGATGACAAGCCGTAAAAACTCATCATTAAGAAATAACTAGTGGATGTACAGTGTCTTTATTCCAGGTTATGTTTAAATCCCTCCTTTTCTGATCTCGCTTCAAAACTATAAATGGGGAAAAATTTTAAATATCCACCCAATATATTTTATTCAAAGAAAAAAAATAATGAATCATGAAAATAATGTGATTTGTCCAAAAATAATAAGGTAAAGAAATAAAAATAATTAAACAGGGTAGAATTCCCTCTGCAGCTTTTTTTTTTTTCACACTCTAGAAAAGGAAGGAAAAAAAAAAACATCATAGTAAAAATAAAATAAATCAATGTGAATAGAATGAGGGGCTGAGGTTACAGGATAGTGGATTCTGGAGCAAAACATGGTTTTAGTCCAAGTCCAGGTCTCAGCATCACCGAGTGTTCAGAGACCCCTAAAGAAGCGTTGTGGAGGGCCATAGTGCATAGGCATGTTGAAATCAAAGTTGGCGTTGGGAACGTTGTAGTTGAGAGGAGGCAGGTTGGGTAGCTGGGGCACGTAGGGGGCGGCGGCGACGGGCTGCAGGAAGAGCCGCTGGGGGCCGGGGAGCAGCACCTGAGGGAGGAACAGAGGGGGGCGCACGCCCTGCGGGGCCGCGTTGGGGGGCGGAGCCCGTTCCGGCCGTGGCCTTTTTGGAGGGCTGGGTTCAGGGGGAGGACCCACTCTCTTACCGGCGGAGTCTGAAGCAGAGCAACATCATGAGTCATCACTACTAATGTTACATCACAAAGATTCGAAAGGTGTGAACAGAACATGTTATTAAAGGGTCACCTGACTGATTGTTCTTCTTGTTCAATTCGGCTTCACCCTCCTTCTGGATCTCCTGGATGATTCGCTCGTCATCTTGCTGGAGAGAGAGAGAGAGAGAGAGAGAGAGAAAAATCAATAACAGGAACACACACACACACACACACACACACGCACACACGCACACACGCACACACACACACACACACACACACACACACACTCTTCACTGAAGAGAACAGGTCTGAGGTTTCGTTGAACGGAAACAGGAACGCGACTGATAAACCAGAGGTGCAAAAAATAAATGTGAAAACATAAAAAAAGCCACACGACCACAACGCGACAGCGCAGCGACGTTAAACCGAGTCTGTGTGGGACGAGATACTGCGTAGAGATAATCAGATAAAAAGATCTCGGCATCGGCCCCGCCCACACCTGACACTTCGCTAATCAGATCGCCGTGTTCGAGATCCTGAAGCGATCTTCATGTGTGTATACGTGCGATTCCGTACACTGGTTTCAGGCAAACGATGAACAAATGCTCATAGGACTGTATGATTAAATTATACAAAACAGTGAAAATAATACACACATTTGTACTTCACTTTTTGTTCTGCGTTCGGATTCTAAAAATAATTTAGTTGAATAAAAAATCCGGTCGTTACTCTTCAAACTGTTATAATGTGCGAGTGATCTGAGCTCATCCATTACACAGGCAGCTCAAAGCTACAGCGCTAACGTGTGCAGACCTCGGCACTCTCGGGGATCGGCTCAGAGCGTAAATTACATCCAGTGTTTACTTTTAGTTATACAACAGTCACAACTCAGGAGGTAAATGAGCCTGGATGTGTATACACTGCTGTCACACTAGCGTCATT
This sequence comes from Clarias pachynema, assembly GCA_030014365.1. Taxonomy (NCBI): domain Eukaryota; kingdom Metazoa; phylum Chordata; class Actinopteri; order Siluriformes; family Clariidae; genus Clarias; species Clarias pachynema. The sequence goes on along the minus strand of JAQMYL010000023.1, from coordinate 18,878,537 downwards.
TATATATATCTATTATATCTATTTTATATATATATATATATATGAGCAGTTCACCCTGGAACGAGCTGCACCTGTATACAGAAATGTTTTTTTTTTCAAAGTCTAACCACTTGACACAATAAATAAAGCTCTGTGGCGGTGTGTATCATATTACTGCAGTAGGTAACAGACCCTGCGGCGCGGACTGCACACAGAGAGCGCTGAATAGAGCTTAGGGAAAGACCAAGGTGAGCTCAGATTATCCCCTACCTGGTTGATCTCTGTTGGTTTAAGAGATGCGAGTGTTTGTGAGGAAATTAGGGACGTGTATACGCACATAAAGAATGTGCATCACTATCCATGTTTATTAACAATGTTATAAAAAGTCATGTCCGGCAGGGTTTTAATGAGGAGAGCGTGACTACAGGGTGAGCATCGGTGTGTTTCATTCACTGAAGTAGTAAATCTGCTATAATGTGCCAGAATATCTACAGTGAAAATGTGTCTATAAGCTGAAATACTGAGTGAACAGTGAGTGGAGTTCAGGCTGTCAACTTCATATTTATGTTCATTATATTTTTAAACTCTAACACTTGCAGAGTGAAAAACGACAAAAATACAGACTAAAGGCGTTTTTTCACACCAGGCACAACCGATTCTTACCATGCTCAGAAATTAATGCTCCCCCTCCTCACTGGTCACACTGTTTTTTGAGCTCAGGAAGTTAACTGCCTCATATTACTGATATTTCTGAGAAAAACATCAACGACGGTGCTCTCGCGTGCCTTCATACGGTATCAGAGATGGCTATGTAGGTCAGATGATGAGATCAGAGCATGCTACAAACACACACACTCAGAAGGAGACAGGCGGCACCGATAACGTCGCATCTAAACTGTGTTTTATTTCCATTCTTGGGTTCCGACTGCTTCCGTATTTGATTCAATCCACGTCCCCGTAAACGCCGTATTGTTCCAACTCTTCTATCAGACTCTGAGCGCAGAACGGTTGTGTTCTCACTGATCAAAATGAATCGCCCTCTGGGATCAAGTGTTCTCGGAAACGATTCCGAGGTCCTGATGTGAAAACGCCCGAAACCACACACATCCTAAACGCCAGCTGAGCCACTGCAGACGCTCCTTTTCCTCTTTATTGAAGACGATCTAGACTGGACTTAACTTAGATTAGCTTCGAATTGCTTTCTAATGTATAATCATTAAACATTAAACTGATTTTTACAAAATGTTTTATTAACATTACATAATCAAATTGATGTATTTAACTGAAATAAACTACGGTATTTAATCTGAACAGTGTAATCTTTAAGATAATTAGTAGTGAGTCAATTTTATAAATAAATTTCATTCAAACTCAAAATCTCTCACAGGATATAAAAGGTTTCCACAGCGTGAGGCATAAATATCTCGTACAAAATGTTCTCAAAAGCACGACTTTACAAGATCACTCTGGACTTTTTCCTGTTATTTTACCATCCAAACTCAAATACACACAGACCTTAAACGAACAACGCTTATATTGTGTTTTTTCCTCAGCATCGTCACTGCAGCTCCTGTTAATCTCATTATATTGCTTCTACTACTTGTCGCAGAGGCAAAATGACCCTGAGCCCCTGAAGTCGCTTATCTTTGGTTGCGAATTTTGCAAATTGGGAAGCAGGTTTGCCAGGGGGACATGAGAAAAAGAGAGAAAGAGAGAGAGAGAGAGAGAGAGACAGAAAGAGACGGAGACAAACAGACAGACAGAGAGAGAGAGAGAGAGAGACAGAGAGAGAGAGACAGAGAGAGAGAGACAGAGAGATAGAGAGACAGAGACAGAGAGAGAGAGAGAGAGAGAGACAAAGAGAGATAGAGACAGAGACAGAGACCTGTACTTGCTGTCTCTTTAATGCTTTTCCACTTTAGGGAAATGAGGGGTGGGGGGGGAGGGGGGGTGACTTTACCGTGGGATCCGTCCAGAGCGAACACTTCTTGCACTGGCGGCAGGGGGCGCCGGGTGAGCGCGCATGCTGGCAGAAGTGGTTGTAGCCGTTGATGGGCTCGCGGCAGAGGTAGCACATGAAGGCGCCGCACCGGCACGACATTCGGTTGCAGCCCTCGGACTTGACGAGACCCGCCGAACACTTATGGCACTTCCGGACGCGGGCCGCCGTCATCCGCTCCTCACTGCGTGCGGCACAAACACAAACAACAAGCGCATTTACACATCATCATCATCATCAGCACCGACCAGACCGGCCATACAAACACCACTGGTGTGATAACAGCCTGCTAAGAAAAGAACATTCAGTTTAGCCGCTATATAGATGTATTTCCTGTAAGGGGGCGAGAAAAGAAAAAAAAAAAAAGAAAAAAAAAGAAAAGAAGGTGTCAAAGGTGCGAGGTAAACAGGATACGCCATCTTTGGACTGGACCTGCTGTTTCCTTTAACCAGATGCAGGAAGGAAGCCATGTTTTTACACATCCTGAACAGACCAGGAAGTGACCGGCCATTTTAGCTCCACTGGACACATTTATTCAGACTTATGTTCTGTTTGTTTTTCTTTAACACACCGCAGCACTTCTGTCTATCCAAAATGGCCGTCTAACCGTCTAACTAATCAATTCTAATGATGATGATGATGATGATGATCTTCCCTGTGTTACATTAATTATTGAATTCATTGTCCCCCCTCCCCCCCCCCTCCAGACAGGCACTTACAAAGCCACCCGGAGCCGGATCTCATCCCTCTCCAGCACCTGCTCGCATGTCTTTCCTGCATGCTCCTTCCACAGCACGTGGCACTTCCGGCAGCTCTCCTGAGGAAAGGGGACACAAACAAACCAAACATAAAAAAAAAGAAAAAAAAAAAGTCATCAGCCGAATACGTCATATATACATTTAAAGGCGAGCGCTCCAGCTGTTACACCACTCATCACTCGGATGAACATTGGAGTTTTTGTTTGTGCACGAGGAAGCGACTCAAGTTCCCAGCATTGTGTCTGAGCTACGGGCTTTTGTGTTTTATATCCTAGGAGTTGTTTGAGATTAGCAGGAAACCCATTAGGAAAAAAGGCCCGCGCGGATTAAAAGCACAGAGACGCATTAGCTGTAAACAAACAAGGCGCGTACGTATGGATACCATACCGACGTGACTCGTCCGGCAGGCAGCGGGCTTGACGTGTTTGGACAAGAGAACAATGCCGGGGCACCGGTGCGGATTTGCGTGCCAGCGTTATGAGAATTAAGAGTACAGTATATGCCTAAACAAATCTGAAAGCTATGAGTTGACAGTCGTGCAGGAGGCAGGAGTAGCGAGCGGTCTCTGTCTGCGCCCGTCCTCGGGTTGCCTGGAGACGGAGTTTTTCATCTGTTCTGTTTTAGTCATGCTTGCCCACAAAGCTTTGCCTTTCAGCTGACTGCAGAGGACATCTGTCCCCGTGCAAGTGTGTGAAGCAGGGCGCCGAAGAAATACCGCAGGGACGCCCACGCGGTTCACACGTTACTGCGAGTCGTCTTAATGCAGGAGATTCGCATGAGGAGGTTCTGATCCACGGCCCTCGCTGTACGTTTCATATGTATTCTACTGATGCTGTTTGTTTAAGCAGGAACACACACTTTATAGAAGCACAGCAGCTCCTTTCTCTCCCACACACACACACAGTCCAATAAGGACCCTTTAGTGTGTGTGCTGAGTTGCCTAGTAACCACTCCCCTTAACTAAATGCTGGTAGACATCAATATTTAAAGATGGAGGAAGGTCAGAAGGAAGTCTAATCACATGACATTTGACAGCTCGGGAGTCTCTGGGAGACGTCCATGTCCCTGTACACACATCTACACCAGTCTCAGGTGAGACAGAATGGACTTAAAGCACATGAACACATGGTTCCTATAGATTATGAAATGACAGACTCAATCGATTCTCCACACACACACACACACACACACACACACACACACTTCTGACTGATGTAATGGGGTGTATCTAGGTTTTAAAACAAAACTAAAGGACCTAAACATTAATGTAAAGCAGCTACATTACTGAGCATCTGTCTCTTCTTTACTAACCGGGACAAAAGCCAGGCAGACACACAAGCAAGAGAGAGAGAGAGAGAGAGAGATGGGCGGGGTGGTTTGCAGTTCAACACCAAACAGAGGAGGGAGCGCCCCCTGCTGGAGATCAACAACACGGCAAGGGAGGGACAAGATGCTAAAACTAAAGAGGGACAAATACCAGGTCCTACACAGTCCTCAGGAACAGGAACAACCTGGACGTATGAACACTTAACTGTCAACAATCATCATCAATTTAAATTTCAATAATTACTTTATGCTGCACTGAACTGTTCACGCAACAAACCCGGGCTTTTTTTGCATTTCTGAGTCATTTCCTCTTCACGTGTATGAAAGGTTTCACAGGAATCTGGGTGGGAGTCGATACTCTTTTATACACTTTCTTCAAAGAAAACCAAAACAGCTTTGGGCTGGACAGACGGGTGGCATAATGATACATCTAAAGTGAGGCTTCTTACATGACTAGGGTTTGTGCAGATACACAGGGCCAAGTGAATCTAAACCTGGTTTTGTCAGATCGGACCTCGCTGTAACTACAGACAAAGAGCCTGCAGGAATCCTATCGCTAATCTTCTACGGTGGTAACCTACCAAATTCATTTAAATCAATATGTAGAAATAAGGCATGTCTCGAGACTTTTACACAGTACTCTATGTTTAAATCACTACTTTAAAAAAACAAAACCAAATAGGAGGTTTCCCAGGTCCCTCTCGAGTCCACACGGTACCATATAGTAGGTGTAGAGTGGGTGTGAATATAGTAGGTATGATGTCATGTCATGTACGGTCTGTTCTTCCTGTCTTTACTTCACTTGAAACATAAAACTGTCCATATACACATTCTGTATATAAAAAAATATATATAATAATAAGGCGCCATTTGAGAAAAGTCATATTATTGGGATTCATCAAGCAAAGAAAACAACTTTTTGGAGAAATTACTGGAAATGGGTTAAGAACTCTTCAATACATTATCACATCCCAGAAGGACTGTCAACTTTGTGAAAAAAAATGTGATTGGAGGGGGAAAAAACAAAAACATTGATGGTGATTAATAAAACACTTGAAGTCGCATAGTTAAAAAAAAAAAAAAATACAAATCAACAGTAAAAAACAGAGCTGTGAAAGTAAGAACATTTCCATACTCAGTGGTTAAGGCATTGGACTAATAATCTGAAAGGGCAGGGGTAACTCAGGGGTTAAGGGACTAATCCAAAGGTTCCAGGTTCAAACTCCACCACTACGTTGCCACTGTTGTGCCCTTAATCCTTAACCGCTCAGATGTATAATGAGATAAAAATGTAAGTTGCTCTGTATGGGGACGTCTGGACAAATAACTAAATGCAAATATAAACATCTGCGTGTCCACTTGTTATTGAGACTCATCAGAAAAAAGATTCCAGTTTGTTAGGGATCATAAAGACTGGACTTTGGAGTGATGTGGAAAAAGGTCATGTGACCTGATGAGTCCAGACTGATCCTATTCCAGAGT
>JAQMYL010000023.1:18832655-18847532 GCA_030014365.1 Clarias pachynema | reverse complement strand
CACCAGCCTCAGAAATCACCAATTAACAACCAGCACCTCAGATTAGAGTCGTTATGAAGCTTTACAGAGCAGAAGCAGCAGATATATTTAGGCATTTGGCAGACACCCTTATCCAGTGTGACTTACATTTTTATCTCATTATACATCTGAGCAGTTTTAGGGTTAAGAGCCTCACTCAAGGGCGCGACAGGGACAACTTGGTGGTCATGGGATTTGAACATGGGACATTCCAAACCGATTTTTTTTTCCCGAACTGTATTTTGGATAAACGCCTCCAGCATTGTTTTACAGTGTAGAAAAAATCAACAACATCAGATCAGAAAAGACCAGGGGTGTACAAACTTTTGACTGGTAGTGTACAGTAAATTCAAATAAAAAATGTATTTGTCACATACACAAACATACACAGTGAAATGCAGTGAAATGCTTAAATGATTGTGAAAAGATGCGGTAGAATAAGAAGAGAACAATAGATAAATTTTCCTGCAATAATAGGAGAGAAAAATTGCACAAAAAAATGTAAAATCTTATAATGTAAAAGAGAAATATATAAAATGTATAATGAAAAATGTAAAGATGTATAATTGTGCAGTTGTGATCCTCCAAGATAACGTCCAGGATTTATTAGTAGTTATTATACAAGTAATTTTTAATTTTATTTTAGAATTGATTTTGCAGTAACCACCTTTCATGAATATATCTGTCTACTTTGGCAACATTACATTTCTCTCAATGCACTGCTCAATTTATTGTTAAATCAATATTAATATCAATTAAATAAATTAATATTTTAATTGTCATTGAATTATTTAATCTTTATAATGATTATACATTTAGTATTGTAATGGTAGTAAATTACATGACAGAGCAACTTGATCACAGAATATCTTGCAGGAAGTGAGTTAATATTTCAGTTATCAAAGGATCACCTAATATTTAGAGATTTCAAATGTAAACAGTAATTCACAAATGCTGTTTTTTCTTGTTTTTCTTTTTTTCTTCTTCTATTTTTATGAGCTCCGTGGTCGAGGGGTTCGATTCCCACCTCGGCTCTGTGTGCATCTTCTCTCTGCGCTTTGTGGGTACATCAGTTTCCTTCCACAGTCCAAAGACATGCAGATTAAAGTTATTTTCTCTCTCTTATCCCATGGTGTGTGCATGTGTGTGTGTGTGTGTGTGCACCCTGCAATGGATTGGCACCCTGTCCAGCGTGTACCCTCTCTTGCACCCAAAGTCTCCTGGAATAAACTCCAGGCCCCCCTGCGACCCTGTACATGATAAGCGCTACTTATGGTCAGAAAATACCAATGAATACAGTATGATGGATGAGGACCTGATAGAGCTTCACTTCAGGTCTCATGTTCCTGCTGATGTGTGAAGAGTTTGGGCTGATGGTGATCAGTTAGAGCTGAAGATCTTATTATTACCAGAGGAATGGAAAACGTTTAAATCAGTCTTTTCAGTTAAACCTGCCTGGACCAGTCGTTATAACAACGTGTGCCAGTAACATCGGCGTGGCACACGACAGCTCCCGTCTCACAGAAATAACAAAACTACAGCACAGACCAAAACACAAATCTGCACTGCAATCATTGAGCACAAAAATATTTTAAAATAAACATAATCAGTGGTTGGAATTTTCCTTAAAATAAATCCTTCTGATATTGTTATAAATAAATTATTGATTTCATTATAAAGACATTCTCAAGAGAAAGAATTTTCCAGAAAAGTATTATGTATTGTTATATTGTGCACTGCATAAAAAAAAAAAAAAAATCTAAAATTAAACACAGTTCCCCACAATGTCATTTATTTTGTCTTTGTAACAGTTTTAAAAGGGAAAAGGACAATTACAATTGTATAAAAGCGGGTCATCTAGACTCCTAGTTTCTGTCTGTATTGTTGTTCCAAAGTGCCTTCAAGGGCATTTTGTAAGTATAATGAATTTTCACAGCTAGTTTAGTTATACAAATGTGTTTCCTCAAAAAAAAAAAAAAAAACTTCACAGGAACTATGTTCTCCAACTTAATCATAATCAACATAATCTCACAGAAAGCTTATCCATGCAGTACCATGTGCTTTTAGTCAATTAGGCTGTAGTTAATAATTCATTTAAAGAGTCCTTGACTGCTAAATGCTATCTCCTCAACCTTCCCTGAGACACCTAATTAAATAAAGACCAACCCTGATGTCCGTCACAATCCATTCAAGAACTTTAAGATGCTTGTAAGCACATAGAGAAAATCTCTCAAGTGCATTTAAACTAAGTGATATTAATCTATACAATATGTATATTCAAGGTCTTGAAAAGATTGTGACGAACATCAGGGTTTGTAATGTTACCGCATTATGTGGTCATTCAAACAATAAAAGCAAACTAAATTTATATGATTTTGGAATTTTGCTATCCAAATAATTTTATTACAAATAATATGGTTTTAAGTGTAATTGACTTGAAATATTAAGTCCTAATTATTTTGCGTTTAAGTTGATTCTGCTTTAACAAAAAATCTTTTTCTTTCTTCTGTGGATTACTAAAGGAAGCATAAAATGTTTTTTGCAACTGTAAATGTATAAAATACATTCAAAGATAAAAAAAAAACATTTTTCATTTATAATGTGCACGAACTGCTGAGAATTAATGTTTTATGACTTAAGAATCAAGTGATGTCACTTTTCAAATGTGAACTCTATACTTTGATTAAAAAGTGATCTTTTGGAAAAAGTTTGGAAATGTTTGTGAGGAATCTGCTTGCTAAAAAGACTTCCAGTTTTTAAAACACATTTAACTAATTAAATTTGTTATGTTAGACAATTTGTTTTAACTAAATAAATATTTTAATTGTCATTGAATTATTTAATCTTTATAATGATTATACATTTAGTATTGTAATTCTTTGGGGTAAATTATAATCTGAGTGTGTCTTTAACTACCTGAAGTGTTCAGAAATTGCCCTAAAAGTGTTTGGAAAAAATCAAATGTGAGTTTAAAAAAGCACCTTTAAGCTGCGTTTAAGCTGGTTTTTAAAAAATGCAATCAATATTGCTGTGTCAGTTCAGACAATCGCGGTGAAATGAAATTATTAGTCACTTTTTCAAATGCTTCTCCAACTTCTTTGATGTTATCCCTTTCACATTTGTCATCCTCTTTCGCATTTTTCAATCTAATCTCATTATTTCACATTTTCTTTGTACCTCTTAGTAATATGTATCGAATAAACACACAAAGAGCCGTGTTTCGTGTGCAGGCCAAGAAAAGTCCTTTGTTTTAATCAAGAGTCTGTTCTGGATTGTCTGAAACAATTATTCTCTGTATTTCCTTTGTGATATCTCTGGTGGTACTAATGTCAACCTCAATTTGTTCAGAAACGTTCCTGGAAACTTTCAAAGTACAACATAACCCCAAATCCTTTACTGCCCAGAGGTCAGCGCAGTGATCAGGGATATTTATCTTGATCATTTTACAGGAGACAAACACTTCATCCATGCATCTGAGATAATTTATGCCTCCAGTGAAGATTACTCAGGAAAGGAGAAGCCAAAGCGACGTGACCTGCACAAACAAGACAAGAATCATCAGAAGAAAGCGGTTGCGTGTGAATGAGAGTCTGCTGAGTGAGCGAGCGCCTGTTCGGCACGGATCATGCTGGATCATTTAGGTTAAGTGCCTGTGGGAAACAACAGCCTAGTTTTAGCTGTTCATGTGTTCCAAGGAACCTTAAACAACACAAAATACTGCACTAATCAGTCTGGGGAAAAGGACTTCATATAAACAACTGTACTTGCAAAAAAAAAATAAAAATAAAAATACACTATTTTTTTAACATGTCATGAAGTGAGTGCTTAAAGTGTTCACTGTCTGTCAAAAGAAACAAATCAACAGGGATTTCAGCGCAGAACAGCACAACTCACTCAGTGCGACTTTCAATTTTATATGTATTTCCATGAGACTCTGTCCTCCCAACAAGTTATGAATGATAATCCGTGAATATGTAAGAAGCCACGCTCTTATAAGAAAATAATCAATAACAGGCTGCTGTGATGTCATTTGAGGGAAAACAGAAAAGTTACCGCTCCAAGGTTTATTATTTTTCTACATCAGGACATACTGATCTGCTTTATTCATTTGTGATTCTTTTATAGTGTCATTGTTTGATGATGCAACTTCACCGAGCGTTTAAGTAATCTCCATAAGGATTTTTTTAAACCACATTTCTTCCACAAAAGTCACTGTGAATGATTGGTTACTATAGAAACGGTAAAGTATTAGAATGAGTGCCTGATTGATTCCGACCAATCATATTGAAGAATTCATATTAAGGAATAAAGTAACACTGAAATACCTTTTAGAGTAAATATTAGCATGAAATATTAGCACGGTGTCGTGTACGTGTGAATGAAAGTTACGATTGATCCTGATTGCATTGAGCTTGACATGTGAATCAGAGCGTGGGATTAATTACACTCTTTAGGACTAACTCGCTGTTCTGCCAGGTTTAGTACACACAAACAAAATCACTGACAAGACACTCTGAAATGTTTGCCAACTGAATCTGCTTTGCAGAAGAGGACAGGAAACAGGATTTATTTTTTTTTTTTTTTTTTTTACTGTTGTTGTTTTTGTTTTTAGAAATATTTGACATTTTAAGAGCATTACAGCACTTTGCATCTGGACACAAAGATATAATAACTGCAACAAAACTCAAGAAGCTTTTCTAATATATTAACGTACATTTTCTTGACACACCATAGAGAATGTAGAAAGTCTAAGATACTAAGAATTTTTTTTTTAATGAATTTGATAACATTATAACTACAGTCGTATATCCTCTGACTTTATTCTGAAACCTGAAATAGATTTGTGGACATTTATACAGAGCAACCAGCAATAATGTCATGCAATTCATTTTAAAAGCAAACGATTGTTACACCAGTTTTCCAAAAACGTCTAATTAGAGGCGAACATGTTAAACCAGTTAACACCTGAAACAGCAAAACAACACACTCTCTCAACTCTTAGAAATATTTTTAATATTTATTAAATTATTAGACAGATCTTTGTTGTTGTTTTTTTAAAGTGAACTGACGTGCTAGTTAGGAGTGAAATATGATGTATTTGTTTAGATATTTTAAGTTATCACAATGACAAATATTTGAGTGATATTCCTCCATTATTTTATTATGTTAGATTAATGATGTTTAAGCATCTGATACAAACATTTTTGCGTTTATGACTGTAATTGTTCTGATAGTTTTAGGAGTTAAACTGCCACGAACAGTTTTGTACCCACGTCTTCATCAGTGAACAGATGGTAACTTTATTAGAAAGTGGACTTTATTAGAACTAAAACACATTTCCTGATATACAGCTGTATGTTTCACCATATAGGAGATCGAACATTCTTCTTACAGAAGGAATTTATTTTTGTTGGCGCTGTTCAGTTTTGCCTAAATTAGAACCGGTTCCTATTTGAGTCTGGTTCTACTTAAGGTTTCTTCCTCAGGGGTTTTCCTTGCCATTGTCACTTTGTTGGGACAAACCGATGAAGCTACACATTTATAAATCTATAACTTTTATATGTTTAAACTTATGTTTAGAATTTTTAGTAATGTAAGGCTGCTTTCGGATAATGTTTATTATTAAATGTGCTATATAAATAAAATTGTATTGAATTGATGTGAACTGATGTGCAGTGAAGTGAATAGATTTAAATTTATTCTTGTAAAATCTTTTATGATGATGTTCAGCTTTATGTGGAGCTCTTTATCACTAGAAATTCCAACATTTCGTATTTTTTTCCAAAAAAGACAACAATTTTTCTTTTTAAATAAAAGTATTGCGATGTGAAAAGCTATAATCATTAAAATGTAAATTTCTCTCTTCATAACTTTTGCCACATGATGATGTCCTGTACGTCTGCAGCCTGATCATTTCTGTGACACAAACTTGGTCGTGTGTTTTAAGTGTTAAAGGCTTTAAATTCTGTAAAATTAGCTAAAAACAGCCATTTCTTAAGCTTTTACCATTTTGGGCACCATGAAGCAGTGTGTAAAGAAGCTGCTGAAACACATGACATCCCCTTTACACATGTGATGTACCGTACTGTACTACATACATCCTGTGTTTTAAAAGGAAGCTGGGATCAGAACCGAAGAAGACGTATTTAATTAGGAAACGTTCCATCTGAATAAAATCTCAAAATTCAAAATGTCCGCACCACTTATCATGTCCGTTCCCAGGCAAGAAACCGAAGCGGATCAAAATATTTTTCTGGTTTCTCTTGTAGGAAAAACACCCTACAAGAGAACACCCATATTAATTCCAGTTTTTTTTTTTCATATCTGGTCTGATCTTATTGTTTTTTTAAATGTCATCTCTGCTTTCCTTAAAATTCCTGCGTATCAAAATGTCAGTTCTGATATGAATAAATTTCATCCACTTAAGAGCAGCTTATAAAAATCCTAAAGGTCCACCGCCGGCATTGAGACCGACGGTTTGATTGGCACCGGCCTAAAGTGTTAACTGGTGACTCCCGGATGACATGGATCTCTGAGATGAGTGATAGAATCTCTTTTTAAACCCAGTCCCGCTCTTCTGCTTGTCTCTCAAGTACTCCTGGTAGTTTCTGGTCAGGATGGTGTACAGGAACGGATTGATGCAGCTGTTGAAGTAAGCCAGACACGTCACGACGAAGTTCACACACACCATCGTTTTATTAGAGAGCTTCCTGTGTTCGAAATAATAAACACTAAGCAGCTGCCATAACCAGAAAGGTACAAAGCACGCCCAATACGTAAGAACGATACCAAATATCATGTATAGTACTTTCTGTTTGGGGCATCTGGTCCCGCTCGATGCTTTAGACGAGGAGAACATGGTGGTTTGGGACGTCCAGTAAGTCCTCCCTAACCTGAGATAGAGATACCCGATGGTGCAGCCGGGAGCCAGGATGCAGGTGTTGAAGAGGACGGTCAGGTAGGCTTTGTAGGCAGTCATCTGCCAGGTGGGGTGGCATATACGCTTCTCCACGCCGTCTTTGATGCTCGTTCTCAGCTCGATCATGATCATGGTGGGGAGCGAAAGGGTGAAGGAGACGAGCCAGACGGCGCACGTGACGGCTCGTCTGTAGTGCCTGGAGCGGGTGAAGGTGTCGAGCGGCCTCAGCACTGCCACGTAGCGCTCGGTGCTCATCACCGTCAGCATGAAGATGCTCGCGTGCATGGTGATGAAGTCGAGGCTGAAGAGCACGCGGCACCCGATGTCGCCAAAGTACCAGTCCCTGGCGAAGTAGGTGCACACCACAAACGGGATGGTGCACAGGTAGAGCAGGTCGGCCAAAGCCAGGTTCACGATGTAGACGTACATGGTGCCGGTTACTCGTATCGCGACGTTTATCACCACCAGGGTGTACACGTTACCGGCAGTACCGACGAGAAACATCATAACCAGGACTGTGCCGAGGAAAATGGTGATTACCGTGTCTTGAGAAGACACCGGGCCATCCGAAACCACCAGAGACGCGTTGACGAACACGGCCGAGTCGTTCATGCTGGTCCCCATAGCAGAGCAGCAGACGATGCTTATTTAAGAAAAGACTGATGATGAAGTGGAGCAGGACGCATCGTAGATGAAGGTGTCACTGAGGACACACGTCTTTAAAGCTCAGTCAGTCTCCATTCCACATGCCGGAGACCTGTGATGTGAGGACCTCGATTAAAAGCAATGTGAAAGCAGCCCATACTTCAGGATGGAGTTGGTTAACACACAGAAAGAAATGAAACGTTCCAGGAGACGTCCTGGTGTGTGTGTGTGTGTGTGTGACTTCCAAACAATTTTCTGCGCGTCTCCTGAATTTATATCCGTCTTCTGAAACGAAGCGATTCCGAAAAAGTCGAGGTGAATCAGAACTCCACTGGGTTTTAGGTGGAAATGGATTCAGGTCCGAGTGAAGGTTTGGAGCGTCTCTGCAGCACTCAGCTCTGATGCGCACCTTAAGAGAGTGTGTGCGCCTTTGGAAAGACGCTCTCTCGCTCTCTCACACACTCTCTCACACATTCTCTCTCTCACACACACACATTCTCTCTCTCTCTCACACACACACACACACACACGTACACCCTCCTCCTTTCCATCACTGAAGCAGCACTATTTAAGATAGTGGTCATTTCTTTCCCTTCTATGGTGGTATAAACAGCGGTGTCAAGTTTCTGATTAAATCTGATGGTTCAGACCAAAACATTTTGTTTATTTCTTACTTGTTCTTATTACAAAACACCCTGATGCAGCAAATCACTGCGGAATTGGATTTTAAAATCCAGCAATCCAGGTTTTTCTTTTTTTGTACAGAACAGAGAGCTCCAATAGCTACTTATGTACTTTTTTAATGCACGTATTATTTATTATCCTCTTTTGGTGGACAGAGTGTCTCATAGGACACAATGTCTTATAGGGTAATTTGTTTGATCAATGCTTATGGATATATAATGACTTTTTTACAGCGTATTATATGTAATGCAACATGATGACTAAAGGTTTCTAGTCTTTATTTAAATCAGAAGGTAAAATGTGACGTATTATTATATAATTAGGTGATGATGAAGCTTTAATCTCATCCTTTGTGGCTACACTAGCAAATGCATTCAGTCTCACAATGAAATAGAAGTCTAATTGTCCTCTGTCAGCTTGACTGCAAGAAATCCAAGCCACGCCCATCCTACAGCAGCTCACGGAACGAGTTTAAATCTATGGACAGATTAGGAAAAAGAGCCGAGAAGCAGCGATGCTTTGCTAATGTCAAGACCATGTGTGTTTAATTGGACCTGCATTTTGGCCGACTGGAATTTCTGCCGTATTACTGAAACCAGACGCAAATAAAGGCATGCACAGATTTGAATAAAGAAAAAAAAATGGCACAGGGTATCCTTTTTCCACAACCGCCATCAGGAAAGGCCATTTCAAATGACAGAATATATTTATTCTTATAAACTGCTATAAAAGAAGAAGTGTTGAATCTTAAGTCACACCTCGTTTAACCCTGAAGGATGATGACACTTTAGCCATAAAATAAAAAATAAAGAAGGACAGATATTACAGTGATAGTAACTGTAAGGGTGCGAGCTCTAAACCTGCAGGAGAATTTCATGGATGGGTTGCAGGAGAAGATTCCTCCATCAGGCAGGTGCAGGAGTGTGAAATCTGAAAATAGATACACAAGATCAACCAGATGGGGAAACAGGATGGAGGTGAAGGATGATGGAAAAAAGTCCTGAACTGTCAATATGTTTGAAATAATTCTGATTGTGCTCTTTCGGGAGTTTTATAAATATTTATCTCAACTCTAATATATACACACAATATATATACAGTAGTAGGACCTTCAGTAAACCTTTTTACACTACGGGCAATTTGAAAATGGCAATTATCCTAATCTGGCTGTTTTTGGATTGTGGGAGGAAACCAGAGAACCCGGAGGAAACCCACCAAGCAGGGGGAGAACATACAAACTCCATGCACACAGACCTGACACAGGAATATATATACTGTATATATACAGCAAAAAAATTTATACACACTTTAGAAAAAGAAAAAATAGTATGATGTATATTATATTAATATAATATTAACAAGTTCATCATACAAAAATCTATATATAACATATAGGACTACATTTAAATACTGTATTTGTACAAGTGTGTATACATTTATTTGGCTGACTCTGTATATCTTTAAAGATAATTATTTAACTTCACAGTGCACATATTTCACTCAAAGTGTGACAGTGTATTAAGAGCAACAAGGTCAGGTTTGGTTGTTGTGCATTGAGGCAAATGAAGTGACAAAGTGTGGAAATAAATACAGAAAAAAATGAAGAGACAAAAATTTTTAAAAGGAAACTAACAGAGTCAACTCTCGTAATATAAACAGATCCAATATTTAGAATATTTGATAATTATTTTAAGATAATTATTTTAATCGTAAGTCAATTTAAAGAAATTAATTAATATTATACATTTGTAAAGTTAAATAATTAATAAATACTAAATAAATATAAAATACACACTAAATAAAAATTTAGAAATACAACTTGAAATAAAGTCCATCTAGTCAGTCTGTCTGTCTGTCTGTCTGTCTTTACCCACCAATCTGTTTGTTGTTTGATGTTGCTATGGATCGTAGGATCCTGCATGCCAGAAAATCTTTCTGTTCGTGATAAGACCAGATTGTGCTGCCTACATGCACACACACACACACACACACACACACACACACGAACCATGGAACACAAACACACAAAATGTCTTAATCAGGTCACAGTGATTTAATCACAGTTGTTTATATCTGTTAAATTTGTTAACTTTCCACACTATGGTTTTTTTCCCATGCAGTTTAATAATCATAGTGTGGTACAACATATACATCACTGCATATGTAAGACGCATTGATACTACAGTACTGCACGTCAGTGTTATATGTGCTGAGGCTTTGAGTTTTACACGGTGTGTTGTGATGCGCCTCGTCTCATGAACTGATATCCGTTTTCAGGAATCCTACTGTATGTGGGCAGATAATAACACGCTATAAGACACAGTGTGCACAAATGTCTAGGAATGATTCATACATTCAGTTTTCTTACCACTTATCCTGTTTTCAGGCTTGTGGGCGGCCTGGAGTCTCTCCCGGGGAACTCAGGGCACATGGCAGGGGGAGCAGGGCAGGATACAGGAGCGCACTCGCACACACACACACACACACACACACACACACACACACACACACACACACACACACACACACACACACACACACTCACTCATACACTACAAACAATTTGGAAATGCAAATCAGACTAGACTTCATGTCTTTGAGCTGTAGGAGAAAATTACGTGCCTGTAGGAAACCAACCAAGCATGCGAGCTGAGATTCAAACCCACAACCCAGGAGGTGCGAGGCAACAGCACCGCCGTATCGCCGTAATATAACTTATATTAATTTGTAATATGTATAGTTATATATATATTGATAGAGTATAGATAGAGTTAATATAAATAGAGTTTAAACATATGGGGTCCCCTTATAGTTTTATTATAACACAATATAATTTTAGTGTGAAATTAGCAGCCCTTGATGGTGTCCAAGCTCTAGTGAAACTCTGTGATGAGTGCATTAGTGTATCAGGGGATTATATAGAGGAATAAAAAGAGTTTTTACTCTCAGGACTGTGTTCTGTTATTCTGTACAATCAAAAGTCCCGGTATGACTCGAACGCCCCTCATATATCAAGCGTGGTGGTAGTGTTGTGGAGCTCGGTGTTTGGTAACTGGGTTAAATTTTACTCAGGCTTCTCTCATAAAAAAAATATATTTTTTTCAACATCCAAGACTAGAACTTAATTTATTAAGAAGTTCTGGTTACCATGGTTACAGGACAAAATATCTGATGTTGTACTGTATGTGTTACAGGTCCTGTGTTCTGATTTGCACAAATAAGTCATGATTAATTTGAGAGAAATTCCACATTACTGACGGTGAGAACGAGACACCAAACTAACAAATGAGTAAATCTCAGCATCCTAGTCTCAGACTTAACATGGACTCAAGTCACGTGTGATGTTAGACTCCACCGGCTCTGGTCTAGACTCGATCTTGGTTTAGAACCCAAATTTAGCGGTCAAGTTTTTTTTTAAGATTAAGTAAGGAAAATAAGAAAAGCCTTCTTTTTATTTAAAAATTTATTTCAAAAATTTAATTCAAAAATTTAGGGGAAAAAAAACAATTAGGTATTTCTTCTTATAAAAACAGAAGTTCCTTGTATTCCGTCTTTTCATCCACACACAAACTGTGCTGCAGCTCACTAAAACTGGACCTTCTGGAAAACTCCTTCCAGGTAAAGATGTTCAGAATCTCTGTTTTCAGGGTTAAAGTGCGGACACGAAAAAAACTAAGTTTTCACCTGGTAAGAAAAGAATTTCAGGCTTCTGATTAGTGAACATGGCGTTACAGTTTGTGGTACAGTTTCTTTGTTTTTGTTATTTTCATGTGGATGAAGGTTTTTAAAGAACGAAGGAGAAAAATCCTGTTTTTAAACTGATGCGTATGTGTGGACCAGGCCTTAAAGAGTGACGATATTTCTGTAACTGAATGTACAGGGTTAATAATATTTTGAACATTTAACATTATTATATATATACAGTATTATATTGTACGGTATATTAAAGTACTGTGTATTTTTCCATAAGCAGCCCACATGATATCTGGATTTCCTTTAAGTTTAGATATAACCTAAAATCTCTTTTAGTGATTAAAATTGATTTAGTTAATTGCTTTAGTGAAATCTTTAAAACATAAAAAAAAAAAAAATGTTCAATGCATGAAAAATGCATCAATATGGATGTATAAAAAGTAGGATGAAATTAAATATATATTTATCACAAGCAGTTCATCAGCTTGACAGTTAAAGAACAGTGTAGATACTGTAATTATAAACCAGGTCATACAATAAACAAAGAAGAAAGAGCAAATTTAATGAAATTAAGGAGTAAAAGAGGAGAAATGTTCTCTGGAACTGACGGCTTATTTAAATGATGCAGGGAGTGGAGGGTGATCTCTCTCTCTCTCTTAGTGTCTTTGTATAAGAGATCTCGCCATAATCATGCACCGTTTTTAATATCTTTACGATATTTAAAAATTTTCCTCAAGATTACAGCCATGGAAATACATAATGTGTCCAAAAGTATGTGGACACCTGCCCACCACACCCATATGCTTTCTGCATGTTGAACATCCCGGGTTCAAAACCACAGGCATTAATTCAGAGTCTGTCTCCTCTGCTCTCTTCTCTGAAGACTTTCCACTAGATTTTATAGCGTGACTTTGTGTCCTGCAGCGCCGTCATACTGGAACAGGTCTTACTTTTTTTTGCATTTTTTTTATTACTTGGATTCGAAATATGCTTTCATTTTCTCTTTGTATTGGGCCGAGGCCAGTAATAAATTAAAATAAATAAAATTAAATAAAATTAAATAATAAATAAATAAATAAATAGAATAGAGAGGGGGGAAAAAGAGAAAACACATCAGATATCTGATCCTGTAGCAAATAAATAAATAACTATTGCGATTGAATTTGTAATTTCTTTTATTATAAAGAAAAATTATATAATTTTTTCATAAGAAAGTCTTTTTAGATTTACCATTTAGTGATCCAGCTTTTGCCACATTTGGCAGCAACAACTGCAATCAAGCGTTTGTGGTTTTATGTGGCATTTTTAAGAACTTGGACAAAACTTTTCCAGCAAATAATATTGTGTTTTTCTGTAAAATTAAAAAATAATTAATATTAATTGTCAATTGTATAAGCTGAAACAACTCCACATAACAAAATAGTTTATTCAATCCTACTAATAATGATTTTTGTTTGATTTGATAAAGTGTCCCCACTAGACCTGAGGAAGTCCTTGACCAGAACAAGGGTTCAAATAGCTAAATAAAAAAAAAAAAAAAATTTAAAATATATGAAAAAAAATCTCTTAATAATTAATTAAAATTTTTAACTAAATTGTTTTCATTTGCTGATTTGTGTCCTGAGTTTCTATCAGACATTTCTAGAAAATAAATCAATTCATGGAATCTGTCCAGCTGCTCAGGTTCTTGTAAGTTTGATCATTATTTATATTTTAAAGATTCGACATTAATACTGCTGTGGTCACGACCATAAAATGTCAACACTGTATCTCTTCAATTATATTAAATTTGGGGTAATTTGTAGTAAAAAAAATAATGAATTTCAAGCACATTAAATATGCATCTAGCAAATTATGCAAAAACAAACTGGTTCTCACATACATTTCAGAAGTCACCTGACATAATGTGGGATTTTGTCAACTCGAGCG
Organism: Clarias pachynema; assembly: GCA_030014365.1. Classification (NCBI taxonomy): domain Eukaryota; kingdom Metazoa; phylum Chordata; class Actinopteri; order Siluriformes; family Clariidae; genus Clarias; species Clarias pachynema. The sequence continues at coordinate 18,833,644 of JAQMYL010000023.1, read as the reverse complement.
TCAAGACGTCAACTCTGTCAGGAAATTCATCTGACTTATTATGTGACGGTGTTGTCAAATATATCCAAAGTAGGTTTCATTTCACTACTTAAAATACTTTTTACATCTTATATATATATATATATATATATATATATATATATATATACACACAGTATATATAATTCTATATAATTCCCCTGTTCTGCTCAGTGGAAGTTCATGTGAAACAGACAACATTTTTGAAAGCAACCCTACATGATGCAGCCTTTCCGGATAAAATCACATTTCTTTAACCAAATGCTTTGATGTGAACATTATTCTAAGATAAAAGGCGTAAAACACCATATAAAGACTATATAAAGAATAAAGTTATCCTCTTTTATACACGTCATGGAAAAAAACAAAAAAAAACAAGAAGGCTGACAGACGGGTTCATACCAGACACTAGATTTCTGAAAGTACGAGTAGAACAATCATAAACTCTGTTCATTACAGGATGGAGTTGAAGCTATTTAATTTTCAGATAATACTGAAAGTGACCTAAGAAGGTGAATCCTCAACCTTCAGCTCGAAACTTGAAATCGATTATCTGTCTCATTTCCGCAGCACTGCGTGGCAGTCGGTGTCATCAGCATATCCATTGTTGTCTGCTACAAAGGAACGTTATTTAAGTCGGAGACGTTATTGATTGCCTTGCAGTTCATAGTTATGCTACGATCTCAGCGCTTCACCTTCCACGTCCTTCTTCATGTGACAGAAGCAGAGGACAGATGTGTTACCTGATAAACTCTAGACCATCTCCTCCACACGGTGCACGACAAAGACTAATGTCAAAATATCATGAATAAAGTAACAGTGTAATTCCACTGCTGTATTACACAATATCAATATGAACAAAGAAAAAAAACAATATGAAGCCCTTTGGTTTGGTGGTGGGGGGGGGGGGGGTGTACTGCTGTGTCCGAAGTCTGTTTAATAAGATGGATTAAAACATAAACGGCAACGTT
>JAQMYL010000023.1:18809776-18819938 GCA_030014365.1 Clarias pachynema | reverse complement strand
CCCCCCCCCCCCCCCCCCCCCCCCCCCCCAAAAAAACAAACAAAACAAACAAACAAACAAAAATGAATCAACCGGTTCATGTGAACGCTGTCCCTAATCTGGTACAGGTGAGAAAAAAAAGAAAAGAAAAAAAAAAAAAAAAGACATGTATAGACAAAACCAAGAATATAAAGGTGTCATTTTTATTGCATATATCACAAATATGAAGACGACCGCCGGGGTCCAGCCTACATCACGGCTAACTCGATCCAGGCCAATGGACAGGCTTCTCGGAATTAGCAGCAGGTTTAAATACTTTGATTCATACATTAAAATAAAAAGTGTAGTGTACAGCTTTTTGTGGAAAATAAAAACAAACAAAAAACAATAAACAGGGAATAATGATAATAGCAGCAAAAGGACATTACATAGTAATAAATATATATATAAAAAAAAAAAGATCAAGTGGTTGCACAAAAAAAAAAAAAAAAAGTTGGCTCAATTTTATTTTAATTTTAATGAACCCGAGCACTGCTGTATATAATGAAATCTCTATGACCTCTCTATGCTGGTAATACTTAACGCAATAACAGGGCTGTCTGAGCGTTAACGCAATAACAGGGCTGTCTGTCTGCACCCGGCTTTATTCTAGTCTAGTCTAGTCTACAGAAAAGCTGTTTTTGTTTCTTGATCTCGTCTTTAATTCAACGACTGATGGCTTGTAGAAAGACTGGACACCCCGTGCCCTAACGCCGAGATGGAAAAAAAAAAAAAAAAGTTAAAAAAGTAATAACACAAAGCGAAGAAGAAGTGAACAAAAACATACTGGAGTCACGTATTCCTGAGGACGCGTGACTACCAGAGCGTGGCTGTCGAAATCATTGGCTTCGCTCTACAGAGCACGAACGTCACTCCGTCTCTTCTCAGAATGAAAAAGAGAAACAAGAGATTGTTATACGGTATGGTCTAGCAAAAGTGCCACGAAGAACGAGACGTCTGTTCCCGGAGAGACGCGCTTCTATAAACAAGCCTTGAAGAGGATGCGAGAACCGGAGCAGTCACAAACAGTTAATGCTAAAAAACTAAACGACGTTGTCCAAATCCACTTAAGGACTACACAACCTTCAACTGAGACGTTTCCAAAACACACCACGCGCTGTTTACGGGAAGGCCGAGCACGCACACGCACACACACACACACACACGTCTGGGAAGTTCTGTGGGACACAAAGTTCTGAAATATTTCTGTAAACTGATTTTATGTGCATGGCATCGTTTTGTGCATGGCATCGTTCAAGCTCTAAAAACACGAATAGAGAAAAAAAAAAAAAAGGAAATGTGATGATCAGGAGAAAAAAATAATAATAAATGTGCAATGTGCAAAGTTAAGAATTTACTTACAAGAAGTTATGAAGAATACTGGCGCATTCAAAAGACAAATTCTGCCACTGGACAGGACGTCCATGGGCTTTACTATTGTGTATACTGTAAGTGATTCTATGCGCCTTTAGAAATGTGCTTCTGTTAATCAAAAGACACACACACACACACACACACACACACACACACACACACACACACACAGAGACAGACAGACAGACAGACAAACACACACGTAGCCATTTAGTGAAAAGTCCAAAGACATGGTAAGCATTCTTGTACTGATCATAAAGAAAAAAAAATTAGTTGCACGTAAAAAAAAAAGAAAAAAAAAGTGTAAATTATAAAATAAAAAAAATATAATGCTGACACACAGTATAAGAGACGGTCATCACTGAAATACACACTGTTGTTCGATAAGGAGCCAAAAATGAAAAGACAAAAAGGGTGCCGTCTGTACACGTCACTGATTTCAGATATAAAAACGAGACCTCCTGTCTGTTTACGGTTAAAAGATCTCCGAGATTAAAACACGTCGGTCCACGCGCGCTCGGGGGAAACATCGCGACCCGGATAGGACTTACTGCAGTGATCAGTCTTAGTCTTAAAAACCTCTGTCATGTGACCGCGTGATGCTGAATAAACCCCACTCGTACAACGTCCTGGTACCGCTTTCATCATCGTAATGCAAAATGAAACCCATTCGACTCACAACGGAAATAAATAATCCTTGAGCAGCCTGGAAATGTGTGTTAAGTGTTTGTGTGTGTGTGAAAGTGTGTTTGTAAAAACCCAGGCTGTGTGTGTTTGTGTGTGTGTGTGTGCACATGAGTTAGTGGCCCTGTGTAGCGCTGCCTCTCTGCTCTGTGCTCCCGGGAGAGGGTCAGCTGGCCTTTTGCTCCAGCCTGCAGGGCGGCGCTGTTCTGTCCACTCCGAGGAAGAGTCAGGGAGAGAAGAAGAACCGGGGTCGAAGGGGCTGTTAGACGGGTTAGCGGACGCCGGCTGGACAAAACGGTTCACTCGACAGCGAAGCCACACGTCTCCTCGACGGCAGTCAGGAGCTTCTCGTAGAGCTTCTCGTACGACTCGTAAGGCGGGATGTCGATGCGGTTGAAGCTGAAACACAGAAACGTGTGTCACCTTCAGGAGGGGGGTGTGGGGGGGATCGATCACACCAACAGCTTAGAGAGGGTGGGGTAATTAATTTTGCAGTAGGACTTACCATGTGTGGGCTTTGGGCAAGTTGTCCGTGTTGGCATCGATCAAGTGGATAGTAAAGAGCCTTGGTCCTGCAGAACCTGTAGAACCTTACAAACATACATTCTAGTTATCACTGTTCGCGTTCTGGTTACAGAGGAAACAGCTCGACTCGGGCATCAGGGAACTGATTTAATAACAAACTTGGAGTTTTTCCTGCAAATGACGTTTTAACTGCGGCACAAAAACATGATCTACATACTGCAGTATTTATCTTCATGTAAAACCCTAAAAATCAATCAATCAATCAATCAATCAATCAACCCAAATATATGAGCTACTACTAATTCTGATATTTTTTCCCCTAAAACTATAGCTTTAAAAATTAATGATTTAAAGATTTTTAGAAAACAATTGTGTCTTAGCGTATTAAACAGTTATAAGTTATAATTATAATGACTACAAAACATCATGTTACAATAAAACACCAAACCAAGATTAAATAAATAAATTAAACAGTAAAATATGAAACGCAAACACTACCTGCTGGCCAGGACTGTTCAGGTATTTAAATGCCTGGTTTTTTTGTTTTTAATGTCATCATTATTTTAAATAAATTATATTTTATTATATAAATTTAAATATTCAAATAAACAGTGTGATTCACATCTCTCGGTCACATGTCTCAGCCCACAAAGGGGTTTTAATAAATGTATACACACTTACACAGGAAAAGAAAAACTTGTATAAATATTTTAATACTAAATTAATTGCTGTTTGTTATATATTAATCTATGAGATAATATAACAATAACAATATGATAATATTATTATTAATATTATATGAATATAATATACATCATACTATTTTTCTTATCTTGAAGTGTGTTGGCCGACTCTGTATGTGTAAATTTATAAATTGTTTATAAAATGTATTGTTTTATTTATTTATTTATTTGCCTATTCTGTCCCTAAAACTCCTAAGCGGGCTGAGAGCAGTACATCACACTGTTTGTTAGAATATTTTAATTAACATTTTATATGTTTAGAGGGAAAAATAATGTTTCAGGGAAAAACAATTTGAAATTATTTAGCAATAACTCATGTAAGTCTCCTAAATGCCTTAACTTGTGCTCACGATAAATCTGTGGATGTCTGTCTCCTTTTTAAAGAAGCTCAAAGGAAATCAATCGACACACACATTCACGTGTTGTATTCTATAACGTGAGGACGTGGTGGTGTGTGAGACGTGCGCATGGCTCGTGTGTTAGCCACCTTGCAGTGCTTTGAAGCCTTGGAGAGGGACGCGCGTCGAGCCGGTGACGAACTGGAGCAATCTGCCCCTCCGCTCCTCGTCGAACGACTCCACCGCCTGCCAGAACCACTTCACTATGTTACTGTCGGCCACGCAGTGCTTCAGCCGCGTGTTCACCTTCCAGTCGCTCAAATCGATCTTCCCAAGTCCTCCAATGATCAGCTGCGCGCACACACACACACACACACACACACACACACACACACACACACACACACACACACACACACATAGACATGTTTAAACACGCTGAACTGCAGCAGACACACTTCAGATGGCTGATTATCCTCGACACCTACTTAACTAATAATTACTCGTCATTAACGTCATTAATTCGTTCAGTACCTCGAGTTCCTTGTGGTCAAAAGGCTTGAGCAGGTGCTGTGGGATGAGCTCGTTGAAGCCCTTCTGAAGAGCCAGGAACTGCGCCTCGATGCCTCTCATGAACCTCCAGTTCACGTAGAGCCTAAAATAAATAAATAAAATGAAATCATCAGATCATATCTTTGTGATTACGCCATGGAAACAGAACCGCACCGCAATCAATCGCACCGCAGGGCCGTCAGAGAACAACTTATGAATCGCTCAACATCTCAATCTTACATAAAGAGCGGCAGATCAGAAGTCCAGCATCACTCCATCACAATGACAGCAAGGGATTAAAAAAAAGAAATAAAAGTGGAGGCCTGTTTGAACTCGCTGCCAAGTTCACCTCCAGTGCTGCCCTCTGCTGGCTACTTAAAGAAACCTCTTCTCTACATAAACATTTAGTAAGAAATATTTAAAAAGACCAACAAAAAAAAAAAACACAGGGCACAGCTTAAAACAATTCACAAGCCAAGAGATTACTGGGACAAATATTCTTACACCTTTAGACGTGGGTTATTAAACAATAACATGGACTAAAGTCCATGAAGAAGAGGAGAAACGCCTGGCGAGATTCAGAAAGTGCTTGGACCCCGAACACAGCGCATGCAAGATTTGTTACGAGCCAAACAAATACGAAGACCTCAGGAATGCCTCCTGGTAAAATACTGCCTGAACGCACACCACCGGAGCGCCGCGTGCGCCGCTTTATCACCGGCTAGCTCTGCATTTCTGTCATACCTGACATATTCCCTTTTATTCTCCTCCGTCACCGGGATGTTTCTGCCGTTGGGCTTAAGCTCATGCTGGAGGAATTTGCCGAAAGCGTTGTGTTCCACGCAGAACGTATGATCCAGAACAGATGTGATGTCATTTTCCCTGCAAAAGAAATTAAACATAGCAGGTCAAGAATTTCATTAGATGCTTGAGAACCGAACGACTTTCGCTTTTAAACAGGTTTGAATTAAAACCTAATATTAATCACTTTGAATAAAGAATAAAACCACATCAGTCGTGCTGAAAATTTAAAAACCTGCCCAGCTGTCCTTACTGTGAGTTGAAATATGCAGCAGAAATTGTAGGTACAGTGTTGGATTTGGGGTTTTATGAAACAATAAATCAAAATAACAAGCGAATCTAAATGTTATCTGATGTTAAATAATGTGATACATGCAGCAATTTCACTCTATATAAACCCGAACCTCAGCGGAGTCATGATTACGTTTCCGTATTTACTTAGAAAACCAACACATGCCATAGTTTCCACAAATCACACACAGACAAAATAAAATGAAATAAATAAATAAACAGAATAAAATAAATTCACTGAGTGGATTTAAATAAGACAATACCCAAGTGGCTTTGATTGAATAATTACTGCAGCGATTAATATAATTCAGCTGCAACTGTTCTTTCAACTAGAACTCGTGAGTAACTTTAATTTTGGAAAATCTCGTAGTTTGGGAAAAGATGTTACGGTGTTTCAGACGAGACAAATTATTGTCCTGCATCAAAACAACAACGAAGACAACAACTAAGGAGATTGTGGTTTAAGAATCCTCCAACGTTATTAAAACTTTGGAGAATTGTGCAAATCCGTCGACTTTAATGAAGAAATCCGGTGAGCACAAAACTTAGGAATGAACGTAACGGAAGATCAATTTAAAGACACGAAGGGACTTACAGGACTGGGACTAAAGAAAAGGCTTCAGTTTGCTAGGGAGCAAAAAGACTGGACTTTAGAGCGATGGAAAAAGGTCATGTGACCTGACGAGTCCAGATATAGTCCAGCCTATTCCAGAGTGATAGTTGTGTCAGGTTAAGAAGGGAAGCGAATGAAGCATCTTCCTTAATGGCACGTCTTTGACATCTGGTGGAAAAGTCTCTACAGAGCGTTTGGACTCCAGCGACATTGATACCAGATCTCGGCTAAAAATTTAATCAGCGATAGATGGGAATCAAGGTTATGACTTTGCATAAGGTTTTTAAAACAATCCCATAACAAATGCGCACCATAATCATAATTAAAGGCTAAAGGTTTTTCTTTTAAGGCCCGGTGTATTTTATTGACTGGTGAAACCAATCAGAATCACTGATCTCAGCTATACTGAGACGACGGCTTGCCAAAGGACGAGTGGTTTCCTGTTGGATGAGAAATAACAATCCGGATCTGTAAATGCTGATATAAAATGTTCTTCTTCCCTCTGACAAGCGTCTCATTTTAATCATTTTTGCAGTGGATCATAACTTAAATCGTTAAACACCATCACCACGACTGTTCATGCGTCCAGAGCGAACGAGAGCGTCTCACACAAATCAATTTAACTACACGGTGACTTTACTGAGTACGCTTCCTCATCCTGTAGTCAAGCTGATTCGCACCGCTGTCTAAAATAACCTCAGCTGTTATTTTTACAGATAATAAATCTATAATCTGTTATAATAAATTCTATAAATCAGATATCAGTGGGCTGCCTTTTGAGTTTTTGAACTGACATTTGAACTAAAGACGACACGTGAAAATCTTTATAGAAATCAGACAGAACTGATGATATTACAATTATTATTGCACAAGTGTGATTCTGGTACAACTCCTAGTGCCTATTAGTCATATCTGCTAAGAGGGCGGGGTCTGACATAAATCAAGAGCCCCTCATAATTCAACAGCTTTATAACAGTCCAAGAGAACATCAGACGTGTGCTCATGGGCTCGGGTTTTTGCTCCGTCACTCACAGAATCCAGACGAGGCTTTTGTGGAGCTCGGGGTCGACGGTCTCCAGGTCAGAAAGCTGGATGGGTTTCCCCAGGAGCTGCTTGTAGAAGGGCAGCGTGAAGCCTCCGTTTATGTAGTGCCCATGAAACACGGCCAGGCCCATGATCCGCCCCACAAAGTGGAAGTATGATAAGTGGTCCTGAAACACAGATTTTAAATAATAATAATAAATCAATAAAATTATCATTGATCATGTCACCATAAGCCAAGAGCTGACTATTTATGTTTTTAAGCTTTCTCTTAACAGAATGAGGCGGGTAATAACGACGCCACACACAGGGTTGATGGACGAGTCGGGGTTGATCTGCAGCGTGTAGATGTTATCTGTGGAGTACTGGAACAGGCCGTAGTACGGATTGAGCATCTCATGGCACAGGAGGTACAACCACTCCCTGCAGGAAGAGACGGGAATTAATTCAAGCAATTCTAGCGGATCTGTGAGATACAGTGCGAGAACCCTGAAACAGCGCACGCTCAGTACCGGATCCATTCTGTGGAGGGTTCTTACAGACCAAAGGTCTCACCTCGCCACGCCGCCGTAGTCCAAGCCTTCTTCTCCGCGGAATTTAACCATCAGCCTCTTCTTCAGGTCCTTCGGTCTCATCTTCATGATCTGCCTGTACGACTCCTGCGGGACACACAGCATCGTGTTTACAGCAGCGCCACTCGCTGGCAAGAGGCAACAACTTCGGACGTACGCAGTGTAATGGGATTCAGTGATGCACTTCACTTCAGGGTTGTTGTTGTTGTTGTTTAAATATACTTGGGTGATGTTGACATTTCTTTTATACTGTAGACCTCACAATGACCTCTATCTATTTAAAACTTTAGAAACGAAAGCAGTGTTTTTTAATCAGTGACTAAATCTAGAAAAGTTTAAGAAGTGTAGAAATGAAAAAAAACAAAAAAACAAAAAAAAAACTGAGAACGGCTACAAAAGTATACATTTCTTACATTCTTAAATTTATATCAGGAATTTTTAATTCTGTAAACGCACGAGGAGCGTTCAAGTCAAACCAGGACTAAGTGATGAAATTTCTGTTGAATGGAGGCGTAAAAACAGTACGGTGATGAGACTCTTAGCCGCAGTAAAACATTTGACCGGCACAAACGTTTTAAAGGAGACTGTCCTGTGAATATTCACTGAGTGGAACGCCTGACCCTTGAATATTAACAGATTTGTGAAGGAGACGCATCTGTCTGTGTGAACTGTACACACACTCATTCACCAACACCACTTGTACATTACAGGAACTTATCTGGGAGATATTGCCACGCGCCCCCCCCCGTACAGTCCTGACCTCGCTCTAAGGCATTTACACAGGTTTAGAAAAGCTATTAAAGGAGTTCCTGGGAGGCCGGTGTTTCAGACGTAAATCAGACAATAAGGCAGACCTGATTATGGCTCCAGTGTACTGAGAGAACTGAGAAACACCTTGATGGTGTCCAAGCTCTAGTGAGACACTGAGATAAGTATATTAGTGTATCAGGAGATTATATAGAGAAATAAAGTGAGTTTTTACTCTCAAGACTGTGTTCTGTTATTCTACAATCAAAGGTCCCAGATTGACTTGAACAACCCTTGGACATTGTTAAAAGTGCTATACAAATAAACCTGAATTGAACTGGACATACAACGAAGTCTAGATTTACAGTCATGTTTAAGAAACTGGTTAATGTTCTTTTTATTTCAGACACAAGACAGACTCGAGCTCAAACAGAACCAGTTCTAATACTTTTTTTCCATCTGTAGTCAGTAGTCTATCAGAACCGGCCCAGAACTATTGCTGCACTATAGAGGAAATCATCTCTGAACGGAACGTCAGGTCTGTCACAAGTGACGTGAAATCAGACGCCATTACACTTTTAAACACATTTTTGCCTCCAGACGTTCGGTGTATCCTGTATATCAATCAGAAAACAACGCGGCTCGACACGGCATCGAATCAGACCCGAGATCGCCCGTCTCCCGGGCCGAGTCAGTGCCGATTGTCGTCGCGCCTCTTAACTGTAACCCGTGAAGGTCGGAGGTATTTGTCTGGAGGTTATCTGTGAGTCTCCTGACACGGCTGTACAGAAGTGAAGGAGTATAAACCCGACTCTCTCCTCAGGCTAATAAGTCATTTCATTGTAGTAATGTGTAATATTCACTCAGTTAATTACTATTTGGATTGTGTTTAGTCGGGGATGACGTGCAGTATTTATCCCTCACTTACTCGATCTGAGAACCTGCAGTATTTACTCACCGAGTTGGAGCACGTGCAGTGTTCGTTTATTAATTAATTCATTTCACTTTACTGAAAAACTCGGAGTTTTTCCTTGCCACTGTCGCCGTCACCCTCGGCTTGTTCATCAGAGACATTTCATTCATCATTCATTCATTCATCTCATTATTATCTAGACACATTTCTCACACATACACACTTCCAAACATTTTCTTTTTTTTTTATTTCTTTAATTTTTGTGAAGCTGCTTTGAGACAATGAACATTGTTAAAAGCGCTATATAAAATTTTTTTTATTTAATTTAATTGAATTGTTTCACTCCAATTGAAATTTTCACTCCAAATCATTTTATGCACGAACACAAGGGTGAGTCAAAAATTATTCGCACTCGGTGATATTAAAACCCCTGTTAGCCACACTGTTATATCTGGTATTTCCTTCAGGATAAAATAAAGTATCTATCTGTCTGTCTGTCTGCTTGCCTGTCCGTCTGTCTGCTTGCCTGTCCGTCTGTCTGCTTGCCTGTCCGTCTGTCTGCTTGCCTGTCCGTCTGTCTGTCTGCCTGTCCGTTTGTCCATCCGTCTATCTAGTCGTCTCTCCGTCTGTCTGTCCATCCATCCATCCATCCATCCATCTGTCTGTCCGTCCGTCCATCTATCGGTCTGTCTGTCTATCTATCTATCTATCTGTCTGTCTATCTGTCTGTCTGTCTATCTATCTGTCTGTCTATCTATCAATCTATCTATCTATCTGTCTGTCTATCTTGTAGGATCCCCTTTTTCAGAGATCGCAATTTTCATTGGATCAAATCAAATCATTGGATTATGTAATGAGTTAACGAGTATATAAAGATTCAATTCAATTCAATTCAATTTTATTTATATAGCGCTTTTAACAATGGACATTGTCTCAAAGCAGCTTCACAA
>JAQMYL010000023.1:18766048-18779940 GCA_030014365.1 Clarias pachynema | reverse complement strand
TGTAAGCATTTCACTACATATCGTACTGTGTATGACTGTGTATGTGACAAATAAAATTTGAATTTGAATTTGAATTTTAATAGAAACAGATCTTGAGTGATCTCATTATTGACTGCAATTATGGTTAATGTAGAAGAATTCGAGAGCCCCGAATCCAACCCTACTGAACAGTTATTTCGGTGGTTTAGTGGTTAATGTCGCCTTTCACCTCCAGGGTCCGGGTTCGATTCCCGCCTTGGGATCTGTGTGTGAAGTTTTCTCCGGGTGCTCCAGTTTCCTCCCAGAGACATGAAGATTAGGCTAAGTGGCATTCCCAAATTACCTGTAGTGTACGAATGACAATCGGGCGTCGAGCTGGAATCTTGTCCCCTTGGCACGTGGACTGATCATAATACTAAAAAATACATATTTACATTTAGGCATTTGGCAGACGCTCTTATCCAGAGCGACTTACTTTAAAAAAATTTTTTTTTTATATATATCTATCTATATATCTATCTATCTATCTATCTATCTCATTACACATTTGAGCAGTTGAGGGCCTTGCTCAAGGACACACCAGTGGCAACTTGGTGGTTGTGGGGTTTGAACCTGGGATCTCCCGAACCGTAGTCCAATGCCTTAACCACAGAGCTACCCCTGGCCATATATAGATAAAAATACATAAAAATCTGTGTAGGAAATACACCACGTGTTCCTATAATATATTCATCGATTTTTTAAAGTGATGAAAGTACTTGGACAAACTAAAATAATCATAAACTCAATTATATATTTTTTAACATTGGCTGCAAATCCTGAGTCTTAACCTCACACAGATCATCAAGCGCTTGGTTTCTTCCCTGGTGACGTTCTGTCAGTTCCTTACTGCTGCTGTATTTTGCTCTTTCTTGTAATGCTTTGCTTTCTGTTTTGCCATCAGCAAGTGAAATGCAGCTCAAATGGATTCAGGTCAAACGATTGATTTGCTCATTATAGAAGATTCCTCTTTTTTACCGTAAAAAAAAAAAAAAAAAATCTTGGTTTGCTTTCAGAGTGTGCTTCAGGTCATCGTCTGTCCGCACTTTGAAGATTGTTCAATGAGTTCTGAAGCTTTTGGCTGAATCTGAGCGGATGATGTTTTCCTATACGCTTTAGAATTCACCCTTCTGCTTTAGTCAGCAGTCACTTCATCAATAAATCCAAGGCAACCATCCAGCTCCATCTTCAGCCACACTCACCCACGCAATAAGAGGAGGTGCTACGGTTCAGCTCATGAGCAGTCCGTTCCTTTACCGTAGTCGTCTTCTGGTGCGAGTTGATATTTGCTCTAATCTCATCTGTCCATGTGATGATGTTCCAGATCTGCCCAGGTTACCATAGAACCAATATTTTACATCTTTTTATATTCCTACTTGTGAACACTCCTATTGATTGTTGTCTTTGACGCCTCCTTGAGTGTGTTCTTGATCTGGCTAACTGGTTACGAAGGGCATTTTCTCGTTTCCCATGGCCTTCCTGCTGTTGCTTGATAATATTTTTGCTCCTTTTTGACGCCTTTGTTTTTATTTTTTTTTTAACAGTCCTTTGTACTTAATATTAAGAGTTAACTGTAACAATTTTACATGCAAATGCTACACTTGAAATCAACCCTAGAGCTTTTATCTGTTTACAAGGAGTAATGAAAGGACTAACACACACCTGGCCAAGGAACAGCCGAGCAGCCGATTGTCCAATTATTTTGGCCCTTTAATAAGCGGTGATCACTATTCACCAGATCTGTATGTAAATACTCTCAAATTACAGACGAAAGCCCACACTTTGATCTTATATTCAATCATTAGTTTCTGTTGATGCCTTGCTGCTTCTCCGATATTTTTAGCCGATTATTTCAGATACTTTGGCTTCATATGGCAAATCAATAGAATTAAACACAAGACGTTGAATAGCCGGTGAACAAAAAGCCAAAAACATTGAATGTGGAAAAACCTACTGGGTAAAGAAGGAAAAACAAGGAAACAAATACATACTATTTTTTTTAAAAACATGTATATAAAGCACCAATGTGATATTCCAAAGAGCATACTGAATATAAAATTAATATTTAAACAGAATATTGTATTCTTATAAAAAGCTGTGGATGTCAAGCCCTTTGTGTGGGCCGGGATACACCGCCTGGAGGACCTGGATCTGCAAACAGTCACTGTTTTTCCATATCAATCTAAGCACTATGTTTCTGCAGAGCTGATAAAACGTTAACCCTAACACTGCTTGAACTTTCTCCGAGGTGGGATTTAGCAAGCTGTGCTACGCTAGTTTATCAACAAAACTTTAGAAAGTACTCTGCGTGTGAGATTTGAATTAAGATACCGGAGCACAACAGGAAAAGTCAAATAGGAGCAACGACCCTGCAGTCTTGTCCATGGAGTCTTTAGGTTTGTCTTACAGAATAAATTGAGCATACAGTACTGGTCAAAAGTTTGGACACACCTTCCAATTAAATGTGTTTTTTCGTTTTTTTGTGATTTATTTTCTACATTCTAGAACAGTACTGGACAACAACACACAGTCAGTTGTTATTTTTTAAGACATGAACGTCAAAGAAATAAACATCAGGAAACACCATGGAGTTAGAAGGGGTGTACAAACTTTTGATTGGTACTGTATTATTATTATTATTATGTAAATATTTTTAAAATCTGCAGAAACGAAACTGTTAAACTATTTTTCTCCAGCTCGACCCAGGACGAACACTACTATACAACAAACTGCAGTACTGCATTTCTCACCAATATAGACCTGCCATATGCTGTGTTTAATGAAGTGTTGAAGCCACGATTAGAGATTCGTAAAGCTGCATTTATTCACATCACTCGTACGCCATCGATACACCCAGGTTTGTAAGGATCGTGTCATTTAAATGCTTCATTTGGCAAATCCCCCATCATGAGTCACTGCTGGATGCTGTACTGCAAAGTGAAGCAATAAAGATGCCCTCATTTACCACCTCTTAGTGTTGTTTTTCATTTCACGGATTGCTTGCGTTAGCTCCCAGAACATGGCTTTTAAAGGAAACCTCTTTTGTCTTTTCTGAATTACGTTCCACACAACTGTGCTGGATATCATGAATATTTTAAACAGACCTATGTAAACAGACTATAAATAGAGACACTGAAATAGACTTTGCTTTAAATGTTTTAAGGGAAATGCTGGCACAGCGCAACTCTGCCACCTCCTGGAAGGATAAACTATGAACTCTGAATTAGGAACTGAGGGTCGGGGAGAGAATGAAAGGAAATTCTTTCCTAATGCAACAAATTTCATTACAAATGATGTTATTGAAGGCAGCAGAGTGGCGTAGTGGTTAGCACCTCAAGGGTCCAGGTTCGATTCCCGCCTCGGGGTCTGTGTGTGTGGAGTTTGCATGTTCTTCCTCGTGCTTGGTGGGTTTCCTCCGGGTGCTCCGGTTTCCTCCCACAGTCTAAAGACATGCAGATTAGGCTAATTGGTGTCTCCAAATTGCTGTAATGAGTGAGTGTGTACTATAGATTAACAGGGTGTACCCCGCCTCATGCCCTACTGTAAGTCTCCTAGGTTAGGCTCCTTTCCCCCTTCGACCCTGTACACAGAATATATAGAAGCAGTTTAGAAGATGAGTGAGCGAATGATGATGTTATTGACAACAACTTAAGTGGAAGATATAATCTTTTATATATTTACATGAGTTTCAAATTTTCGATTTTGTTTTTGGTTTGCTCCCTTCTTGCTTTAATGACCGTGTGCACTTTAGCTGGCATGAACTCTACAACTGTGGCAAAAACCTTAAACCTCAATTTAAGATCAAATCCATTAGAGTGTCGTCTGAACAAGTGCTTCAGTAGAATTAAAAGACATGGGGATGTTCTACAAAATCACTTAACGTGGTCAATATCACTTAACTGCTTACATTTTATTAGGGCCCTAGATATAGTGCAGAATCTTTAATATGAAATATTTATGATTTTGGATTCACACATTTATAATGTGGTCTCAGACCTTTGGACACTACTGTACACACTGTACGCTCTGTCCAATGTCTATAACGCTTATCCTGTGTTGGGTCACAGCACACACATTCACACCCTGTTAGAGAAAACCAGAAGTCAGATTGAACCTGAAACCCTGAAGGTGCGATGCAGCCATTTTAACCACTAAGCCACACCTTTCATGCACTGTGGTGGAGTGAGTACCTTTACCACCTCAGATGACGGTTCTGAGAGTAAACACTCCCTTCATTTCTCTATATAATCCCCTGATACACTAATGCACTTATCACAGTGTTTCACTAGAGCTTGGACACCATCAAGGTACGTAGAAAGTTCTCTCAGTATGCCAGAGCCGTCATCGGACTTCTTGAAATACCGTCCTCCCAGGAACTCCTTTAATGGCCCAAACACGTGGAGACGTCTTAGAGCGAGATCGGGACTGTACGGAGAATGTGGCGATAACTCCCAGCCGAGTTCCTGTAACATCCTTCATTTAAGTGAAATTTCATCACGAGTCCCAGTTTGACTTGAACTCCCTTGTATATGTCCTCCACATGTTTGCTTAGGTTCCTTCCAGGCTCTCCAGTTTCCTCCCCAAAACAGGCATGAATGTGGATTGATGATAAATGGACTGAAGACAAATTGAATTTAAATTACTGTTAGTGTGTAAATGTGAGTTCATGGTACACCGTGAAGCGCTGAATTATTCAATACCAATATTTTATGTTATATAGAACAACAGAATGGAAAGCGACCCTATAAGCTTAAATGGAAAATTCTAACAACAAGACTCTCTTTAGATAAATCATTAATGATATACTCAGACTTAGTCTCTAATCGTTCGCCGTGTCCACTCGTCTCAGTCAGCACTCGGGCAGCTGGGTTTCGTCCCAGTGGAGATCAGAGTCCACGTCTAGGATTATATTAAGAAGTCGTGTATAACCTTCGCACAAATGGGGATACTCGCTTAACAAGCGTGTACTCGTTAAGAATATCTTAAGAGTGTCCAGATAACAGTGTGTATGTTCACAGCTTTGTGTAAGTATGCTTAATGACCCCAATTACATCCACACGCACTCAGAGTCGATCATTTATCTGGGCTTTGCCTGATTGTCTGGGATTAACCTAACATCCTGACATTACAAGCGAGATATCAAGGGCGAATATTTCTGCTTGACTTCACAAGACAGCTGCGTGATGTTTCTTACACTGGACCACAACTACATGATACATAATATAAGTGGATTTGATGAGAATGATTATTAACTGTGGATTCAATAATGAGTATAAAACAATTTCATCCTGTGATAAACATGCATCCATGTTCATTGTGGTACAAATGATACACAAATATAAAATTTTATGAAAAAGCAACAATAACAGACAAGGCAGATTATTGTTGTTGACTGTTGGTCAAAGAAATGGAATTTAAAGGCAGCAAGAGTCAATATGGTCTTGAATTCCACTTCAGAGGTTATGATATTGATTATGTGCAAGAATTTAACTGCAGTTTAGTAATTTAGTATTTATTAATACTCTGTGTCACTGGGGAATGGGAAATAATGGGAAAACACATTTTGTGCATTTTGTTTTGAATACCCTAAAAGGTCAAGGCATGAGTTCCCTCAAGTCAAGGCAATCAAGTTATGGTCCCTAGACAGAACAGCTCCACTCATAATGGCCGTCTTAATAGTTATGACCAAACCAGGAGACCCACAAATCGTATAAAACAGCTTCTCACACCATCGTGTGCTCCTCGCCGTACCGTGATCTGGTAAGTAAACATTCACTCACTCTTTAATAAAGCCGAATTTTCTACCAAAAGTGTTAGAAAGTATCCTGTTCCATTTTTATTGCCTCTGATGCAGTTTGAGTGGAGCGTGTTGTCTCTTCTGTTTGGTCGGTGTTGGTGTAGAGGAGCTGGGCCACCATGCCAGGTGCCTACAGAGGCGAGTGTGGGGACGATGTGGACCCCATGGCCTTCCTGGTTCCTTCGGAAAAAAGAACGGCTGGACGTCATGAACAAGTCCTACAACATTAAGGGGTCGTGCTGGGTGAAGGACGAAAGGGAAGGCTTTGTCGCAGGAGAGATTCAGGCTGAGGATGGTGACAAAGTCACAGTGAAGACGTCCAAAAACATGGTACGCCTCTTTCATTAAGGGTCTCGGGTGAACCCGATAAAGGACACGCCGGATTTTGGTACTAATGTGCGTTTTCAATGGAAACATGTCTCAGTTCATGTGTAGCTGAATTCTGCTGAATTTCTCTTTAGACCCTGACTTTGAACACGAAGTCAGTGTGTCAGACAACCTTTGTTCATGCTTATGTAGATCCTCATACGAGTGTATCCTCATACACTCGTATGAGGATCTACATAAGTCCAAATCCATATCTCATTAAATGTTGGCGTGCAAGCAAAACCAAAAAACAGTAACCATGTGACCTGCAGTAACCATTCTGCAGGCCTACTCTGGGCTTTTCTGTGTTACTGTGAACCCGTACAAATGGCTTCCGATTTATGGGGCGAAAGTTGATCTGATGTATAAGGGCACGGAGTGAAGCTCCTCCTCGCCTTTTCTCCATCCCTGACAATGCATACCATGATATGATGATGGGTTATTTATTTTTTAAGTTTTTGCATAGTGTATCTAAGCAATTTTTGGTGTCTCTGGTTTTAGAGCAAGAAAATCAGTCGTTGCTTATCATGTAAGTATTTTTCACTAATATTCCTATTTATACACCGATCAGCTATAACATTAACACATTAACATTCATTATCAATTATATACCAGTAACCTGGTGACAACTTATGCGCACTGAAAGCTCACTTACTGTATACCCACAGGGACCAAAGGCCAGGCTGTCCACTCCGATCCTACAACACAAATCATCTAAAACATCAGTGCTGCCCATGATAGAAAGGCACCAGAAGACCCAGTTGCACCACAGCCTTGTGGGACAGAGTCAGAGGGCAAACAGCCCAAAGTTGCTGACCCGGCCTCCAAACTCCCCAGATCACAATCCAATGGGATGCACCAGACAACTATGTGGATCCACGGAGGTCTCACTTCGCAGGCACCCAAATCATCCATTGCCAAGATGCCCAACATCGCAGCACATATCCAGAGATCTTGTGGAGTCTCGACCCGAGGGACCAGAGCTGCCCCGGTGCCACAAGGAGAATCTACACAATACTGGGCGTAATGTTTTGCGTTGTAATGTTATGGCTGAAGGTGGAATTTTCATATGTATTGGTTTATTTTGAAATTCTCTAACTCCTTTTTTAAACTCCTCACTGGTCAGACTGGAAGAAAGACTAAGAACACCAAAAAGGTCATCCAGTACTTCGCCAACGTGGGCGCCACCGGAGGGAAACCACCTCCGGATTCCAAAGTAAGCAAAAGTGATTGATGTTCTCCTGTGTAACACAAACCCCCATGCTTAGTTTCAGCACATGTGAGTTATGACAGCGTTTGATATTGATGGTGTAAACGTCGTCTCGCAGGGCTCTCTAGAGGATCAAATCATCCAGGCGAACCCGGTCTTGGAGGCTTTCAGCGACGCCAAAACCATCAGGAACAACAATTTCTCTCGTTTTGTGAAGGTTTATTATAGTTTTTTTTGTTCTTTTACGTTCCAATTCCAAAAAACACAGTATGAAGTACACACTGGAGGGAAATGCCATTTCATTCTGAATAACTCTTGTGATATTTCTTCTAGAGGAAATTTATCCGTGTACACTTCGGGCCAACAGCTAAGCTGGCCGGTGCAGACACTGAGAGTTGTAAGTGTCTAAAATGTACTCATCACTTCATACAGGTTTGGTTAAAAAAAATTCTGACAAGACACTATGGTGTTCGCTTGAAGATCTTCTGGAGAAATCCCGCGTCATCTCTCAGCAAGCAGCGGAAAGACAGACGCAAAGCATCTTTTACCAGCTTCTGTCGGGGAGGAAACCGGAACTGCTGGGTAATTTATTTACTTATTTAATTTAATTATGGGACATGTGTTCATTCATTTAACCATACATACTGTCATATGTGTAAGTATATACACTGTGCATCATATTTCTTGGAAGAAACTTATCTTAAAATGCAATCCATCAGGTTTACTTTAAAGCTATGTACACCTACACTGTATGGTTGAACCTAAAGTATGTGGACACCTGCCTATCACACTCATGTGCCCAAGACAAAACCATGTGTATAAACGCTGAAGTAATAGCCTTTTTGCTGTTAAAGGATAATAACCTACTCTTCAGGTCAAACTTTCCACTCGATTTTGGAGTGTGTCAGTGTTTATTCTAGTGAGATCAGGTGTTGGATGAGGAGGTCTGGGGTGCACTCTGTGTTCCAGTTCATCCAAAAGGTGTTCGGTGGGTTAAGTTCAAGTTCTCCCACTTTATTAACCTTCTCAAACCATGTCTTCATGGAGATCACTTTGTGCACAGAACCCACTGTCATGCTTGAACAGAATGTAACGTGTTATATACTGTAAGTGTTATATAAGAACAGAATGTAACGTGTTATATAAGTGTTATATAAGAACAGAAAGTCTCGTGTTATATAAGTGTGTACGTTTACGTTTATACAATACGTGGCACGATGGTCAGGCGTTCAGATACTTTTGGTCATACCACATTATTACCAGCATCGCCACAACACAGCTTCAAGATTCAATCCTGACCCCAATTTGACCCCCAAAAAACACAAGCCGTCCAGGGTGCGTTCCTGCTTCCCATCCGTGTTTCCCAGGAGCGACTCTGGATCGACCGCGACTCTGATCAGATCACCAATGAAACTATAGATTTTTTTTTTAAACATGTGTAGGAGCTATTGGTTAACTGGTTACTCTGGTGTTTCTGGGGCAGATGTGCGTCACAGTATCGTTAGTTTATTAAAACTAGCACTCTGCATTTTAATCTTATAGCTTCATATCTTAGGAAGAGAATAAAAACCGTCACTTTTATAATAATTTACAATTCCTGGGCTGTTTTTCAGAGGATCTACTTTTGGGACCTGATCCAAAGCAATATGTCTGCCAGGGGGTCACGGTTGTGGACAACATGGACAATGGTGAAGAGCTGATAGAGACTGACATAAGCACAAACAAACCACCAACAGTTCAATAGTAGAAAAAAATCTGCTAGGTTTTTTATCGATTTCCTGGTTTCCTCACAGACGGTGTTTGACGTTCTCGGCTTTACTGCCGAAGAGAAAATGAACATCTACACACTAACCGCGAGCATAATGCACTTCAGGAACATGAAATTCAAAGCTATGACAGAATGTTCAAGTGGATGGTCTACAGGATCAATAAAACGCTGGACACCAAAATTCAGCTGCAGTTTTTCATCGGTGTTCTAGACATTGCCGGCTTTAAATTTCTTTGAGGTAACTGTTCTGTAGCCGAGTGCCCGAATTGTGAAGTTTTTAAGATCAATTAAAAGAATTATTGCCTGATCTGTCTGCCGCACCTCGCGTAGAGGCATGGGAAAGATCACAGCATATTACAATTATTATTGAGCAGCTGTGCATTAACTTCACGAATGAAAAGCTGCAACAGGTTTTCAACCACCACATGTTTGTCCTGAAACAGGAGGAATATAAGAAAGAAGGGATAGACTGGGTCTTTATAGATTTTGGACTCGACTTGCAGGCCTGTATTGATTTGCTGGAAAAGTTTATCAAGCGTTTTATTACTTTTTCTAATCATTAACATCACCAGGTCTCACCACTTCCTTCCTTATTTCCTTCTGTATTTCAGCCCATGGGTATTTTTTCCATCCTCGAGGAGCAATACGTCTTCCCCAAGGCCACAGACGCCACTTTCAAGGCTTACTTGTACGACAATCATCTGGGTAAGTTCCCTAATTTCCTGTAACCAAAAAGTGCTAAGAAAGGTCCAGAAGTGTACTTTGAGCTGATTCATTACGCCGGCACTGTGAGTCGATATGAATTCAATATTCCTCGTCACATACTGTAATCAGCTTTAGATTCTATTCATCATGGCATAAACCCTTTTTCAAGGTGGGGTACAATATTTCAGGTTGGTTGGAAAAGAATAAGGACCCGCTGAATGAGACGGTGGTCAGTCTGTACCAGAAGTCCTGCATGTCCCTGCTTGATCTCCAAATCTCCAAATACAAATACTTTGAGAAAAATAAGATCATATATATTTTTCACAAATCTCTTTTTCTGGCCAACGTGATCTTAACCTCAGGTTTGATTTACAATTCTGTGCATTATTAACGGACAACCTTTTCCACAGGTTCCTCAGGCCTCGGAGCTGATTTTAGGTTCAGCTGTGTTGGATAATATGGAGTAGAATATAGGACACATTAAGGTATGATATATGAACCACAGTGCATCAGGAGAATAAATATCTTAAGGCAGAGCGTAAGAAAAGTTTTCGGTTGCAGGTGTTCTTCTGTGCTGGAGTCCTGGAGAAGCTTGAGGACATGCGAGACGAACGTATGGCTAAGATCATGACCATGCTGCAGGCGTGTCTGTGGGGCATACTGTACTCATGAGGATTGAGCTCAAGAAGATGCTCGAGAGAAAGTCCGTCACTCAACACGATTGCTTTATACTGCCTTATACACCTTACATAGACATAAATACAGCAACATACAGTATGATCTTGTTCAGAATTGCTCTCGTTGCCATCCAGAGAAATATGAAGAAATTCCTTCAGCTCCGATTCTGGGGTTGGTGGAAACGCTACACAAAGGTATGTTTAAACTATTAAGAAGGAGGGGGTGTTTTTGTCATCCGTTTTACCAACAGTTAGCTTCTTGTTTTTAGGTTAAGCCTTTGCTCCATGTAGCTCACCAAGAGGAGGCATTAAAAGCCAAGGAGGAAGTGTTATGAGTGGTGCTTGAAAAGACGGCGGAAATGTTGGAGAAGATCAAGGAGATGGATGAAAAGCTGGTCACTCTTTCCAAAAAAAAGAGCAACTTGGCCTTAACCTTAGCAGCTGTAGGTTGGGTGAAAAAAGAAATACAAGAAAGGCGATAATGTTTTTCAAAGTTTTTAGGTACGCATGTATATGTTTTTAAAAAAAAAATTTATTCATAGGAACACCATCACAGGCACTGAGGACCGCTGTAACCAGCTGATGAAACAGAAGATGAACATGGAGGAACAGATAGAGGATTTCAGAGAGAGGCTGGAGGAGGAGGAGCACTGAGCGCTCACAAGCGGAACCTGGAGGCAGAGCTGATGGACCTGAAGAGAGACCTGGAAGACTTGGAATCGACTCTGGCAAAGTCAGAAAAAGAAAAACAGGTGAAACCCAAGGGTGCAATTTCCAAAATTCATTGCAAAACCAGAAAGTGTGTGTCATACACATACTGTACAAGTATAATATGCTGACTCGGAGAGTTAAAATGAAAAAAAAAAAAAACGAAGAACCACTTTAACGAAAATTGGTTCTGACGTTCTGGGGCCTGGATATCAAAGTGAGCACGCTGACATGGGACCTAAATCAAAGAGACGACACAATTGCTCGGTTTCAAAAAGAAAGAAAGGCCATGGAGGAACTGCAACAGGTTAGCCTCAGCCACGCTGCACGTAATCAGGCAGAGGAAGATCGAATAAACCACCTGACCAAAACCAACAGCAAGCTCACCACTCGAGTGCGCGAGCTGAGCTTCAAGGCCCAGAGGCGTAACAGTGAGGCGTAAATAACTTTACGCTTTGTGTAACAATCTGGATCCTGTTTCTTTAGCTGGAAGATAACTGGGAACGAGAAGAAAATACACGGTGAGGTGGAGAAAGACAGACGCAAAGCAGAGGCCGACTTAAAGATGACCATCAACAATCTCAACGACATGGAAAGAGACAAAATCGATCTGGAGGAAGTTGTTAAAAAGTATGTACGACTTTTATATATGTGTACACAAACAGTGCCACATAATGGGAGCGTAATATCTGTAAATAACGTGTTATCATTTCAGGAGGGACTTGGAAATGAATCATGTTAATGCCAAACTAGATGATGAGCAATCTCTCAGCTCCACGCTGCACAGGAAGCTCAAAGAGCACCAGGTTTCTTTATATTATTATTATTTGTCATCTTCACTTTCTCTTATGCCAGGCAAATAAAAAATAAAATAAGTGACTGTTATTCCCTTGAAATTCCACTAATGTATCATCCAGACACGCATTGAGGAGCTCGAGGAAGATCTGGAGGCGGAGAGGGCAATCAGAGCGAAGGTATTTCACTCTTCTCATCCCACACCATGTATTTCCATAAAGTGTGGTTTCTGGTTTAACTGGGCCTCGTGTTTCAAGGTCGAGAAGCAGCGAGCAGATCTGGCTCGGGATCTTGAGGATCTTGGAGAGCGATTAGAAGAAGCCTGAGGTGCCACTGTCGTACAGCTCTGCTTTATTGTTATTGCAGATTTTAAACATTGAGACACTTTTGGTATATGTGTCGAGGTCTGAGGGGGAAAAGAGGTCGACTGGGTGTTATTGTGAATCATTAAATGCAATTTGACATTTTAATTCAGGGAAGTAGGTAGTTTTCAGAACTATAAAGAGTACAGTATAGGAACATAGAGGACGTACAGGCAGGGTGACAGGGGCTCTACATTCTTACCTGTACTGCTTAGCCAAAAAGTGAGGAGAATAAACCATGGAGGTGATGGACTGTCCTGGAGATCCAGTACGTATGTAGAATAGCCTCAGCTAACTACAGTAACTGTTCCAGCGGCTGATTCCCAAATAGCGTACAATGGAAAGTTAGTGTGCTATGTAGGGTGTGCAGTCCCTTGTTCCACACACTAAGTAGTGCCCTTGTTCAAGGGTCAAAGAGGAATTTCGGATTCAGCCTTGTTTATACGGTGATAATTTTTATGTTTCTTTAAATGCTTGATAAAGAGAGAAAAGTATTATATATTAGTATTAGTATTAGTATTATTATTAGTATTATGTTAGAATTGTAATGTTAAAATATAGCATATTTGTTTTGTTTTTTTAACATTTCTACTTTTATATAATTTCCCCCATAAAAATTCCCCTTTTTAGTAATTTTTTGGACAACAAAAATGCAAGAAAATTCTTCTTATTATTCTTTGTTGTTGTTACATTATGGTAGATGTGGTAGGTTACATTACCGCCAACTTTGGATCTCGTTCTCTTGCGTCTTAAAGCCGATAATCCAGTCCAGCCTTCCTTAAAAAAACTTAAATGCTTCCTTCCCTGACCTTGTCCTGTCCTGTTTTGTGTCTTCTGACTCTTCATCAGCTTCTCTTCATCAGCTTCTCTTATCTTCTCTACATGTTCCCTCTTATAGTCGCTCTGCCCCTTTAGCTGGAGTTCTGTAAATTGCATCACCACCACCTATAGATCTCACTCTCACTCTACTTTCCTGTCCTTTAAAGTTAGCTTACCAGTCTAGTCTTCCTCAAAAAAAAAAAAAAAAGATGTTTTAATTAACTAACCATGATCATTGACTCCCCATTCTAAAAGACCTTTAACATTGTCTTCTACTCTCTCTAGCTCTTGAAGCTGTTATTTTATATTTTTCTGATGGTCAGGGCTTGAACAAGACAAATAAAAAAAGCCCTCTCTCCATTGTGACCTCATATAAGTTCCCCTAACTCTTTGCTCAGCTCTGCTGGTATCTGAAAGGGCGTGGCTCAGCCGTAGTTAATTTACATAGACACTGAAACGGCGGATTTGAAGGAGGAGTAAAAAAAAAAAGGGGGGGAGTTTGTTGTTTGAAAAAAAGCAACACATCTTCAGAGTTGTGTTTCTGCCAGGAGTGTTAATAGACACATTTTGGGGAAGCTCTGAGACCTGTGTTTATTTACAAACCGGATTCCAAAAAAGTTGGGACACTAAACAAATTGTGAATAAAAACTGAATGCAATGATGTGGA
>JAQMYL010000023.1:18734516-18745107 GCA_030014365.1 Clarias pachynema | reverse complement strand
CCCTTCCCCTGCTCTGTGTGACCTTCATCACCGAGAACAGCTTGGTGGCAGCAGTACGTACTCGCACACACACACACACCCACCACATCATTACAGCAGACATTCAAAGCTTTTGTGAGCTCTCGATTCAATTGTGAAATGTATTTCAGGGCCACGACTGTTACCCCATGCTGTTTGTGTACGACGCTGGGAAAGGAACTCTGACTTTTGGAGGGAAACTTGACGTTCCCAAGCAGAGCGCTCAGAAAGGAATGACTGCCAGGGAGCGCTTCCAGAACCTGGACAAGAAAGCCACATCGGACACCAAGGAGGCCGTGCTGGAGTCGCTGCACAAAAACAGCATCAGGTCCGTTTTATTATTATTACTATTATTATTTTGTACAGCTATAATTACCTTCAACAGCGGGAAGGTAACTCTGGAGCATTTAGGGGTCAGGGGTCTTATGTTCAAGGAAAAGTCCACTCTAACACATTATTTATACTGAAATAATAAATATTAGCGATCTTAAAGGGACGTATTTCCATCATGATTTAATAAGAGATCCTGTTATTGATTTCTGATCATTAGGTTTCACTGTTCGCTACTAAAAAATAGTGGAGTTCGAAATGTTTCAGCATGCTTTAAGGTGCTTTAAGGTGCTTTAAGGTGCGGCGTGCTGAGCTATGAGGCAAAGAGCATGAAACTTGAAATGTTGGATCCTGACCTGTTTGAGGTGGAGTGTACAGATGAGAGAGGTAGACTGAGTAAATAACTAAAGCGCTGCTGCATCGCTCTCTCTGGAGCATCATCAGCCCATAAACAAACATGAAAAGTGAAACGTGACCAACATCTCAGTTTAAAACAAAAATTACTTACCTTCAAATCTACTTAATTGTCAAAAGTACTGAGCCTTTAAAAGTCATAATAAAAATGAGTCGCCGCTTCTGGTTTTAAACACCTGCTACATGATTGTTTCAAATCAAGACAAATCACATTTACATATAACAGTCAGCAGGTGGCGATATTTCTGCTACACACCACTGAGGCTATGTAAAGTTACACCGCGCGGAAACCTACTGAAGTATATATATATATATATATATATATATATATAGTAAAGTACAGTAATAAAGTAAATATACTAAGTTATCTTCCACTTTCCAGGCCTTAAAGTCAGAGTGGTATTAAAGCATGTCATTTTTATAAAAACAATTGTTTTTGGCCAGACACAGTTCAGGTTCAATCCTAAGATTAAATATAGAAGAGTTCAGAGTGGATTTTTTCCTTCCAGGACTCGATGTGATTTAAACTTTCTGGGATTTTTTACTGGTAACTGCTTCACCTCTCTGGGACAAAATCTCAACTTGTTGCACAGAGCTGCAGGATCATACAGTTTATTTTCACTTTTATCACTCTCGCTCTGCTGATGATTATCAATAATTATTTGTCTGTCTGTCTGTCTGTCTGTCTCTTAGTCAAATCTCAGTGCTTGATGGAGGGAAAGTTAAGTGCATCAAATTCTGCACCACCGGGATGGACGGAGGAATGGCCATTTGGGATGTTAAGGTGAAACTATTCATATTCTTCCTGCTCTCCTTTTTTTCCCTCTCATTTTCTTCACTAATAATTATTAAACGCATATCAGTACTGCATGTAGTAAACGGGTTTACACTAAAACACTCACGTTTTCTCCACACAGACTCTCGAATCTGCCTTGAAAGATCTGAAGATTGTTTAAAAGTGGACTTCATGGTGTCCTGAAGAAAAACTGGATCACAATGCTGATTTTAAGAAAAGAAAGAGAAAAAAAAGCAATAAATCCTGTCATGGATAATTATCAATAATGTAATAGCTAGCAATGATTCTTATAAACGCAGACGACCAGAGATGCTGCAATTTGATGCTGAAGTGCACTTGTACGTCACTTGTACGTGACTGGTACGTTTCTTGATTGTTGATTGTCATAACCTTTGCAATAAATAAATCAATCTGAATAAGTTCTGGACTTGGAAGAAAGATTTACATGAAGAAAAAAAAAAAACGTGAGGGTGACAAAACTTCAGCAACAGACTTCAATTATATATTTTTGGAACTAGACATTTTATTATTTATCTTTTGTATGGAACAATTTACATTTTATACAAAAGAAAAATGCATTAAAAAAAATGATAGTGGCCTAAGGTTGTCGGAGCTCACTGGGTGATGAACATCGATCAGATACCAATGTGGAAAGGTTGGCATTCGGTCATGCTCAGGAGACACTCATGCATAGAAATAAAAGATTAGTGTACGAACCCGAATAGTTTACATCATAGGTAACGTCTGCAAATATACAAGCCTGGTGTGTATTTCATGCTTCCTGAACACACTGTGAGGACTTTGAGAACTATTGGGAAACACATCAGTATTCATCAAGTGACTCCCGTGTGTGTGTGCGAGCAAGTGTGACGCGTCCTCTGGGACGTCCATGGGAACATACCACAGACAGACTCGTACCGTCTCGGCCTTTTCCCACGTCTGCCTTAACAGACAATTTTTATTTGTTTATAAAAAGGAGGAAATATTTCCCCCGGTAACGAGCTCAGCTCTACTTCAGACAAACTGGGATACATGACTGATACTCAAGACTAAATAGAGATTCACACAATTCAGTAATTAAACTGAAAACCAGACGGTAGCTGGCAGTTTATTATTATTATTATAATAATATCACAGGGCAGTGTTTGCACACCAACATCTACCCAAAATAATGAACACATCATTTCCACTCCAAATGATATGGTTGATGCTTTATAAAGTCTAAATGGCGCGTACAATTCTGCGATTACATCAGGGGAATAGGAAGGGGAAAGGGTGTAGCTGACCTGTAAGATCCATCCGCCCAAAAAAAAAGAATAAAATAAATAAATGGTCCGTAAAGTAGTGGGATTATTGGTCTAGAAATAAACAAGGAGATCCTTCGTAGATTTCTGGTTAAAACTTACAAAAAAAAATAAATAAAAAAAGAAAGGTAAGAGAAGCGTGGCGCTTGTGATGTGAAATGTGAATACTGTGTCTAGACGGTCAGTGTCGTCTTCGTTAAGAATCGTTTAAGCTGGCAAAGTAACATGAAGGCATCAAAAACGTTACTAACGTTCACAATTCGGCACCAAAAGAAAAAAAAAAAAAAACACGCCACAGGTGACATACGCCCCACATTTCTGACAATTAAAAATAATATTGCACAGTATGGTGTGGCAGGCGCATCATTTAGTTAGCTATCTCCTGCTTAAGCAAAGTAACACACACACACACTTTAAAGCATGTCGAGGCTCAAGAGGAGAATGTCCACTGAACACGCATCAGGACCATGAACAAACGTTTTTCTTGCACTTGGCACATGTACATGCAAAGCTACTCGACATGATACAGCTGTAGCTCGGACTTTTCTCTCACTGTAGTATTTTATAGCAAAGGTGTCAGATTTAAAAAGCAAAAAAAAAAAAAGCCACAAATGGGGGAACCGGACAGTGAAACATCTATACACGATAGACGAGAAGGCTACAGCTAGGCTCGCTTACAAAATGCCCCCGTCTTCTCAACCCCTTTCACGTAGCAGCGCCAGAGGAGGAAGAAACGCGCTCTCCCTCTGAAATGTAACTCTGTGATTTATTATTATTATTTTTATTTATTTTTTCCCGCCCCGTGGCATCATCAGAGATGCAGGGGTACGAGCTCTCAGTCCGTCTCCAGGATTAGCGGAGGCTGCTCGTTTTCTTCATCCAGGTGCAGCGCGTTGATGTCGTCTTCCACGCCGGCTCCACCCACTGCTCCCTGATCCTCAGGGTAACCTGGACGTAAAAAATACAAATAAAACAAACAAACCAAAAAAAAAAAAAAACATAGTCGCGTACGTTACACACACAGGGTTAAACAAAGAGCTACAAAAATCAAAGTGTTTTGTACCTTTGGCAATGGCAGTGCTGTAGGTTTGGGCCACTAGTGGGCGCTCATGAGACGTCTGCTCCAGAATTTCATTCGCAGGTTCAGCGCTTCCATCTAACCTGGAAATGAGACGATTCGGATAATAAATCTCAGAAACCGAGATCAGACTTTATCACATCATTGCAGACGTGCCTACTACGAGTCCGTGGACAAGTATAGTGTGTACACACACACACTACTGAATTGAAACAAAACTACTACACCATTACAACAGATTATAACATGAATAAATTTAAGATCAGATCGATTAGTGCTGAACAATTAATTGCATAAAAACCAGAACTGCAATATGGACCTGTGCAATTATTTAATCACAAAACGCTGCAATTTATTCCAGGTAATAAAGTCATAATCTGGAATTTACATAGTTTGTCAATACTTAGCCGATAAATAAACAAACAAACATTGGCGAGCATTCTCTTAAAGAGACGAGGTGTGTGTTATTGTATTGGGTGTTGAGCCTGGATGAGTGCATTACTTGTGCTGCTTCATGAGGGTACACTCCCCACCCTCCTGTGGGTCCAGGTTATACAGGTACAGGTAGCCGTCGGACGCCGCCACCAGAAGACGTGGAATCTTCTGGATTCTGGTGAAGATAAATAAAACGATTTGTTCAGCATCAAGTTCTGCGTTATTCCACCGTTCACAAAAACTACATGAGGAACTCACACGGCCAGAGCACAGATGTTCTTGTGTCCTGAGAACGGCAGTCTGACGGTGGCGAAGGCCCGCCCCTGCGTGAACATCTCGGACACCTGAGCAGGCAGGTACGTGGTCGACGCCATCAGTACTTTCCCGAAGTAGCCTGTCCAAGTGGTGGGTTCCTCCTGCGGCCTGATGAGGGGGGAAAAAATGTACTCGTACAAACTGCACTAAGCTGTAACTCTGTACACTTCCATTTTCAATTCTATTTTATTACTGTACATATTGTAAATTTGACAGCTAAAGTTTTCTATATTTCTACAAGTTTTCTCTTTTTTTTCTTTTATTCGTGTGTCACTTTTCTCTTGAATATTCTATTTTCTTATTATATTTTTTTTACTCTTAGGTCACGGGTGGTACAAGCAGTTCACTTCATATCATCGGGGTTTGGCTGTGTAGTGTCATGTGTGTGATCTTATTCCCTGCAGATCAGTCATGTCTGTATTTTGTAAAGTATAAATTTCCCCCGCAAATCATCTACCATATTTTGCAGAACGCCGAGGTCCTGTACGAATCAGGGGTCGCCACAGCGAATCATCTGCCCCCCCATCTAATCCTCTCCTCTGCTTCCTCTTCTCTCACACCAACTAACTTCATGTTCTCACTCACTACATCCTCAAATCTCCTCTTTGCTTTTCCTCCTCTAGACCAGACAGACAGCTCCAACCTCGGCCTCCTTGTCTTGCTGCGCTAACCTTCATTCCTCTGCTTTCCAGAGCGTACCACCTCCACCTCTCTAGATGTTCCTCCACCTGTCCCCTGCTCTCACTACAAAGCACAATATCATCTGTAATATGGAATATAAATGTAATGTAAATAATATTTAACATATCAAAGGTAATACTTATTTGTATGAAACAAAACATCATATCCGGGAGATCAGTCAGTAAATTCGAGTAAAATCGCTAATCCTGTGCGAATGCGCCACACGTAACTCAGATGTGTGTGTGTGTGTGTGTGATTTATTATTAGGGGGTAATTTCTAAAATCACATGAGGTCTTCAGGTAATACTTATGTGCGAATCGGACATATGTGACAAATTAAATTAGCATTTTGAATAATAAAATAAAATCAGAGTGAAAGATCAAACAAACAAAAAAAGATAAGCAGTTTTTTCTTCTAAAAACATCACAGTGAAGATTTTAAAACTGGGTGTGGGTTAAAACGCTAGCACGTACTTTTCTCTCTGTGTCTCCAGCTTGAAGATATGAACGGTTTCGGTGTTGCTCGAGGCAGACAGATAAAGTCCTTCCATACTGAAGGCCAGCGAGCAGATACTCACACATCTGACAGTTAAAAAAAAGAAAAGAAAAGTGTATTAAATGTTTTTACATCTTCCCTCAGATTACTGATTACGCTCTGTTGTTCTACTCTTCCATCGGTTACCTCTTCACTCCCCTCCTGAACTCAAAGAGCTTCTGGCCTTCTGGAATGGAGAACACGCGGATGACGGTTCCCTTAAAACACAAACATCAAAGTCGCCAACGTTAATAGAAACATTAACCCGTTAACTGTTAAATCGCTAGACGTTAATTAAAAACGCGGACCTTCTCAGACGCCGTGGCTAGTTTTGTTCCGCTCGCGTCGAAAGCCAGGGCCGCTAACGGGCTGTCATGAGCGGGGATCATATTAGCAGCTCTCTGGAAAAGAAGAATTAAAAAAAAAAAAGTTCTTCATAATCAAGCTGCATTAAAGGTTTATAAATGATTTAATCATTCCCATAAGCATTAGTTCAATTGATCGACATGAAAAAATTAAACCTACCAGATTAATAGTGTCAAAAACCTGCACTTCGCCTATCGTCGCGCTTCCTGGATACGCCAGGTAGCAGTTGTCGTTGCTGATCGAAAGCGAGCACAATCCTAAAATCAAAGTGAGATCAAACCAGTTAAACAAACAAAAAAAAAAAACATCTTCGTTATTTAAGTTACGAAGAAATAATTAATTTAACCACAAAAAAAAACAAAACAAAAAAAACACGAACTGTCTGCTACAGCGTCCTGCTGCTCATGGTTTAGACCGTTTCAGTTCCCTGAGCTTCGGGAATAAAGAACTGTAAAAATCTACCAACATCCTGTTGTGAAAGAAGATCCTGCTTTTGCTTTGAGACACACAGATGCGTTCTCAAAGTGTGTGTGTGTGTGTGTGTGAAGTTACACAACAGTGCGAGTGGAGCAGGTTTAAGAGATCCGCCCACCTGATGGGTTTGGAGGAGTCTCTCGGATTGTATGCAGCACTTTCATATCCCTGATGTTGTGGATGTACAGTGATTCTTCCAGACATACTATCAACCTCTGTTTAAATAAGAAATAACACCTGTTAGACATATACAGCACCACAATCACAGAAAAGGGGATGAGATTTAAGCGGCGATGATCCTTCACGATCAATGTGTGATGCTGTGCTTGTGCTTACCTGTCTGTTTAGTTTTACAGCCAGTATAGTGTTAGAGTAGCTGTAGTTACAGATCTCAGTTCCCTTCTTGAAATGACACACTTTGAGCTTCCTAGGTGCCTTGAGGCTGACAATAGCAACAAGGCTACTGGAGAACAATCTTTCCACGATACACACATCTTCTGTGTCAGCTATGGAAGGACGAGACGACACAAAACATGTTAAAAGATATTTACAGACATCATTTAAAGGCAAAGGTTACATCGAAGCTGCTTTGAATCAGACTATATATAGTGAGGCAAAAATAATGTATACACACTTTAGGAAAAGAAAAACTTGTTTTAATACTAAATTTATTACTATGCATTACATTATATTTTATATATATTGATATTTATGATATGATGATTGTTCTTTTCCTAAAGTATGCATACATTCTTCTGGCTGACTCTGTATACATTATTGTTCCAGAGTACTGAGAAAACTTTCTACCTTGATGGGGTTTAAGCACTAGGGATAAGTGCATTAGTGTAGCAGGGGGGTTATTATCTGCTTTTTTTTTTTTTGTTAACTTTCATGGCAACTTGCTAATTTTTCTTCCAGTTTTATTATTACTCCATTAAACAGATGAAAAAAAATCTCCAAGGTTTGTTAATCATAAAAATGTTGTGCAAGACTCTTGAAACCACTCGAACGTTCTCGTACACGAGGAATCGTCTGTTCGATCGGCTCACCCTGTGTTCTGTGAGCTGGTCAAACAGATCCACGATTTATATTTGATTTGTCAGGAGGATCAGCATAAAAGCAGCTGATGTAAAGGCTTACAAGTACATCTCCTTTAATTCACACTCAAAGTAAACATGTTGTCTATGTAAGCTGCTCAGGATAAGATAAGATACTTACTGCATTCGTAAATCTGTTCCAATTTGTCAACTGATGACAAAGAGAAAAACTTGTATCCAGATTTTGTACCAACAGCTAAGGACCTGCTCGGGAAAGAGAAGATAATTACACAAAAAAAAATCTCCCAAATTTTATACCAAATCAACCAAAATTCTTTCTCTCTTAAAGCAGAAAACACTGATGGCTTGTTGACAAAAGGCCTCATACTGTTACAGCCTTCACACTTTAACATAACCACATAACGTGTGTCTCAACTGTAAGCTAGCAAAATAAACAGGGTTTTATAAGCAAAAACAGCAAGATCTGTACGTTAACCACAAATCGAGATTAAAAATGTATTTGGCTTATGTTTTACCTTAAAGAATCAGTGGACAAGAGTAAATGATGGAAATCTTTTTAAAATGTTAAATTGTTTCAGGAATGCCATGCTTAGTATAAGGGATGGAGCTCACCACATCACCACCACCACCCGTGATGATGTAATGAATCATTTAAAAATCGATTTCAGAGTTAGCGTGGCATTGCATTAATCAGCGCGCACACACAAAAAAAAAAACAGGACTTATAACGGAATAGTTTATTTTTTCAATCTCTGCTTAGTATGTTTCCAAAATTTTTAAGTCTTTAAATAAAGACAGCGTTCACATACGACAGCAACTTGAAAGACGGTAATAACAGGGTCAATTTGGGAATGGGAAATGAAATTTTCTAAATTATTTTTTGATCAGCAAGTTTAACGGGGCGCTGCAAGTGCAAAGCTAATTTTGTGGTTGATCTGGTTTGTCTCTATTTTTAAGCACTTGCCAGTAATTTGCAGAAATTTGTTATTTCGGTAATTCTGTAATTAAATTAGTCTTTCGGCTGCTCGCATCGAGGGGTCACCACAATGGACCATCCGAACCACACACACACACAACTTGACACATGTTTTTATGCCGAATGCTCTTCCTGACACATCCAGGGCCTGGGAATCGAAACCGGGCCTTTCACACAGCAGTGAGCCACCAACGCCCGTGAATATACAGAAATTTACTACGAAGATATTTCAGTGTTTGTGCAAATAGAACCCAAAAAAGTGACTTATTTCACATAAACACAAAAATCTGTACGGTGGACTTTGGCAAGATGTGTCAAATTTGGTCAAGTGTGTATTCTGTGATCTCACACACAGTATTACATGGACATGCTGATTTCATACTGACATAGTGGGCGTGTCTATAAAATGATTGACAGACGGTCCATCCAAACACAAACAAGCACAAATAGGAGGCTCGCTAAACAGGCTTTCTTTGTCATGCTCTAGACCAGTGCTGAGGCTTAAAACTTTTTTTAAACTGTATAATTTATATATTCCAGGATTATTTCTATAAAACAAAGATTTAAACCTTTGCACCTTTAACACAAACTGTCTGAGTTACCACAGTAAAGTCACGCAGCTGCGCAGTACAACAGTTAATGTTAGCAGCTAGCAATGACTGGCCAAAGCTAGTGGACATTAGCTTCGGGCTAAACATGCAGGTTAAACATATGCAAAGATATAACATAACTTAATAACTATAAATATCTGCTACTTCATTGACGCTTAATAAACATATTAGCCTTTTTACAACCCTGAGAGTTTTTGTATTTAAAAACACCAAACCATACATCATATCTAACGCACTGCTTAAGCTAGAAAAAATGCATTTAGTTTTTCAGTTTTGTTTTATTAATTACCCAACTAAATATTATAACTATAATTCACACGACGGACGCATTAGCGACACACAGTGTCATAATTAACTGTCAGTAACAGAAGCAGAGTGAGACGCTAAAGCAGGCCCTCATCCCCGAGCCCCAGTGCCGCGGCTCCCCGCTCAGCCTTACGTGTTGTCCTGGTTAAAGTTGGCGAAGAGCAGCTGGCTGCAGCCGGCCTCTCCGCTCTGACTGGCCAGGTTCATGAGCACACCATCTACGTCAAGTCAAAATCGAAATGGCAGTAAATATGGAGAGGTTTTTTTTTTTAATTTTTTTTTATAATAACAATAATATCTCCACCACGCTAATCACTAACGAAGAGATTTAGTGCCCCCTCACATCCCTCAGTGGTGCTGTTGTTTTCCTGCACAAGTGTTTGTACGCTATCCCTATGCGCATGCGCAGTGGGAACAGCGTGCCTCCTGTCAGTACACATTTAAAGAGAAAGTCTGTGTGGTGGAAGAAAACATGTTCATATTTGTTCATTACTGATGCTATTACTGACACAATTTACAAGCTTTCTTATACGATTATAAGATATTATACATATTATTTCTTATACGATTACAAACAACTAACCCACATACAAAAAAAGAAGGAAACATAAGCAAGTGTCACACGCTTGAGCAAATTAGGACATAAATAAATAAGCATGTGCAGGAATCATTGGATAAATCAGGAAAAATAAAAAAGTGACATATTTTGAGAGTAATGGCACCTCCAGGGGCTGGGTTCGATTCCCGCCTCGGGGTCTGTGTGTGTGTGTGTGGAGATGTTTTCCCCGTGCTTGGTGGGTTTCCTCGTGTAGCACAGTCCAAAGACAATTTCCCGTAATGTGTGTATGTGTGTGTGGTGTCTGCATGTGTGCCCTGTCCAGGGTGTACCCTGCC
>JAQMYL010000023.1:18682541-18723633 GCA_030014365.1 Clarias pachynema | reverse complement strand
TATACATCTCAATATCAACTGTTCAAAGGAGATTATTGTGTATTTTGGATAAACGCCTTCAGTATTGTTTTACAGTGCAGAAAGAAATAAACATCAGGAAACACCATGGAGTTAGAAGATAATTTCTCCATGCCGGTGCAGTGAGCGGTTCCTCATTAAGACCCTGATGGAAAGCTGATTTGAACACTAGTTTGTTCCACCTGCTCTCTGGTGTTAGGGTGGTCAAAACAGCGCTTACATGTCTTTGGTCCCCTTGGTGTACCCCCTTGCCCTTGGGCAACAAATTCAAAGCTCCTCCTTTAACCCTGTGACCAGACTGTCATCACCCAGTGAGCATTTTGTCGGTGAGAACGTTCAGAAACTGAGCTGTCTTGGTACGATCTGAAACCTCATGTTAACTGGAGAAATCTAATGAGTATTAGAGCTGGGAGCCCTTATGCACTGCTGTCTTCTCCAAGTTCTAGTCTGGGTGTGTGATAGGAGAAGCAGTGGGAAGATGCAGGGCTGCTGGCTGAGCCACATTGGTGAGGAGAGGAGATCAGCAAACAACTTCAGTCAGGGCAAAACCAGAAACGAGACCAAATCAGATTAAAAAACAGGACACTACAGCTTGGATACTGACTGGTACAAGGACATGGAGTGTGTATGTCTCAGCGAATTCTTGCATTCAGACTCAGAGTGTGTGTGTGTTTGTGTGTGTATTCGAGTCCAGCTGTACACAATCAGTAATCAGGTGAACTGGAACGTGTCTCCTGGGATTTGGTGTCCTCAGTGGGAACGTTAGTAAGCCATGCTGAGTTCTGGGAAATGTTCTAAATCTTGTGCATACACAACATGTTTACAGAGTAACAGAGCAGATCGTGATAATCAGACAAGATGTGTTTGTTGTTTCAGATTCATGAACTCTCGAGTTCCATCCAGCAAAAGGTATCAGCCGACCGAGTATGAACATGCAGCCAACTGCGCTACACATGGAGTGAGTCCACTCTGTCCTGATGATATTTCAATATACTTTGGGTGGATTTGTGAGGACACGAGTACTACCAGTCAAAAGTTTGCACACCCCTTCTAACTCCATGGTCGTTCCTGATGTTTATTTCTTTCTATTTCTTTGTACAAACGCACTCGACACAATACTGTTCTTGTAAGAACTGTGCCTGAACAGCTGACCTTCATGTCTTAAAATAGCAACTGACTGTAACTGTTATTGTTGTTATTTATTTACATAATGCCATATGTGCTATTTCATAATTTTGAAGAAAAAAATAATAAAAAATCCAGTATCATTCTACAATGCAGAAAATAAAACTTTTAACTTTTCCAAGTCCAAACTTTTGACTGGTACTGTATTTCGCAAGATTTTATTTAAGAACAGGTAATATGATAGTAATGTATAAAAACAGGTAATAAAATGTTCCGGACTGTAGGTCATATACCTAATGTCCTTTCCATGAAAAATTTGTTGATCAAGCTGTAATGGTAGATTTCATGGATCCATAGAAACGTCTGTAGTTCAGGTGGGAATCATAGAGGCCAGTGATGACCACTGATTGTATTTATTCCGGTCAGCATTCACACACGCAATATGGAAAGTGTGCTAATTAACCTGATCCGAACATATTTGGACTGTGGGAGGAAACCGGCGTACCTAGAAAAACCCACCCAGCACGAGGAGAACATGCAAACTCCATGCACATAGACCAGTGATGGGAATCGAACCTTCAACCATGGAGGTGCAAGCCCACAGTGCTAACCCCTGCACCATCGTGCTGCCAATAGTAGTTTCGTAGTTAGCAATAAGCTAACATTATACAGTCTATACAGTTAGCTGCAACTAAGTTCAGCTGTCTCACTGTCTAGAAAAGTAACTTTATTTATTTATTTACACTACAGTCAAAGTTTTATATATAACTGGACTACGTTTGATGCCTAATGAAGTCCTCTATGCAAACCTTCAAGATTTCTTTTATCTGTAAACATCGCTAACAAACTAAGTGTGGTTAGCTCCAAAACTTAAACTCATAACTTTGTCTCAGGGAATTTTACGCTCTGTTGATGTACCGTTTTAGCTAAAACCTGATCAGATAAATTTGTTGCAGCAAAGTAAATTTGGCAGCAGGGTGTGTTTAACTACATCTCTGCTCAGAAGTGTACAAGTCACTCGTTAAACCACAAGACTTTTGCGAATATGAGTATATAAGTCAAGCGGAACGGAACCTGAAACCTCCAGCAAGGCCGGTCTTAAATCACTTTAAAGTGTCACAGCACACACACACACACACACACACAGTCACATACACTTTAAGAAGAAGCATTATTAAGGTATATTAGCGTAACAGACAGCGAGAGGATAGAAGTGTGCTGGATTCACACCTAAACATCCTTTTTGCTGGAGCAGGATGACTGCAGTGTAGATTAATCGGGCAGTTCAGATTTATTTGCTCCTGAGTCAGTTCTGTCTTGTGTGTTTATGGCAAGTTGTTTTTATGGCTGTGTTTTTGTGGTTTTGGATCAATGCTGCTGTTTGGACAACATCCTGCTCTCTAATCTTCCTCCCATTCTTTACTGAATCACATCTGGCGTGAGCGACGTACAGCTGTCTCTCTGACGGAAAATCCTCTCTGACCTTTTTATCAGGCTACAGGCATGAAAGGACACCCTGCCTAGACAGAATTTAAACATGAGAATGCTTGGGTCAGACGCAGTTTGATGTTAGGGAAAGGAAATGATGCGTTGTTTGTCTTGTTTAGTGTCGGCTTGATGACTAGGTGATGGCGGGATTTGTTAGGAATGCACAATTAATGATTCATGAATCCATACAAGGGAGGCACAGTGGGGTAGTGGTTAGCACTGACACCTCGAACCTCCAGGGTCAAGGGTTCGATTCCCACCTCAGGTCTGTCTGTCTGTGTGGAGTTTGCATGTTCTTCCCATGAATGGTGGGTTTCCTCTGGATACTCCGGCATTGCCAAACATTCCCTAGCTCGTGTGCTCTAAGTCGCCTGGGATAGGCTCCAGCCCCCCTGTGACCCTGTACGCAGGATTGTGGTATAGATGAAAAGTGAGAAATCATACAAGGAGTCATGTATGATAAAAAGTGATATTTAAGTAGTTAAGACTTTCCCGCACACTCCATTGGCTTATACTGTATATCAGTAGAACAGACTCTTTTGGGGTCATATTTGGGCCGTTAGAAACGATTAATGACATTTCAGCGATGCTGAAAATAAGATTGATTTATTTATAAGTTGAATGGAAGTTAAAGGCAGTGAAGAGTGGCTATGTAAAACCCTCCACTTGTTTTCCCTATTATAAAATGATTAACCAGATTTGCAAATCATATTCAAATTATATTTGGCATTGTGGTATTTTTCACATCCATATAAAGTCAGTGGATCAGTGGCAAAACGTATTGAGACAAAAACTGAAATTTAATGTTTTAATGACATCCTTAAATTTTTCAAATGATGACACTCAAGATAATAATAATAATTAATTATACTTTTATTATATGATATATACTGATATATAGTATTTAGTCATAAAGTCAGACGGACGTCTGCGGTACACTGGTGTCACTCGCTCTGTTCGCGCCTACTTGATCTCTTCCTGAAGATCATGTAAAGAAGATGGTTTCTTAGCTGCTCCTGCCTTCTTCACCATCGTCCAGCAGGTTTCTATTGTGTTTAGGTCTGGAGATGACCAGGGCCACGGCTCCAGATGCTGAATATTCTCATCACATTTTTTTCTCATCACATTCTCAGCCAGTTTTTCACTAGTTTTTTTTTAAGTTAATTAGCACAACTCTTTAACTCATTAGTGAAATCACCTCTGTTGTGCACAGCATGAACTATAATACATGCCTTATGTTGTCCTAATACTTTTGGCCACTACTGTAAATCCATGAAGCCAATTTATCACCCAGAGTTATAAATATATATTTTTTTTCTTAGTTTTGGATTATTCCCAGTATCGTGGGCAGTTCGCTGTTGTACTTCCTGTCTGATGACCAGTGGGAAAGCATCACAGCATGGCTGTACGGCACCGGACTGTCTGGCTTGTTCATCATGTCCACCATGTTCCACACTGTAAGCTGGAAGAAGAGTCACTTGCAGTAAGTTTTTGCATAGAACATGCCGCTGGAACTCATTTCAGTTCTGAGGGTGTGTAAATCTTTAATAAAGTACATGTGCATAAAGATGCACGCACATTTACACCTACACACCCATCATCAGTGAACTTGATATGAAGGCGATAAGAACAGTTCCTGTAACTACAGCAGGTCCCAGAGGTTTACAACAAACAGGAAATAAACAGAATTAAGCAAATGCCAGATGTGTTAAGAAGAGTTCATCTTGAGTGCGACAAACAACTATGCGTCTATGTTTAGAAAGAAATCGCAAAGAAATTTTAGAGGAAGTCTTTAGAGGAAAAAAAAAAGTGACATGTTGTTAGAAAAGGTTAACTTCCTCAACTTCCTTTATGTATGGAGACGTTTTGGACACCATGTCCACATAAAGTTGATCTAGTTAAAATGCTTATCTTCACAGTAGAGGGAACCTATTATGCAAAATTCATATTTTTCCATTTTTTACATTGGCCATGACTTAAACAAGCGAATCAGATTTATATATAGGAAGATCCCCCTCCCCTGACTAGCCACTGAGCTCTGATGTCCTCTGGTGGGCGTGTCTCAGCAGTCGCTCATTTACATAAACACTGAAATGGTACATTTGGATGAGGAGCGATGTAAAGGGAGTTTGAGGAATTATCTAAAAAGAATTTCAGCTGGAGCATTTAGAGATACACTTTTGGAAGCTCTGAGAAATAGTTAAAGAAATAGTTAAATATAGGACCGTTAATATAAAGTGCTGTGAAAAAGTATTTGCCCCTTCCTTGTTTTTTTGTTTTTTTTTGTTGCTGGACTTCTTTCTTGTTTGGTAAGACACGTTTCAATACTCATCCAAGTAGCATCTTACCTTAGACTGAAGAAGCTACTTGAATGAGAAATCAAGAAAGAAGTCCAGTTGACTTGACTCAACTTCTAGATAACCTCAGCTGGATGATTGAGAATCCTCACAGACGTACCTGGCCTTATGTGAAAAAGCACTCAGTGTCAGGCTACTAACATGTGCTAGATGATCTTATCCAGGGGTACTTACGTTTATTTAATGTAAATTGAGTTAAATTTCCCTTGCCACACCCAGTCCAGAGCAACATCCAAAGACCTGCAGGCCTCACTCATCTTAGTTAAGGTCAGTATTCATGATTCAACAATAAGAAAGTGACTGGAGGCATAAATGCCATCCATGGGAGAGTTTGAAGGTGAAAGCTACTGCTGACCAAAAAGAACACAAAGTCTCGTCTCACATTGGGCAAAAAAATATCTTGATTGTCCCCAAGACTTCCGGGCAAATATTCTGCGGACTGATGAGACAAAAGTTGAACATTTTGGAAGATGTGTGTCCCGTTACATCTGGCATTAAACTAACACAACATTTCATAAAAAGAACATCATTCCAACAGTCACACATGGTGGTGGTAGTGTGATGGTCTGCGGCTTTGCAGTTTCAGGACCTGGACGACTTGCCATAATTAACGATACCATGAATTCTGCGCTCTACCAGAAAATCCTGAAGGAGAATGTCCGGCTATCAGTTTGTGACCTCAGGCTCAACCGCACTTGGGTTATACAGCAGGACAACGATCCGAAACACACCAGCAAGTGAATCCGCCTCTGAATGGCTCAAAAAAGTAACAAAATGAAGGTTTTTGGAGTGGTCCAGTCAAAATCCAGACTTAAATTCGATTTAGATGCTGTGGCGAAACGTTAAACAGGCTGTTTTTGCCTGAAAACCCTCCAGTGTGGCTGAATTAAAACAATTCTGCATTTTAATACTGCATTTTGTATTTATTTGATCTGAATCTGTGTGACAAATATGCCAAAAAGTAAAAACTCAGGAAGAAGGAAATACTTTTTCACAGCACTGTATATATAATTTGATCACTTGGTCTTCTATTTTACCACGTGACCATGTCTAACTGTAAACCAGAAACTATTTCTACACACTGACTAGAACGCTCTAATTATTCCAGGAATAAGAGTTCCTAAGCTCTCGTGGCAGAAGACGTTTCCACCGAGCGTGTTTGTCTACTCTGTAAATGTTTCTACTGAGAACAGAGTCAATAAAACTAGTTAGACTGGTGTAGGAGTATTTATATAAAACTTCACCTACATGTACGTAGCGGTAAACACTTCAATCAAAAGGTCATGAGAAAGGAGATGAAACAAATCGTTACTCTGATGAGGTCGTAGAGATTAAAGGAATATGAATATAATCTGGTCCAGATTACTCTGGGTTACGTTTTTTATTTTATTTTTTGGTCAAAAGAACTAATCCAATTTGTCCAAAAATATTATGTGGAGGTACAAACAACAGTAATAATGTTTTTGCTGCAAAAAGACATTATCAAGTAAACAAATATCTTAAATGTAGTCAAATGTATATAATATGACTTTACTAGTTACATTATATAAAATATATGATTATTAAAATTACAAAGAGTGATCAAATCAAACCACGTCAATAAAAGTGTAAATCCAAATGATATTTACAGAAGACTTGGTGGTGTTGAGACTCTCAGTGAAACACCTCCCGTATCTCCCTGATCAGCCGCTCTGTACACATACCGTCACTTTCCGTTACAGATTTAGAGGAATTGACTCACATGGGCCTGCTGGTACATGTTGGGTTTCTCAGTTAATTACTTCAGGCACATCATACGCCGTGATGTCTTTTCATGTGAGACTCCTTAACGCGCTTATAAATTAGAGAGAGAAATTCAGACAGGTGAGTGAAAAAAATAAATAAAAACCTGACCATAATCCTCTGTTTGTTCGTGTCCTGTTTCAGGATCGTAGAGCAGCGCTTCCACATGTGTGACAGGATGGTGATTTATTTCTTCATCGCTGCCTCTTACACCCCCTGGTGAGTGCTCTCGGTGTGTGCACTTCGAACATCTGATCACAAATCAAGGCATAAAAAAATAAACATCGAGTGTGTCCTCTGGAGTCAGTAGTGGTGCAGTATGTTTGTTGTCAGGTTGTATGTGAATGTGTGCAGGTTGAACCTGAGGGAGCTCGGGCCCTGGGCGGCACACATGCGCTGGCTGGTGTGGATCATGGCCTGCGTGGGCTCCGCTTACGTCTTCTTCTTTCATGAAAAGTGTGTACACGGTTTTACTTTATAGATTTCAGCTGCATGAAATGCGAGAGGGATATTTTGGGTTGCTTTCGGGAGCACCAAATAAGGCTTAACTTAACTAAATATGTGCACGTAGCTGATGTAGGAATAGCATCTGATGATTTGGGAGTTTTTAAGTAACTGAAAATTCCATAATCTACATATTTTGGGCATTAAAAAAGTGCAATATTGTAACAAGAAAAAAACAGGAAAATCTCAATTTACAGCAAAATACAACTGAATACAAAATAATTTAGTAATTTCCAGAATTTTAAGTTAACAATTAATATTTTAGGTGGCCCTGGAAGGTGAAGTCCTTCATCTTTTAATTATTTACAAGGATGAGTCTTGCTCTTCAATACACTTTGACTGTCTGTCTACAAGCTTTGGTATTCCCTCCTTCAAAAATGTTTTAGTCTGAGCTGTGAGCCACGAATGCACCGCTGTCTTCAGTTCTTCATCAGAAGTGAATCGTACGTCCTCGTAGTTCTGCTTTCAGGGGAGCGAACAGGTGAAAGTCTGATGGAGCGAGATCAGGACTACAGGGAGGAGCTTTAACACCTCAAAACCAAGACAGAAGTGTGTGGATGTTCGTCATCAGCAGTAGACGTGGACGTGGACGGGCGTCCGGCTCCTTCTTGATGGCTAACACTTGTGCGATCATCACAGAACAGCACAAACCAACAAGTTTTAAAATAACTGGAGTGCGGATCATTTTGACTCACCATTGTATTTATTTTAAGCTGGTTAATTGCTCTTCGTTTCCTACAGAGGATTTCTCTCTAAGGCATCCACTTCCTTCTCCATTTGACATGAATCAACATTTTTCTAATACATGAGATTATATTGCTTTGTCCTATATTTAGATGAATGGTTCTTCTCAACCCTGGTCCTGGATAGATACACACACACACACACACACACTCACACACACACACACACACACACATTCTCTCCTGTCCTGCACATTCGAGTGTTTTCCCTGCTCCATCACACACACTTCAGAAAAGCCTGTCCTGAAAGTTGGATGAGAACTACTGGTCTAGATCATACATCTAATCTGTGAATCTTTCTGCATTACCTTTATTTATCTGATTATGTAGACATCACCATGCACAAGCTTATTGTACAATAAATGCATAAACACGTCTCTCAATGTTTTAGGAATAAGATACTGGACCTGATATGTTACACAGTCATGGGAGCTGTTCCTGCACTCGTGCTTCTGTCGATGGTAAGAAACAAGAACAGC
The DNA here is from genome assembly GCA_030014365.1 of Clarias pachynema. NCBI lineage: Eukaryota > Metazoa > Chordata > Actinopteri > Siluriformes > Clariidae > Clarias > Clarias pachynema. The sequence continues at coordinate 18,715,137 of JAQMYL010000023.1, read as the reverse complement.
ACTCACTTTAGAAAGAATATACAGTATATATACACGCAGGTGAAACTCGAAAAATTTGAATATCATGCAAAAGTTCATTTATTTCAGTAATGCAACTTAAAAGATGAAACTAATATATGAGATAGACTCATTATATATAAAGCAAGATAGTTCAAGCCGTGATTTGTCATAATTGAGATGATTATGGCTTACAGCTCATGAAAACCCCTGCACATTCGACAATGTCAGAAAATTAGAATATTACACAATCAATAAAACAAGGATTGTACATAGAACATATCGGACCTCTGAAAAGTATAAGTATGCATATGTACTCAGTACTTGGTTTGGGCCACTTTTGCAGCAATTACTGCCTCAATGCGCCGTGGCATGGAAGCTATCAGCCTGTGGCACTGCTGAGGTGTTATGGAAGACCAGGATGCTTCAATAGCGGCCTTCAGCTCTTCTGCATCAAGTCTCATGTCTCTCATCTTTCTCCTTGCAATGTCCCATAGATTCTCTATAGGGTTCAGGTCGGGTGAGTTTGCTGACTAATCAAGCACAGTGATCCCACAGTCATTGAACCAGGTTTTGGTGCTTTTGGCAGTGTGGGCAGGTGCCAAGTCCTGCTGGAAAATGAAGTCAGCATCCCCATAAAGCTCACCTGCGGAGGGAAGCATGAAGTGCTCCAAAATCTCCTGGTAGACGACTTCACACTGAACTTCAAGCATCTTGCAGTGTGTGTCTCTCCATTCTTCCTCCAGACTCTGGGTTCTTTGTTTCCAAATGAGATGCAAAAGTTGCTCTCATCAGAAAAGAGGACGTTGGACCACTGAGCAACAGACCGGTTCTTTTTTTTCTTTAGCCCAGGTAAGACGCTTCGGATTTTTGTTGTTTGTTGTTCAGGAGCGGCTTGACAAGAGGAATACGACATTTGAAGCCCATGTCCAGGATCCATCTGTGTGTGGTGGCTCTTGATACACTGACTCCAGCCTCAGTCCACTCCTTGTGAAAGTCCCCAACACTTCTGAATGGCCTTTTCCTGACAGTCCTATCCAGGCTGCGGTCGTCCCTGCTGCTTGTGCACCTTTTTCTTCTACACTTTTCCCTTCCACATAACTTCCTATTAATCTGCTTTGATACAGCACTTTGGGAAAATCCAACTTCTTTTGCAATTACCTTTTGAGGCTTTGCCTCCTTATGGAGGGTCAGTGATGGTTTTCTGCACAACTGTCAGGTCAGCAGTCTTTCCCATGATTGTGCTTCCTACTGAACCAGACTGAGACCATTTAAAGGCTCAGGAACCCTTTGCAGGTGTTATGGCTTAATTAGCTGATTAGAGTGGGACACCTTGAGCCTAGAATATTAAACCTTTTCACAATATTCAAATTTTCTGAGATTGTGGATTTGAGGTTTTCATGAGCTGTAAGCCATAATCATCTTAATTATTTTATTTAACTGTTATTTATTAGAAGTAGTGATGTACCTTCTTTGTGGTTTTTCATTTAAGGTTATCGACCACTTAGTTGAATCTACTTTGAACAATTGTGTGACCTACAGTATAGCACTGTGGCTGAATTCTGCCAAACAATATTCAGTGTTCAGGACAAATTCTGTTTAGATACTGTATATTTTTGAACATGCTGTGTATCAAGTGATAAGGTTTAGAAAGTTAAAGAAAGATTCATAGATTGCACACTTTACAAACTTTACTTTATGTCCAAAAATATCCACACGTTGTCATGCTGCATCATATCAAATAAAACGTGCATATAATTAATATAACAGTTCATGTTCTTATGTAATATATCTCAATTGCATTAAAGCCTCACTGTATTTCAGTGACGAGTCTTTTATCTGTCCGTGTTGTTCCCAGCCGAACAGGGAGGGCGTGTTGGAGTTGTCAATGGGTGGAGTCTTTTACTGCATGGGTGTGGTTTTCTTCAAGAGTGACGGCCTTGTACCTTTCGCTCACGCCATCTGGCACGTCTTTGTGGCTGTAGGAGCCGCCGTCCACTATTATGCCATCTGGAAGTATCTTTATGCGACAGGAAGCAGCCACATTCAAAGCGCCAGGTGACACACGGAGCTGCTGATGAACATCACACACACACACACACACACACACACACACTGGGCCAGGAGGCTCTATGTGTGTAAATGGATTATTCAGAGTTTACTGTCTGTTATTTAATTTACAAGAAAAAAATCCATCATACCTGCTCATGTTGCCTTTGACATTCTCAACACACACACGTGTCTGCTGTACTCTACTGAAGAACCGAAGAACCCTACGCATAGAGAACAAACGGAGGATGTACGCACTTTTTTTATTTTCCAAGAAGTTTACATCTACTGATCAGCCATGACATTATAAACAAAACATTGTGCCCAATATGGTGTAGGTTCCACCTGTGTCACCGGGGTGGTTCTGGCCCATCAGGACGTGGCTCTGGAGGGGTTGTGGGGTGGGCCCTCTCTCGATCAGTTTATCTGGTGCATCCCTTGTGCTCTTTGCCTGCTGGGCCGTGTGCACTGTGGGTCACTGGGAGTTCTGGTGCTCTTCTATCACTGCCAGCATTGATTTTATTTCATTGATTTGTGCTGCGTTGGCTTTTCTGTGAGATTGGACCAGACGGGCGGGCCTCTCGGTCCCTGTGGGCATGGCTGAGCCTTCGCTGCCCGTGACCCTGCGAACAGTTTACTGGTTATTATATAATCCAACTTCTATAATCAACATTAATGTTATGGCTGATCGGTTGATATTTAGGCTTTGAGACTGTGTTAGTTATTCTACATGTGTGTATAATTCTCGTTAATTTATTGAAAGCACAATTCCATTTCTGTTGTGCTTCACTCTTGTTTTATCTGCATTTCTCACAGTATTTGAACACAGCACTTTGTTTTGTATGAGGAAGATACTCTGGACTGTATGTACTGTATTGTGTTTGTGTCTGAATCCTCACGGACACTTTCATTTATCTGCTGCAGAATTATACAATTATTAAATGATTAAAGACAATAAAACACTGAGTTGTGACTGATAAATATCAGGTTTTCTCTTGCGGAGGCCGAGACGTAATTATGTTTGTTTGTTTTTTTAATCGTAGCATTTTTAGAGAAACGATTCAACCTGTGAACTTGCTATGAAAAACTGGAGCGACACAACAAAGAGCGTAACGTCAATGCTGTACGACACGTTTATCACAAAGTGTTTATAAGTCAGATCATTTATAACTTTGAAAAGAACTTCATATTCGTATTCTTTATATGAATTATTTGTCTTTACTTCGACTGATTTTCATATATTATACAGAAACACTGTTGCTGTGAATAATAATATTTCTTTTCTTCCATCCCCAGCACCACAATACTGAACAAAAGAAACTTTTTTCTGTGTCGAACGTGCTCGCGTTGGCCTCTCACTGGAGATCGTGTGTGTGTGTAGGAGTTTCAGCTGTTACACAACAAACAAATTTGCATCAGATAAGTGCACTGAAGTGTAAAAATTCCACTCAATCTGTTTAACACTTTAAAAGCTCCAACAGCTCGCAACAATACAAACACACCAGGTCACTTATTAACACCAATGTTTAATATGAGGTTTTTATGGTTTCATGGCAGAAAAATAAGTTTAAAAAATCCAGAAGGCGGTGTGATCGAGCGTTTTTAAGCAGGCAGGAAGCTGGACTGAGACTGCAGCAGGCTGCTGATGGCCCTCATGCGCTGCGGCAGGGCGGCGTTGGTGTCTCTGTGCCAGCGAGGACAGTCCCCCTGGGTGGAGGGCGTTAACACGAACTGGGCTACGTTAGGCAGCTTGAGAAGGTTGATGAGCTCATGGGCGCGTGTGATGATCTCTTCGCTGTCCTCCTCCGTGAAGCACGACGCCACGTGTCCACTGTGTGCGAATGAGCGCATCTTAGACAGAAAGAGTGACGCCCTAAACAGACAGAAAGACGCGGTCATATATCTTTAAAAGCCTTCCTACTTGTATATGCTCCATACTGTAGTATTACAGTTATTCATTTGCAGAACATAATAAATACAATGACATAACCTCACTCACTCACTCACTATTCTCTTATACCTCTTATTCAGGAGACCGGGACACGATCCCAGGGGACACGGGGCACTAGGCGGGGCTACACCGTGGACAGGGTCCCAATCCATTCCACACTCACTTACACAACATGGGCAATTTGGAAATGCAAACTAGCCGACCCTGTGTGCAACTTCTTGTTGAGAAACCACAAAACATGGATCCTTAGACTTTATAGTAGAGGAAAACTCTAAAAGTACAGCTTTACCTGCGAGTCTTACTAAGCACTCGTACTACAGACTCCTCCTACTGTATGAATACTAAACAAATGTCTCCTTTACGCTATCGCATAAAAATATGTTTAAATAACAGCAGATTTTTAAAAGCTCTACTATTAGTCTTGGATTATATACACATCAGTAAATGAGCTGTTATAATAGAAATGAGAAGGAATCATAACGAGCGCATTAATATGAATAATAACATGTGATCCGTATTGCAGTCTGTACTGTTGTCGTCTAGGAAAATAGGGACTTTGCCTGGGACTTTGTTCACATGGAAATTAATCGCACACGCATAAGTGAGTATTTAAAAAAATTTACAGCGCCCTCTGTTGAACTTTGAGATGAACTAATGATTTTTTCTTTATGATATAAGGATGTTTTCCATTTAAATTTCAAAAGTAGCACATCTTCTCTTCCTGCGGGCTGACTGCGATGAAACAAAGCCTATATGTTACCTCAAGCACGGCCAATCACAAATGCTTTTTCGTTTTTGTTCAGTAGTTTGTACGTGACGTGTGCGTGAACAAACAGACAGAAATATTCCAAACCCATACTGATGTGTTCTGTTACTCATCTCATGTTCCCCCGTCTTCAATGTACAGACACGCCCACTTTACAGTTTTATTACATGTATAGATGAAAAAATGATCAGTTATTTTTTTACTCAATCCAAACAACTCCAATTTGATTGATATTTCCTGAGGTGCATAATAATAATAATAATAATAATAATAATACGATTTGGAACAATTTCTAAAACTGAGATATGTGTGTTTTTGCACCTGAACCCTTCAATAACACTATTACACACAGTAAGCATTAGTGAAGAGAGGTGTACCGAGGGATGAGGTCCTGACTGCGGGATGCCAGCTTTGCCAATGCCGTCATGAGCACGGTGAGCAGTCGTGGTGAGTATTGAGGGGGGCTGGCGGACTGGCGTACCTGCGTGATCTCGAACAAGACCGCCTCGAGCCCCTCAAAAAAGGAGGTTATGAGCTCCACAGTACAGCGAGGGTCATAGGAAAGTGACAAATACTCCCCGATCACCCACACCTACAACACACACACACACTTGTTTGACCTGACAACGTAATATATTACATTTATACAGAAAGATACAGAAAGGTTATTCTTTTCTCCTTCACCACATGCGTGTAGAAGTCCTCTTTGGTGTAGATGTTGGTGGTGGTGCTGGTGAACTCCAGCAGCTCCTTGTGCTGGTCGACGATGAGCGCCGGGTGCAGCTTGCACAGGGACTGCAGGTGTGTACTGAACACTCTACAGGATATAATCAGGAGTCAGGTACAAAGCTGTCAGTACACTGTATTTAGAGAAGTTCATCATGCACAGCCGCTGGAGGTATAAGGAGTGACTGACCTCTGCACTTCAGTGCTGAAATTCTTTATCTTGTACAACAGGCTGCTTCTTTCCAGCAGAACCTGCAGCAGTTGGTTCATCATCTTCCCATCAGCCATCTGCACACACAGCAGACCTGAGCCTGGATATGAACCCTTGTGAATGCTTATACACCTCAGGAACGTTAAAACTGTCCAACATTCTTTAGTGCTGATCCTGAGACCTGGACTGACACCAGCATGCTTCATACAGAAACTCCGATATGGATTTTTGCACAGCACATATCACATAATCAAATAAAAACTAAATTATATTTAATCTGCCATCGCAGATTTTTAAATCAATGGAGGAGATACAAATTATATGACCATAAGTATTTGGACAACAGCTATTTCTCATGTGATGCTCGTTAGTACAATATGTAATGATGTCTCTATACTCTGCATGGCCAAAACCAGTCACATATTCGATATTTCATTCAACTACCTTCGACTTTGATTACGGTGCACACTGTGGTGTCCAGTTAAAGTGGGAAAATGATTCCTCATGCTCCCAGAGCCATCTTTTCACACAGTGTAAACCTCCATAGATGTGATCACCTGAATGTACTAAATCACCAGGTGGTCAGCTGACTTCATTTTATTGCCCCATAACGTTGCTGAGTCTAGACCTGAGTAACTGATCAACCCCAGATCATAACACTGTCTCCAGAGGCTTGTACAGTGGACACTATACATGATGGGAGCATCGCTTCATGACCTCCCCTTCTTACCGTGACACGCCCATCACTCTGGAATAGGATCAATCTGGACTCAGGTCACATGACCTTTTTCAATCACAAAAAGTCCCATCCATTTTTCTCCAAGTCTCACTAACAAGTGGTTTTCTTATGGACACAGAGCTGTTTAGTCCCAATTTTGTGAGTTCTCATCACTTGTGTGTGTGTGTATGTGTGTGTGTGGAAATGCTTTTACTTTCAATACTAAACATAGCTCTGATTTCTACTGTTGTTTTCTTATGTTGTAGCTTCATCAAGAGTTTAAGTGATCTCTATTTATGATTTTTTTCAGCACTATTTATCCAGGTTGTAATAATGTGTAATAATAAGTCCCACTTCCAGTCATTTCAGCAATCTCCTTAGTTGTTTCTTTGCTTGATGCAGCCCGATAATTCGACAAAACAACATACCACAGAGGTCAGTAGTAGTACGGCAGTAGTGTTGGACTAAATATAAATCTGGATGGACATTACCTGTGTAATTGTGTTGAAGTAGACATGTAGAAGCACAGGGACGATCTGCGCACAGCACAGGACACGGGGACTCTCGGCCATTCCCTCCAGAGCATTGTGAAGCATACTCAACCTGAGGAGCAGCACAAAGCAGTCAGAATTTTCACATTATTCACTCTGTACATTTCAACAGGTGTTGCATTTGGATCACTATTTGGCAATAAATTCCTTGATTAAGCAATAATCACCTGTCAATCGTATCGCCGGTTCCTGCCTCTGGTCTGAGGATGTACAGGAATAGACCTCTGTAAGACGGCTGGCGGAAGGCATCCAGTGACGCTGCGATCTTCGAACCCTGCTGATCCCATGCAGTGCGATCTGTGGCCTGATACCACGCTGACCTGCGGTGAGATTCATCACACACAGAGATTAAAAACCACTAAATCCCTTAATCCAGTGCGTCTCCGTCCTGCTTCTGGATTACTCCTGCACTGTCGTGCAAAATGTCATCTGCAATGACTGTTATAAGGAGAGGGAAGAGGGAAAAATCCTGAAGATTTGGAAACTTTAATGTAAGAGTCTTCACTGATCATAAACACCATGAAAAAAAATCCTGATGACTTTTTAATTAAGCATTTAGTTTATACTGTTTTTCAAGAAATAACACAAAGTATTCCTATGTGTAATGAAATAACAGGTCACTCTTATGCCAAATCTATTTTTCTTGCCTTAATCAAATCCAAAGCTATGGGGTTGTCTTTTACACCGTGTGGCCAAAAGTATACGGACACCTGACCATCACACCCGTAAGTGGTTCTTTCTAAAAAAAAAAAAATGTTTTTGATGTCTTTGCATTACAATTTCACTTCACATCAAGCTCCATGTTGACATGGTTTGAGAAGTCTGAAGTAGAATGTCTGAATGAGTGTATTGCACAGAGCCCAGATCTCAACCCCACTGAACACCTTCAGGATTATCTGGAACTGGAGCCTTCTCGCCCAAGATTAGTGCCTGAACTCATTTATCATCTTGTAGGTGAATGAACACGAATCTCCACAGCTACGCTCCAGAATTAAATGAAAAACCTCCAGGAGGAGTGGAGGTTATTACAACAGCAAAGGAAGAACAACACAGTATTAGTGCTCTTAGATGTGAAACAGAACGTTCTGTGTGCTCGGGTGTCCACATACTTGTGGCTATATAGTTGGTTCTGTTGGTTTTAATGTTTACAATCTGGGAATCAATGCTTACTTGGATAAATTGACCAAAAATGTAAGTTAAAGATGTACTGTACATTTAAAAAACTCAGTAAGAGAAAAAAATTTATCTTTTAATCAAATGAATTAATTACTGCAGATCTAAAAACATGTTAACGTTATTACATTTTATTTCAATCACTCACTCGCTCATTCACTCTTTATAGCAGTTTCCCTGTGATAGCAATTTATGTGTACGACTTATTAGCATTATTCCTGGTAATTGAAGGTACACTTGGTTAATAACATAAGCTGCAGTCTTAATAACTGTACAGTAATTTGTCACATTACACACACTGTGAACTAAACGGAGGACTCTAGATCTACTGATTTTTTTCCTTTTCATTCTAAACCCTTACACCTCTACTAATCAGATATCCAGATCAGAGTCGAGAACAGAGTGAAATCTGAAACTGGCTATGACTGGCTATATCATATTTATAACTAGATTAGAATAATTAGGTGCAAGTTCCAAATCTTGCGAACCTGTGCTGGAGGTCCAGGGCTGCGGCCAGACAGGGAAGATCCAGCAGTGTGTGCAGTAACTCAATCGCCGTTTCCGGAGACAAAAAAGAAGGCAGCAGCTCCATGAACTCAGAGATCAGGCCCGGACTGTTCCATGCCAGAAACTATTAGACAAGAACAAGAGTAAGGTAGATCACATTAATCTGTCTGGCCACTGTTAAAAAGTCGAGTCTGTTGTGTAGTGGAAAGGAAAGGTGACCTTGAGCAGGTTGGGGAAGCTGTGTCTGTACATGGGCACTTTCTCCTGCAGCACGCTGACATTGTGCAGGCAGAAACCGACAAACTCGTAGGCCATCATGGGCTCGTTGAAGAGCTCGGCTGGGAAGCGGCTGAAGAGTTGGCAGAAGACGGCCTCTGATTCCACAGCAGCCATTTCACCTGAATAGAGAGAATTAAATCTAACGAGACTTCCTATACAAGAGAAATTAGCCAGTTACTAAAACATGTGCGGCATTTTTGTGTGATAAATGGAAATTATGCAATCCGCTGAATTTCAGTTGTGTAGCTTAAAAGAAGACTGCATTGATCATCTTCATTAGATTATTTGTCAAAGCTTTTTTGGGTGAAGAAGAGGTGTGCTTGCAGACAGCAGGACACTCACTGTGGTTCAGGTAGAACTGAGCGATGGGCAGAAGGACTCGAGCGAAAGGCAGTTCTGCACTCAGTCTGCCGTACAGCGCTTTAATACAGGGAAAGCCACGGTACACATAGGAAGGATCCTCACTGCAAATGATGTCCATTATGGACACGGACTCCAACATGCACTGGACAGTGTTAAAAAATTGCATAATTTTTGGTTTAATTAATACCATATTGTTTCGTTAATTCGCAAGATTTCTAAAATTACCGCTTTCTGTAGCTCTGCATCTGCTTTCTTTGCAGCCTCTGAAATGAAAGATTGAATCATCGTTAAAATACTTTGATAAAAAAAACACAAAAAAAACAGACAAAACCAGATGTCAGTTTTTGTCATGTCAGTGATGAACTCACTCCGGTCGCTCTGTTCGATAACTCGATGGCAATACTCAAAGGCTTTCTCCCTCAGACGCTCTTTCGGGGGGAGCATTCGACTAGACGAGGAGGTCGCAGACACCATGGACATCACTGAACTGTCCAACTCCGACCGGTCATCTACAAAACAGGACAGCTACGTTACAGTACATCACCTTCTTAACACAACACACCAGGAACGCCTCGTCATTATAATCCAAGACGTAAACATGACTGGAACAATCCTCAGGTGGATCATTTATTAAAAGAATGTAACTAAAATTATAATTAACGTATGAGGTAAAGAGAGTCAATTAGGGTAAAAAGTCAATTTGACGTAAACGGCGGTTTGGTTAGGAAAAGAACCACTTTGAGGTAAATAATCAACTTAAGGTAAAGAGTCAGTCTGAGGTAAAGATGTGGTTTTAGAGGAAAAGGTCATTTTGAGGTGAAAAGTGAATCTCTGAGTTGAAGAATCAATTTGAGGTACAGAGGTGATTGTAGAAAATGAATCGCTCTGAGGTAAAGGGCAGTTTGAGTTAAAGACAATTTTAGGAAAACAATTGAGATCAAGAGTCAATCTGAGGTAAAGAATCATTTTGAGGTAAATGATCAATTTGAGGTACAGAGTCGGTTTAAGGTAAAGAGTCATTCAGAATCTATGAAGTAATTTTAACGAATGAGACACTTTGATGTGAAGAGTCAATCTGAGGTAAAGAACTGTTCTGAGATAAAGAATCAATCTGCGCCACAGGGTCAATCTGAGGTAAATAAATAGTAAATAGTTTTTTTTTTTATAGAAAGAATCACTTCGAGGGTAAGAATATTTTTGAGGCAAAAAGTCAATCTGAGGTAAAGAATTGATTTCAGGTGATGAGTCAACATGAAGTAGGGCGTCGATCTGAGGTGATGTTTCAACACGAGCTTAAATAATTGTAAAGAGGCGATTTTATGGAGTAATTTTGAGGTAAAGCGTTAAACAGATAAATAATGTTTTTGAGATGAAGAGGTAATCTTAGGTAAAGAATCAATTTTAGGGAAATACTCACTGAGTTAATGAGTCAAAATGATGTAAAAAAATATTTTTTTTCTTTTTTACCCCTAACCAGGTTACGATGGTAACTAGAGATGAATAAATAAATGAAAGTGTCAGATTAAGAGACGAGGATAAGAGTTAATTTGAGGTAAAGGTCACTGGATTAAATAGAAAGGACGTACAGCTGTTAATTCAATAATTGATCATTACTGATTTAGTGTTAGCAAAACAATTAATCTGGAGGCCCAAACCTGGTCCTGGACACGATTCACTCAGTTGAGGTTAAATTTGTAGCTGGATTTAGTGTTTTTATGACTAGCCCTGATCGTGATGGACCGGGGTTGGGTACACCAAAATTAATTCAGGTTATTGTTATAAGCGCTACCTAAAATCAAGCTTGCTACTTGCTCCTTACCTTGGACTGGTTTCATCTGAACGACGTGTGCTCGGTTTAGCTGAGCTAGCAAAAGTAAAAATCCAATCCTAAATTATTGTTGCATGTCATAAAGGAAACAGGAAATTCCTGTTGAGAGGATATTAAGCACAAATCTACCAATATCAACCCCAGGATGCGTAATCATTCTGCAATGAATAAAATTACAATACCAAAAAAGATTCTTACTGGCCCTGTCACGTAGCACATTTTCTTATTAATCTCGTTACCTGAATCTGTATTCGAGGTTCCCTCCGTGTCGTACGTAAGCAGCCAGCTCTTCAGCATGGAAAAAGTGTACATGTTCATCCACTGGTCTTCAGTGTAGCTCTGGCCCACACACAGCACAGTGAAGAAATCTCCTGCCACTGCTCCATCCACTTCAGTCATTAGTGCTGGCTGGAGGGATCGTCATGCAGGGTTCAAAGCAGCCATATTTGTTTTGTAAAAACAAATTGTGAAAGCACTAGTGAAACACTGGGATAAGTGCATTAGTGTATCAGAGGATTATATAGAGAAATAACTAGAGTTTTTACTCCCAGAACTGTGTTCTGTTAACCTGCACAATCAAAAGTCCTGGTTTGATTTGAACACACCTTATATGCATAGTCTGCTCACTGGATATTGTTTATGGTTTTTGCAGCACTCTCTGTAAAATATAAATTTTCACACATGCCATGTGTGTCTATCCCTTATACTGAAACACTCAATCCAGCCCAGTTAAAGTAAACATCAATGCCACTGTCAAAGTCACAGAGTGCACAAATTCTGTTGTTTGATGCGTACAAGCTCTGCATGTGAATCATCTGGATGATGTTACACACTCCATTGCCACCACATGATTGGCTGATATAAACATAGCATGAATTATTACCACATAAGGGGTACAAGTGTTCCTAATAAAGTGTCAGTGAAAATATATCGCACATAGAACTTTTTATAAACACAAGTTTAATCAAAGAAAGGTTTTTCATGTCTTGATTAGTAGCTTGTAACTGTAAGCAACAATAAATAAGGATTCATGATGCCTTTAATACCCACAAAGAGTGAAGAGTGATGTCATTTACAACAATGTTAATATTAATGTAATATCTCCAATCCTTTACCTGTCGTGTTCTGGGACTGGTGAAAAACCCGCCAGAGGACATGGAGACTCCCTGGTGAATGCTGGCATATCGAAGCCAGTCCACCAGCTTCCGATTGACCAGGTTCACCTGATCTGTGGTCAACACATCCATCATCGGACCATCATATTTCTTTCCTTATTAAGGCAACTGGCTTGTTTATTATAAAACTCTCTCTCACCTTCATTAAGAATATCTCTAGAGAAGCTGAACACTTTCGAGAGAATAGGAAGCGTGTGTTTGGGGACATGTGTCTCAGGCTGTCTCGACTCCAGAGACTTCAGTAAAAACTGACAGAGAGGAAGCAGATCGTCTTTACTTCCAGCCTGAAGGAAAAAGAGACACCGGTTCAGGAGATCGTACTTTCAAATGGAAGAAGTGTGTGAAGAGTGAAGGGGAATTACCTGCGCGAGCACGACACTGGCCATGTAGCTGAGCGCCCTGCTGTCCTGGCTCAGGTCTGTGGAGAGACTGTCCACACTGAGAGGCAGACTCTGTTTGAGGATGGCTGAGGACAGGACCTGGAGCTGCTCCAGGCAGGATGGAGAGCGCAGCAGCATCTGGAGCTTCTTCACCAGGTCTGGAGGAAGCCTAGGACACAGGTATTCCACGTTTAAAATATCTGCACTTTCATTATTCAACCTACCGTTCCACTGTGAAAAACCCACAAATTTCAGCATCAAAAATAAAAAAAAATAAGTCAAGCTGATGTTCTGTTACAGTGATCTCCCTACATGTGTCTTTCTTTCAGAATGTTACAGTATTATATAAGTGTATAGTACTGGCAAAAATCTTAAGCACTCCGAGTGTGTTAAAAAATACATTTATTTTTGTACAAACTTTGTTACACATTTATTCATTATTCAATAGATATCTGTACAAAAGAAAAATCTGATTTCCAAACATTAGTATTTCAGCAAGAAAATGTTAATCTTACAGAAAATATCTGTAGGCTAGAAAAGAAAGCAGGATATTATGTAAAAGACGATATTTCAAAAAAGAAAGAGGTTTTACTGCATGAAAAAATAAGCAAGTGTGAAAGTCCTCAGGATGATGATGTCTGGTTCTGCAGGATGTTCAGTAAAACTAAGCAGCTTCGTTAACCCTTAGGAGTCTGAGGGTGTTTTGGAGCCCTGAAGAGATTCCTTAAAATTGACATTCCAATTATACCAATTATCAACTTTGTTTCATTAATTAGTTTACTGTTTTTTTTTTTATTGTATTTTGTTAATGTAGAAACTTTTTTTATCTCCAAAATTCTGATCCAAAGATCTGTTCAAAAAAAGAAAAATGACTTGTGGCATTGCACAAACCCAGACATTTTTTAATGAGAATTTTCAGGAAAATTCAAATACAAATACAAAATACAAATCATGTGATCTCCATCTTTCGAACTGTCTTCCAATGTAAAAAGTGTTCGGTGCCACGTTACGTCTCTTCCTTGCAGAATCTGTTACTGTTTGCTTGCATTTCTTTCTTTTCAACTCTGTCAGCCATGTCATAACTAACAAGTATTATAACCAGCTCTGGTCACATGACTGAGTACGCCTTTTCAAATTACCCTTGAAATGTTGGTGAAAAAGGAAAAATCTGGTTTTGATTTTAAACACATTTATTTGCAGGGATTTGTATGAAATTTTATAATTCAATCTAATTATTTTTATATTGAATAGGTTGTTACAATTCTAAACAAACTTAGCAAATAATTTGCTTGTACCACACAGGATGCTGTGCTGACTGTCAATATGTGAATAGTTTCTTATGCCTGTAGGATTATAGAGGAACTGCAACTTTTTACTGCCTCAGATGCAAACATATTCAAATGAACAAATAATTTAAAAGGTCGATTTTGGAGTCGATGGAGCGATACATGAATCGCCACACAAAAGAATCGCCCATCTTTAGTGCATATTAGAGCTGGGAATCACCTGGGATTACCCGATATGATACTATTGTGATACCTAGGTGCAGATTAGATTTGTTTTGTGATTCTGTATGTATCATGATTTTATAAATATCTCAATATTTATTTATTTTTTTATTTTTTAAATTTTTTTTGTTAAAATTCTAAACAAACTTCAATATTAATTTCATCCTACAACACAGGATGCTGTGTTGCCTACCAATGTGTGAATAGTTAATAGAGTGCGCTACATGAAGGATCAAATACTGGGGCACCAGTTTACCGTCACTAATGCAAACATACATAAATTAAAATTTTATTTTAAAAAAATTATTTGAGTCAGTGTGGCGATACAGGAATCGCCACACAAATCGATTTTCTTCTCCCCATTTCTAGTGCATGTGATGTTTTCTTCCACGCATTGCTGCAGGGTGTCTGTGTGCGTGTTGCTCAGACAGATCTTCATGGACACTGGGAGTCAGAAATCTAAATGGACTTACGTTCTGGCATATTTTGTAGCGGAGACAATCAAATGGAGCCTCTGAAGGGAATCGATCACCTCTCCTCCAGCTTCTTTACCAGAATGAAGCTGTTTACACACACGGCCATAAAACTTCTGCAGCTCTTCTTCCTGTATTTCTCTACAATGTACGACACAAATACAGCCAGGGATATGATCATAACTACTTCTCTAAACAAACATTCATTTAGTGTCTCAAATCTGATGTTAGGAGAGAGACATCAGGCCAAACTATCAGCTTTGTCTCACTTTGACAAGAGGTGTAATCATTAGATAAACAATCTAACAATCTAGGAATAGACAATAGCGCGTGCATTATATATTATATAGGCACACAGGTACCTTATAACAACACTGTGACCCAAATATAACTAATAAAGTGTGTAATAACAAACATGACATTTACTGCAGTTAGCCAGATTATAATCACACCTCGCCTGTTTGATCAAACTCTCGGTTCCTGACGCGTACATACTGACTCCACACACACAAACACATCCGAGAGGCTTCAGTGCAAAAAGCTATTTAATCACCCTGCAGCTGAAAACTGTTTATACACTTAAAAGTGATTTGTTATGCACTACAAACCACATGACAGCTACTTCCCGTGTTGGGGTAGTCATGTGATGCAGAAAACTCCTCTCATTGGTCGCTTCAAATGAGCACGTGAGGCAGTCACGTGCCGCAGAGCTCTTAAAGGTACACAGCTCTATTTGAGCTTCTGCACTACAGTACAGTGTATATAATAAACTAGTGTGAACTCTACAGAGACTGTCGTGTGTGAGAAATTCCCAGGAGTTTACTCAAATACTCAAAGCACATTTGGTACCAACCACCATGCCACATTCAAAGTCATTGAGATCACACTACTTTTTCTCCATTCTGAAGATTGATATAAGAAGGTACAGTGGCGTAGCGGTTAGCGCTGTGGCCTCCAGGGTCAGGGGTCGAGTCCCACCTTGGGGTCTGTGTGCACAGAGTTTGCATGTTCTCCCTGTGCTTGGTGGGTTTCCTCCTCACAGGGCGTCTACCCTGCGATAGATTGGCATCCCATCCGGGGTGTACCTCATCTCGTACCCTAAAAATAATGGCCCGGGATTTGATTCCCACCTCAGGGTGTGTGTGTGTGTGTGTGTGTGTGTGTGTGTGTATATGTTCTCCCCATGCTTGGTAGGTTTCCTCAAGGTACTCCGGTTTCCTCCTACAGTCTGAAGACATTGCCTGTAGTGTGTGATTTTGTCTGTGTGTCTATCTAGTGTATCCCACCTTGTGCCCAAAATCTCCTACCCCTCTCCCAAAGTGAGCCCGGTGCTGGTTCATGTCTGTGCTGGTGTTGAAAAACAGTCATTGTATGAGTGTATAAATGAAAAAACAAAAACAAGAAAACAGGATGCCTTGGAGATCTCAAACCTTTTAATAGGCTGTGGTCACATTTCGGCATTTGCTATAGAGCTTTCCACAAGGCAGTAAAGAGGATGGACGGACAGACAGACAGACAGCTGCACATGTGCATAGAGAAATGCATTATTATAATAAAAATGCTTTCATATAATCAGGTGGAATCTGAGAAGCAAATGAATTAAGAGATACAGAATGAGATGCCAGAATGAGATACATTGTTGTTGTTTTTTGCATGAGTGAAACAGTTCTAAAGAAAGAACAGGATACAGATATTTAAAAAAAAAAAAAAAAAGTTCATTTCTGAAATCTATTATGGGATTATCTATAGTTCAACATTTTGCGGTCCAGATGAGGATTCTCTGTGACTTTATAAGAAATTGAGACAAAAGGTTTGAACAAACAGCCCTATATGAACACACTGACTTAAACATACACAGTTCATAACACACTCGGTTAGTAAACTTGAAAAGAAACTGAATCATGATGCTGTTGTAGCCCGGTTTCAGCTGCTGAATTTTGCTTAGAACATATGAGAATTAATGAAGAAAGCCAAGTCTACTCTTCTTCTGTCAGGTTGCATGAAAAGCTCAGATAAATCCTACTGAAGAAATGACAGGATCTTAACGGCTTTCGAACAACGACTAACGTGGCTCTGTGACGGTCCTAGCAACTAAAAAAGTGAAAAGAGAACGTGCATCAGTTTATTAGACTTAGAATTTCTTTTTTTAAATTATAAATGTTTAGTGTATAAAACACTTGCATAAGCAAATATGCATAAAACACCAAAAGCACACAAATCAAATACATCGTGATCAGCTGACGAAAATACTTTTCTATAATTATTGATAGACACTTTGTTAAAAAGATACACAAGACAGTTGATAGGCAGGAAAAAAGTTAATTCGGTGGTTTTGGAAGGAGGAAAGAAACTTTACGTCCAAGTGCTTAAGCATTACTGAGGGGTTTAAAAGCCTAAAAGGCTTACTGCTGTTAATGCTTATTCAAAAGAAATGTAATTAGTAACTAAACAAAGTGTGTTTCATTGATTCAATTGCATGACTGTTTTTTACGGGAGTTATCAATAGAGACAAAAATAAAAGAGGCATTCATTACATACAAAAAAAAAAAAAAAAAGATTTCCTGACTATTCTCCCTCCTGGTTCCCTTCCCCATGATGCAGATGCCCTTATGACATCAAGCATATTTTTATTTGTATTTTTTTTTTATTATTAAACTGATCATTTCACTATTATATATGTCTTATAAGAAATGTTTCATATTTATTTTATGTTTTAATCCACAACACATGACCTTAACTCGGACCATGTTTCTAATGAGGCCTATTCCGACGGACTGTTCTCGTGTCATTCTAACCCTGAAGAGTGAAGAAGCTTCAGTGTTTTAACTTCCAAGCAGCAGGTAATAGAGTTTGAAGCACTTTCTTTGCTACAGAGCTCAAGGCACTAAATCATACGGATATGCATTTGGTCATTAAGGGTGTTTTCTCAGGAGTTGCTTCTAATGCTTTCTTTACATACACTGTCTGGCCAAAAAAATAATAAAAAATTATAATAAAATGTTTTTTTTTTTTTTATTATGGATGTGCAATGTGGTGCACAGTTCATACATCAAAATAATTCTGCATGTTCTGAGAACAACTCTTTTCCCAACAGTTTGTTTCCTGGAATATGGCGTGTGCCATCAGGGAAGAAGAAAACCTCCATAGATGTGATAACCTGGTGATTCAGTACATTCAGGTGGTCAGCTGACTTCATTTTATTGCCCCATAACATTACTGAGTCTAGACCTGAGTAACTGATCAACCCCAGATCATAACACTGCCTCCAGACGCTTGTACAGTGGACAATATACATGATGGAGCATCACTTCATGTCCTTCCCTTCTTGCCCTGACACGCCCATCACTCTGGACTCATCAGGTCACATGACCTTCATCCATTGCTCCAAAGTCCAGTCTTTATGCTCTCTAGCAAACTGAAGCCTCACTAACAAGTGGTTTTCGTATGGACACCAGATGTTTAGTCCCAATCCTGTGAGTTCTCATCACATTGTGTGTATGGAAATGCTCTTACTTTCATATACCTCTGATGTATATTGTTAAATTTTATTTATTTATTTTATTTTTTACCATGCAGCTTCACCAGGCGTTTAAGTGATCTCCTTTCAAGATTTCTTCCCTAAAGCACTATCCGTCCAGGTCTTAATAATGTGCCAATTCATTCATTATTTAAAATCTTGGCTGGATGCAGGCTGATAATTTGACCCTTCATAAACCACAATTTATTTTCTTGGCCAGACAGTGCATCTTTCTACAGAGTGGAAAGTAGGAACACCACCATGTTAGCGATTGTCCAACACTGTACCTCTATTCTATTAGTCAAAAAAAAAAAAAAAAAAAAAAAAGTGTCTTACAAAATTAAATGCTTAAAAAATAGTAAAGTTTTGAGAACATTTAGAAAAGTGTTCAACATTCATTAAGTGAGTCGTGGGAAGGCGGACTGTAGAAACACGGCCTCTCTAATGATGAATATTAGTCATTACATTTTTACATTCTTTGGGTCTTTAGAAATAGAAATAAACACATTGGTTTTCAGAAGCCCCTGGTAATAATGAAACGTTCCAGCATTTGTCATTTGTTTGTGGCTTAATTATTGTTCAATAATAGACATCTAATTAGGTGATGCAATTCTTGGCCAAACATGTAATGGAAAGCACATTGCGGATGGCTAATGTATGACTAAACCCAACATTACCTGAAGGGTTTTAACTTCAAAATTAGTTTCATTTTAGAGAAAAACATTAAACATTGTTAAACGTTCTACATTCTAATTTCTTTACGAGAGGGAGCCATGAACAATGAAAAAAAGAACAAAAAGCTACATACATTCATTGAATTCTTTGAGTTTGAAGTTTGCAGACTAACAGACATTTCTCTTTACAACAAATCTAAATATGCAAGGTAATCGCCCACCATAGAAAAATACTTTATAGCATGTTAAAGAGTTCAAGGCTGGAAAAACAATGCCTTGAAATATCCGACTGAGTTGTTGTTGTGAAATTGTTTTGTACATTTTAGTTTTAACAATCCAATTACCATATGGTGTTTCTAACCCATGCTTCTAGCACAGAATTATAAATAAATTCAAGGTTCCCCTGGAGACGAGAGACACCCGTGAGAACCGAGCCTGCGATTAGCTTAATACCTATAACGCGGCGATATGGAGAGGCCGGCGTTCCCATATAGAAGTAGCTGCTTAGTTGTCATGTTATTGGTCCCGTCCCACCCCAGAGTAAGTACTGCTCATAACTGTACCTTGTGAGGAACTACACGACAGCATGGTGACTTGTGTGTACATTCACGTCTTTAATAGCTTTAAGGGACCGTTCTCATCCTCGTTTAAGAAACACACTTATAAAACCATCTCAGCTTTTGCTGCTTCTTTTTTTTTTTTTTTTTTTAAGGCTTAAAAAAGTTAATGCGTTTAGCTCTTACCTGGCCTTAATATCTCACACTCGCTCAGGGCTCGTTCCCTCACAAATAACTGAAGTTCTTAGTAAAAGTAAAGAACATGACGAAAAATAAAAAATAAAAAATAAATCCAACCTCAAATTCCCCTCAATAACAAAGGCAAGTTGTGCTAATGCTATTTTTTGGGAGCTTGCTTTAATAATCATCATCATCTTCCTCCACTCGTTCGCTCAGTCACTGGGCTCCGGGGTCATGGCCACGATGACGGCCTGGGGGACGGACGCCACGCCGTCATCCTCCGTCTTGGGTCGTTTGGCCTCGGGTTCCTGAAGGCCCGCGTCCTGTATTTCACCACCGGAGGGCCGGTTCACTAGCACCGGGGGCGAGGTGGAGGCCTGCGCTGCCAGGATCTGAAGAGGGTTGATGAGAGCTGAGAAGAGAACGAGGAGGAACATGGAGGTTAGACGGACTACAGGGTACAGTTTGATCTAGTGCAGCTTTACATCCATTAGCGTGTGGTTGAGCCCAACTGGTGCGTCAGCGCTCAGGTACAGGAAGCCTTTGTCTTTAAAGTCAACGCAAGTGAGGAATATGGTGTGTATTTGACTTTCCGACAGAGTTTTCAGCAAAAATCTTACATACGTTGCAATTCTGGCTTATTTAAGGCCGAGATGATTTCTATGTTTTTTTTCCCAGTGATTGGTTCCCACTTTGCAGTTATAACCGTCTCCACTCTACTGAAAAGGCTTTCCATTAGATTTTGGATGCAGTAAAATCTAAAAAAGTCACAGTAGGTAATCAACTAGCTGTCTATCCTGACCCTCCCAAACGTCAATACACATATATACACACACACACACACACACACACACACACACACACACACACACACACACACACACACACAGCTCTTCACTGGATCATTTACGATTCATCAAAACTGACAAAACTTACAGTGACTATGTGAACATGCTAAAAACAGTAAAAATATATTTTAGTTATTTATTTATTTATTTACCTATTTATTATTATTATTTACAAAAGACTACTTTTTTTCTATGATATTTTAATTTGTGTCAATTTATTTCTGATTGGTTGACGTGTCTTTTTTCAGGTAATTCTCAAGGGTTTTTTGAAAAGCAGTGACTCGATGACATGCAATGTATTCTGGGAATGATTTCTGTAATAGAAATAAGTTACTAAATAAAAAATAAAAAAAAGCAATTAAAATAACTTATTTTTTGTTCTCAATATTTATTTTAAATGAACTACAACATGCATAATCAGACGTTTGTGTAAAACGTATCTACCATAAGCGTTGGGTGAGATGGCAGCAGTAGGCAGGGTGTGTTTGCCGTTCTGGGTGATGGTCTGGACCGGGAGCTGGTGCTGCCCCAAAGGCATGGAAGTTGCCTGCAGGACTGTGTAACTATGCTGCCCCCTAGAGGCCGAACTGAAGTGGCTCCCGACAGACTGAATGACTCGGCTGCCCGCGGGGATGGACACGGGGATGGACGCGGGGGCTGCCATCTCCTCCACGGCGCCTTCACACAGAGACAGAGACGAGAAAAGTTTCAGCGACCGAAACGTTAAGGCTCCTTTTAAAGATTAAGGGCTGGGTGAAGCCGTACCTCTGTGTTCTCCGGAACTTTCCCCGGCCGACGCGGAGCCGATGTTAGTCAGGACGTATCCGTTGGCGGAGCTGGAGGCGGGGTTGAGAACGCGCACCATGGTGACGGCTGGAGCTTGCTGGAGCACGTGCACGGCTTGACCAGAGGCTTGCTGGGAGGTGATGATCGAAGCGGGCATGTACGCCATGGGCTTTGCCGCCATCACCGCTGAGGGCTGAGGAGGCACGGCCACGATCACGGGCTGTGCGCTCACCGGAGAGCCTGGCGTTTCACACAGAGATACGCTTACGGAAAGCCAGGAAACTTCCAGAACTGAACACAGAGCTTGTCCGAGACTCACCTGGGGCGCTCTGAGAGTATCTGAACTCGGGCACGGATGCCAGCTTGGTGCTAAACTCGTGCTCGTGGGAAATGGGCGAGCCCTCTCGGGACAGACACTCGGGAGTCTGCAGGCCGCTGGAGTGAGGAGAGAGCAGGCCGGAGTGGGTGGGCGAGGCTGGAGCGCTCCTGAAAGGAAACATCACACACATGAACAAAAGCACACACACACTATCTGCTAAACAGAGGCTTCAGAGTGACTGCAAGCAACCACAGCCTGATATCACACTCACACACACACACACACACACACACACACACACACACACACACACACACACACACACACACACACACACACACCAGCAGATGACCAGCATGTTGTAGATCACAAGCTGCTGCATGACACGACATTGAGGATCTTTAACTAGTAATAATCAGCTCATACACAAATAACTTACTTTGTTCTGCCAAGCAAATAAGAGCAGCAGGAAGAGAGGGGAAAAAAGGAAATGAGAACAAAACGAAGCGTTGCCCTCTGACACCAAGATGCTGTGTGTGGGAGTTCACGTGTGTGTTTGTGTGCGATATGAATATCTGATCTGTTTGTGCCTCTGGCAAGTCTCAATGAGGTTTCCTTTTGGTTGCTGAGGTTAAGATTTGCATCAGATTTAGGTGTAGGCGTAGCATTACCTAGTTGCTTTAGTAATTTTGTGTGTGTGTGTGTTAAACAAAATTATGAGTTTTTCCACCTTGAGGAAAGCGGCCCAAATGGCGTCCGGAAGCAGGACACGCCCCTCTGACGGCGTTTGCGGAAGGACTGCTCCACCAGCTTGGCCTCCGATGACGGGTCGACCCGCCAGAACGAACCCTTACCCGGCTCCTCCTGAGAGCGCGGCACTTTGATGAAGTAGCGGTTCAGCGACAGGTTGTGCCTGATGGAGTTCTGCAGAAGATCGAGCGGGTTAGGAGATGGAACTCACCGGATACACGCGCAGATCAAGAAGGCGAGCGGCGCTTACGGCGAACTGACCTGCCAGCCCTTATCCGCGGTCCTGTAGTACGGGTAATGCTTGGTGATGTGGGCGTAGATGCCGCTTAGTGTCAGCTGTCGGTCCGGAGCCGACGATATGGCCTGCACGATCAGCTGGGCGTAAGAGTACGGAGGCTTGGACTCGTCCTGTGAAAGGGGACACGTAAAAAACCAATCAGAACCGACCTGAATGATCTGCAACAGAGCCGGGACAGGGTTCATTTCCTGCAAAGACACGATACACGATACGATACAAACCGTCAGTGTGTCCGCTATCTAATCTAAACTAGTCCCATTGATTCACTTTAACTTCCTGATCACTGCTGAGCTGCTCAACTTATTGACCCAGTGGAACCTGAACGTTCCGCTTCAGGAAAAGGAGCAGAAATATAATTTCCCACGTTCAGCTGGTAAAAGTCACCAAAAATCCACCACAACATCTAATTTCAAGTTGTCAGTTTGGGGTAAATTTATTTATTTATTTATAACTAGCAGCCCCTTCCCTGTTTACAGAGTGACAACAAATCAACATGGCTGTTCACGGTGTAACGTCCACGAGGGTCAGTCAAAAATGATCTGCACTCTACTCTGGCTGTAGAATGTATTTAAATTATTGTTATTATTTTTATTTAATCTCTTTGCTTCTCAATACACTTTGTCCATCTGTCTATGAGCTGTTGTATTCTATATTTATTCTGAGTTGTGAATGCACCGCTGTCTTCAGTTCTTCATCAGGAGGAGTGAATCTTTGTCCTCGTAGTTCTGCTTTCAAGGAACCGAACAGGTGAAAGTCTGATCAAAGTGAGATCAGGACTATAGGGAGGAGCTTTAACACCTCAGAGTGTCGACTGTGTGGAGCAGAAGTGTGCGAAGTCACGTGAGATCAGTGTTAGTCTTCAGCTCTTCAATAAGCGTCTCACTGTAATGAGCGCTTGTTGATTGTTAACCCTTTTTCCTGATAATGTTCCAATACTTCTGGCCCTTTGAGAAGTGTTGATGAATTTTCCAGCTGATGGTCGACTTTTGAACTTTTTCTCGGTCGGTGATTGAGGATGTTTACGTTCCAGACTCTGCCATTTACTCTCAGACTCGTAGTGATGAATCTGTGTCTCGTCACCAGTAATGATGATTCTCTATAAGAAACTTTCACCTTCTGTAGATTAGCCGAACTCTTCTGTTTACGCTCACCGGGAGTCGTTTCGGCAAAAGATACACAAGGTTCGTCCATTTTTGCTCGCACCGCAGTGACAAATGAACTGATGTAACACGTTCACACACACCTGAACAGCAGTGACTGGGGAGACAGGAGCCTCAAACATAAAATGCGGCCAACAGAAGGTTTAATATAACCAAAGTGCGGATAATTTTTGACCCACCCACATAGTTGGTTAAATCTCCAACCACATTAGTAATAAATCACTACTTTGTTGCTCATGCTACTCAACACTCAATCAGAAATTCATTACAGCAGAACAGCTGCCAGTAAAATAATAATTAATAATTAAAGTAACTTTTTATGAGCTTTAAGTTCTTGGACAAAGCAAACAA
This sequence comes from Clarias pachynema, assembly GCA_030014365.1. NCBI lineage: Eukaryota > Metazoa > Chordata > Actinopteri > Siluriformes > Clariidae > Clarias > Clarias pachynema. The sequence continues at coordinate 18,691,042 of JAQMYL010000023.1, read as the reverse complement.
AAGACATGTTCAAACATCCTGAAGTGAGAAATGATATTATTACAACAGATTTATTCACATCTGTGAACCTGGGAAGAATGATCTAATATAAAAACACAAACCTGGACATGTCCCGTCAGACGTCTAGACGCACCTTTAGATAATGAGCAGCAGGCTAAATTAAAGACGAGCTTTAAAAGACACTTTCTTCTTCCCAGTGAGTTCAGATGAGGTAGCGAGTGATTACCGACCTTGGGGCTGTCTCTGTCCGAGACCTCCGTGCGATGCTCAGACACAGCCTTGGCCGCGTACTCGGCCGCCAACTGCAGGTCAGAGGTTATGTTGCGTCCGTAGCGGTAGCCGGAGGATCCTGCACCCCGAGGACTCACCGGACAGGAGTTCGGCACACTGCAACAACAACAACAAAAAAAAAGGGGTGGAGACGGTTTAACAACCCACTGTATGACTGGACAACATTTAGCATACACATTTACTCAGTTATAACTAGCTAGCTTCAGCTAATTTCCACAATAGCGTTCAGATTAGCTCAGATTTTTTCAAACTTGTTGATTTTCTCTGGTGTGTTAGATTGTGGCTGCTGCTGCAATAAGGTTTGGTTTTTGCTTTTTCTCAATCCAACTGCATTTTCGGATATTTTTGGTCCGTCCACGTGCCAGCCTTCAGATCGGGTGACAGATGCGGGTCAGGGCGGCCAGGCTCAACACGTCTCACGGTCATTCACACGCTACGGGCAATCTGGGAACACCGATTAGCCTAACCTGCATGTCTTTGGACTGTGGGAGGAAACCGGAGTACCCGGAGGAAACCCACCAAGCACGAGGAGAACATGCAAACTCCATGCACACATGCACGGACCCAAAGGTGGGAATCAAACCCAGAACCTTAAGGTGAGAGGCCACAGTGCTACTGATAGAGACACTAGAAATTTGGCTTCAACAACAGCGATCAAGAAGAATATCACATGCTTCCACATGCTGTAGCATCACCTTTCTATGAGTCGGGTATAGCTTTTTAACAAATGGGTGATGTTTGTAACAGCGTTGTTACGTCTAAGGTGGGAATTAGTTCTCTATCTTTATTAAAAATAATAATAATAAAAAAAGAAATTATATATATTTTTTGTTTCCGCGAGTACCATGAACAAAAAGACATTACAAGCCATTGCAACGCAGACTGGACCAGACTAATCTTTTCTCTGCAGACGCTCAGTAGAAGTCTATAAACGGCCAGCAGGTGGCTCTGAGCCTTTCAGAAACGATACTGTAAACAAATGTGGCTTCCTGGAACAACATTCTCCAACTGCTTGTGATTTTGATCTGGGCTCCGGAGTACAGAAAAGTCTGCACACATTTGCAGGCTGAACCTTTATTATATTCCCAGAGACGCTGGTTATAGCCCTGATGGTCACCTGACCGGGGTTATTAATCCAGTCTTATACGTTTGAAAGAACTGTTTCTCTTGCACAGCAGTTAGATCAGACACGTCCATGTTATTTATTGTCACTGCTGCTGTGTGTCCTGATTGTCTCAGACCGCCGGAGGGAGCAGACCAGGGTCAGAGCTGCTGCTGCTGCTGGTGGTGGTGGTGGTGGTGGTGGTGTTGGTGTTGTTCTGCTGCCTTGATGTGGGCGGAGAGTCGAGAGCTCGGAGGGAAGAAAGCGTTTGTCCGGCGGAAGAGGGCAACAGCCGGCGTGTGGGGTTGAAGTCCAGGTCAGGAGCAGCTCTTTTATAAACAACTGGACCAAATAACAACCCGGGAAAGCATTCCCCTCTACAGTAGATTAACACACAGCCCTGGGCCCATGCCAAAAAATACAACACGTTAATACGTACAACAAGAGCGCCGCTTCAAATACTCACACTGACACATCTGAACAGAATCTTCATCTTAAATTTATTAATTCAACTATCTTGATTTTTCCTTATCATTAGAGTGAGGAGGTTGTTATAATGAGAACGTCAGTAAGACCAAAGCTCAACAGTGCCCCCGGTGTTCACAACAAAAATACGTACAAGATAAGGAAGAAGTGAAGCTGATTTAGCTCACACTGTAGAGCGTATCAGTAGCTACACTGACATGGACATCAATCTATTTACAAACGTTCTGATCAGTTTTCAGGGACGCAGATCTAAACAAGATTCTAATTAAAACTTTTTTGACATAAGATAACAGAGGAAATTGTAGAAATATACACAACGACAACGACAAGCACCAAGCTCGTTATCCACAGTACTGTCATTATTAGTTAAAGTATTCACAAGAGTGAATAAAAATAGCAAAAAATAGACCATATTATTAAAAAGGTACAAATAATCTTATTCAAGAACTTAGTGATTACTTTCTCCAGGATACTATACCACAAATCTGCATTATTTATTTATGCAGGATTGATGTAGTAACAAATAAAAGTGGTTTTACTACTCGCAGTGAAGCGTTTAATCTTCCTGAAGCAAATAAATAAATAAATAGGAGACAAAAAAGTGTTTTCCACAAATTTAAGGTCAGATTAGCGTTCCCATCTCTTCCACTAAATCCCACCTGATTTGGTTCCAAGAACTCAGTCTCGTCTATGATTGGCTCGCTGCTCCTCTTCCTCAGCCAGAAACCCAGACAGAACGAAAGTAAATATAATAAATAATGTAATTACACGGGTGGAAGAGAGCTGTTCTTATGGACTTTACTTATCAGGATTGGAACAGAATTTGCCTCCTGGAAACCCGTGACGTACTCGTCAGTGTCACACCGATGTGGAGCAAACGTGATCAATCAGAATATATTTATTACAGCGAGAGAGAAATCAGCAGATCAATTGTCTGAATGGATGATATTTACTGGTTGAACAGCTTTTCAATGGTTTATACTCCACCTGTCTCTTCCCGTTTGGGCCGGATCAGGTCAGACTGAGAGCTGGTTACACGATGGAACATCAGGGTCCATATAAACACACCTGGTTACGGTCGTGTTAAAGGCTTTTTTATGAACATGGACAAGGTGGATCCATTTACTGCATCTTTATTTTTGTGAAAATGTCTTCGGAGGAGAAAACGCTCGCTCCCAGGGGTCCTGGAGTCACGGCACAAGGGGAACCTACACCTTATTGTACACACCTTCTAACCCCATGGACATTACTGATGTTTATTTCTTTCTACACTGTAGAACAATGCTGAAGGCGTTTATCCAAAATACACAATAATCTCCTTTGAACAGCCCGAGTGAATCCAGAACTCTATAAAACAGGAAGAAGCTTTTGTGACACGATGGAGTCGTCCACCTGTTCGCAGTGGTTCATTAATGACACGATAAACTGATCAGTGTTAAACAGATGCTAGTCTCTTATCCAGAGCGACTCACAGAAGTGCACTGAAGTTTCGGTCATTAGAGAGATCCTGACGCTGGGTTACTAACGATTAGTGCCATCAGTCACACACTGCAGAAGGTGGTGGTGGTGGTGGTGGTGGTGTGGAGGGAGATTAACCCAAATATTGATGTCTACTGAATATACCGAAGTCCAAGATAAAACTTTTACACAACCAGGTCAGGAATTGACATTTTACTCCACATGACTCTCCTCTCAGTCTCAGGGATTCAGACATCAGACTGTGTTCAGGCTGGAGCACCAGGAGATCACCAGGAACTCTCAAGAACATACCATACTTTCATCTTGACTTTTGTTACTGTAGAAGAAGTAGAACCGACAGGGTGCTGCGATACGACACGACGGCAAGCCGGCGATTCAAAGCGTAAACTGTAAGTGTGTCACAGTGAGGAAACACTCACTGTGACACACACACACACACACACACACACACACACACACACACTCCTTCCTTCCACCACATTAATAATACAGGAAGACGTTTAGTTTCGATTCAGTTACGTATCGCAATTCTTTTGTTGTGGCGACACATGCATCACCACACGGACACAAAAAGTTTATTAATGAATTTTTTATTTATATACGTTACAGTTTCTCTAGAATTAGTGGTTTATTCTAATCTGATCAGACAGAACGGCATCACGTGTGGTACGAGCAGATTATTGGCCAAGTTTGTTTAGAATTGCAACAAAAACTGAACAAAAACTGAATTGGGATATTTATGAATATAACGTATGGTGATAATATTGTACAGAGATTCCCACAGGGATTATTAGTCCAACATCAACCAATAACCTTAAATTAAGTTGTTAATATAGAGAAAAAAAAAATAAACATTAGAATAAGCGTAATGATGTCAACCTGGTGTTTATATTCCAGATGGAAATACTTTGAGCCGAACAGAGAAAAAAATAACAATCACTAAAGTTTTTATTTAGTTTATTATTACGATTTTATTTGTATAGCGCTTTAAACAACTGTTGCGAAGCAGCTTTACACAATAAAAAAGAAAAAATGAGTAAAATGTGAGTAATATTTGTGTGAATCAGAATGATCAGATCGTCCCTGATGAACGAGCCGAGTGTGACGGTGCTGAGGGAAAAACTCCCTGAGATGATGATAGGAAGGAACCTTGAGAGGAACCAGACTCAACAGGGAACCCATCCTCATCTGGGTGACCAATCAGATGTGAGAATTCGGCCTGTTCAGCTCTACAGCACGAGCCTGGTGTAAAACTCATCCCAATTATTATATTCTGTAATATATTTTCCCCAGTTGTCCCCATTAGATTTCATATCCACTTTACAAACCGGATCAGCTTGGGGTCTTAACACCGGCGTGAAGCTTACCGATGCGGCACGCCGGCGACTGGAGCGAGTAGGAAGAGATGAGGTTCAACACCTCGCTCAGGATTCCAAAAGGTTATCTTAAGTAATGATTTACAGGAGACCTCTTTAACGGCTTAATAATTAACTCAATGAACTGAACAGAAATCGTTCTCCTAAACAAAACAGCGCTCTGTTTCAGAAACCATCATCACTAACTGCATTTCATCTCAGACCTGCTCGACTGTGATGGTGTTTAAACCTCAGGAGGAGCCTCCAAATAAGCAGAGTCACAAACTCTCAGTACATCTGCTCTTTCCTTCAGCAGGTCATGAGTTTAAAAAGATCTATCCCATCTGCCTTACTATCCGTGCAAAACTCGAACTCCTACTGGCTCGACTGTTGCACAAAAACAGCACACGAACACAAACCCGCATGCACAGCAGGGGAAAACTCGTCAGACTGGCTGAAAAAAACAACAACACAAAACCCTTTGCTCAAGCTAGAGGAGGGTGGAGGAGAAGTCAGAAAGCACAGTGAGCATGCACGGTGTTTGTTTTGGGTGTAGGGGCTGAACAAGAAGAGGAGGATGGGGAGGGGGGGGCGAGTAGGAGCCCTCGGAAAAAGGAAACTATCCTCCGCCAAAAAAAAAAAAGAAAGAAAGAAAAAAACCACAACATCTGGCATTCGACCAATCAGAGCACTCAGAGCTCTGCACGCACCATATATGGCGAGCACACACACACACACACACACACACAGCTCATATTGACACACGGTGCAGAGCTGCAGAGAGGCCACCGGGGGCAGACTTCCCTCCTGCACCAACAGCCTGAACGAAACACTGGGAATGTGTTCGTAGAAACCAAAATACATTCCCTGCCGAGCGAATGAGGCCGAACAAATAAGAAAAACAGCCCTCAAAGTCAAACTCTCGGATTGTTTGGAATTAAAGGAACAAAATCTAAAAATCTGTGCTTGAATGAAAAGTATACAAATAGTCGCTCCATGTCATTTTTATCTAAATATAAAAGATCCCACTTTCCTTCTTTACCTTCATTCTGTCTTGTGTTAATCTGTAGCTGAACTCTGACCTGATATTAAATACACACATTAAAGGTGTATTCTGTGCATTTTTTAACCTCAAAGATCGCTTCATCCTTTATTATTATTATTATTATTATTTATAGCTATTATATTATAACTTTTAAACCAGGAGTACTGAATTAACGTTTAAGAAGCTCTGGTCAATAAAATTTTCTTGGAGACAAGGTCCGAATTTCATGGTTGTGTCTCAATATGTGTATTTATTGTAAGCCTATAAAATAAGCATTTAAAAATGTCCATAGCATTTCATCAATATTTATGGTCAGTTTTCAGTAACTACATTAAACATAAAATACAGTCTGATCTTTGATGGCCGTGTACATTTCCTTGTTTTTGTACAGAAGACAAAAACAATAATCAGTCTTTAGTGAATCTTCATCTGCTGGACTGTAAATGAGTGTGAAGGGTCTCTGGTTGCTCCGTCACACCGGGCTCTCAGTTCTGGTACTTTACACGCCCTCACCTCGGACTGCCGCGGACACGTCTGCTCTAAAGACCCGCGTTTTATCTCGATTTCGGAACATACGAGACAAACTGGTTTTAAATTTCCTGCAGGTAGAATAAACGTATATGATCCGTCACATGTATATATGCTAAAAGATCACGTCATCTGGATCTGTTGAGTGTCGTATATGGCCACACCCACATCGCGGGAAAAAACGCAGGTATATTACTGGTATAATTAATTATTCTCATTTAATCAGTAAAGCAACAGTGTCAAGATTGAACTGTCACTCAAATCCGGATCTGGACCGCAATCCGCCAGTTTATTGGTTTAAATGATGATTCAAATATTGATTTAGTTAAAGGAATCTGTACAACGTGACAAAGCCCTAGCTATTTGTTTTAAACATGCATATTGATCAGAAATGATTTTTCCTAAAGGCGTACGTAGCCACATGACCAGGGCTCGTTATAACATTTTGGAGCTGAAAAGAAAGAAACACAAGCAAAAGTACAGGTTCTGCAAAGACAAAGTGGCACTGAACAGTTTTCTAATCAAAGGAAAGTTTACATACGACAGCAGTTCTGAAAGATCTGGTGATTTTACACACTTCACATGAATTAATCTACAGAAATACTGACTGGTTCTGCCACGAGTCATACATGTTCCTCAACAGAAATGTAACTGTTACATGTATGTATTGGATTTAATTCATTACTTTTACTGTCAACAAAAAAAAATTCTAAAGGATCCTAAAATCACTAATTTCATGTTTTCAGTTTTCCCCGTTAACTACAAGTAAAAGCTCCGCCCACTTGCCATTTTTTAAACTCCACCTACACGTCATGTCTTTAAAGTGCAATAAGTTTGCAAAGAAACAAATCATCATCCTCATCATCAGCGTCCTGACCACCTGAGACTAAAGTCACTTGTACATTCTGCTGCAGTAATATAAATTCTGCTCCATGGACATACAGAGTGTGGACGTGTTTTTCTGTGCGATGACGTGACCGTGACACGAGCAGGAGGACAATTAAACACCAGGAAAAAGATTACAAAGACAATTGTTTCAAATTTTTCTCCATTTAAGAACCAGCTGTCTAACAATACACTCGAAGGCTGACGTTCAGTGTGTGAGTAACAGTTCAGGTATTAAATCAGGCTGACTGTATTCACCACCGTGTTGGTTAAACCGGCTCATTTCACAACATCTTTGCAGAAAGACAGCCAAGGCGAGATTAGAAAGTTGCCTAAACAAAAGCTTTTCCATGTTGCTTTGCTTAACTTTTGCCAAGTCTTGGTCTTTTTTTTTGCTGTTTTTCCAGATCGGACTCTAAATCTTCTATCAGCATCAGTGCTCTATATCGGGTTCGGCTTCATGTAGCCGTGTTTACACGCAGCGCGTTAAGGCCAGGCTTAGCCTTTACTTTAGGAAAACATTAAGAGATCATATGGTGAACACCAGGTTAACCAGGAGACACGGAGCTCGGTGCCGGTTAATGATCCTGATCAGCCGTACCTGATGGTTCCTGTGGGTGAAGGCAGCGGACTTATCATGGTTCTGAAGTCGTTCTCAGGAATGGTGATTTTCAGTGGCGAGATCTGGGGGTACAGGGGTCTCACTGGGGACACGGGTGCCTCCTCCCTCAGCACCTCTTTGTGGTACAGCGAGGTAAACTGAATCTTTATCACCGTGCTGGGAAAACGAAACGTGCACCTGGTGGAGCAAAAAACAAAAATATTCATCATCAAAATAGAAATAGCATTTTGGCAGATGTTTCATTTCATTTGAATGAAGCTGCAGATTTCACACCAATACATTCAATACATTATCAATAACGGTAACAAGACACACTTTTTTCTCATTTAAGCTTCATTAAAACAGTTCCAAACAAACTGGAGAGTAATTAATGAAGTGCAGACAGTTTAAACAAATGGAAAATAAAGCTCTCAAAAATGCCGCTCTTCTCTCCGTCCTCGTTCAAAAACAGGGCAGACAAGTATATTGTCTAAAATTGCGTGTCGTCATCTGAAACTGTAAGTACGCAGTACGCCCTCTTGTGGTGTACAGGTTAATAGACATGTGAGAAATATTACGAAAAACCAACATTGTTGTTTAATATTTTTCATCAACAAAATTCTTAAGTTCCGTCATTGGACAGATCCTTACACTGGGTTACTAATGAAATACCAGTCAAACACTGTCAGAAAGGTGTTTTTTTTTGTTTTTTTTTTGCTTTTTTTTTTG
>JAQMYL010000023.1:18665689-18681765 GCA_030014365.1 Clarias pachynema | reverse complement strand
GCTATATTGTGATATATATCGTTATCGAGGTAGAAAATTGCTTCTACCGTGATAGAAGATTTTGGTTATATCGCCCAGCCCTATTATTTCCTATTAATAGTCTTTTTTAACGCCATAGGCGGTCATTTCATTATTATTATTAAATTCTCATTCATCATTTCATTTTGTATTTATTAACAGCACAATTTATAGCAAAAACTACACACAAATTTTTTTTTATATATAAAAATAAGGGATATTTATTGAGAGGTAGAACGCTGAATCAGAAATAAATAAAGTAAAAACTCTAAACTTTAAATGAAATTATTCTCATATACACAAGTACCAGCTTTGGATTAATGACATGAATCTGTTAATAAACACACGGTCTATAGAGTTCAGTGTTAAAGCGGAGTGAAAGCCCCTCCGTGCTCAGGGTTACAGCCGTGTGATCTATTTTTACTGAAAGATGTGTCGTGTACTACGAGATATGTTTTATGGCGCCTCGTTATTTAGACACACACCACGTCAACAGAAGAGCAATAACACGACGATTTTGTGCTCTTACACTGGAATTAATGCATCATGTTATATATTTTGATGTTTCTAATTATATACATAAACACTATGTGTTTATATGAGATTGATAAGTTTAATATATTTTATTATTAGAATTATAAACTCATCAGAAGCAGCAAACTGTATGAATTATTGGACTGTTTGGGTTCTTCAAAAAAGATGTATTAAAGTTTTGAATCTTTAACAATTTTTAGTGTTTATTAGTTTTGCAGACATTAATGAAACAGATCAACTCCATTATTATGATGCGTGTTTTTTTTCAGGCAGTCATTTAGCAAACGTATAAATCCTGATGAATCCTGTTAAAGCAGTGTAATACGACATCTTTTACATATCGCCCCCCCACACACACACACATTATACTGCAGGGTGTGTTAAACCAACAGCCCACATGTAAGGGAAACCCTGAAAATAGTCCCACTATATTTAAGATGTAAATGATGTCAGTTTGAACCTGCAGCATTGTGTGTGTGATTCAGTAGTGCTGGACTGCCAACTAAAGCATCAGGAATTATACAGCAAAAGCCAACATGTTAAAGAGAACACTTCCTTTACAGGCTTCAGGCACCCACATAGTTCAGGTCAAACTGGGACTTTTGGTGACATTTCTGATGAATGTAGGAGTAAAGGCGAGGAGATATTTACAGACAACTTTGAGCGTGGTACGGTGATGAGTCTCTGCACACACACACTCATTCACCGACACCCCTACAGTCCTGACCTCGCTCCAAGACACATGTTTGGGCCGTTAAAGGAGTTCCTGGGAGGCCGGGGTTTCAGACAGACAGTCTGATCATGACACTAGTGTGCTGAGAAAACTCTCTACCTTGATGGTGTCCAGGCTCTAGTGAGACACTGTGATAAGTGCATTAGTGTATCAGCGGATTATATAGAGACATAAAGGGAGGTTTTACTCTCAGGACTGTGCCAGTCCCACTTCGACTCGAACGCCCATCGTAAAAGAAAAAGAAGTGTTTTTTGTTAGCACTCTGTAGCTCTGTCATTATGGTGAAAAAAAAAAAAACTCAATATAATTATAATACGCGGTTTAATAATAATAATAATAATACTACTACAACACAGGGTCTTATTTAGAAAGCAGAGAGCGAGAGCCCTGAAATAACCCCGCTGCAAGTCTCATTTAACACCAGAGCAGCTTCTTTCTCTTTCTTTAACACATTGTACGCTCTGTACCTTTAAAAAAAATTAACTATTCTGCAAAGGCTGCAAGAACAGCAAATTAAATATGTCAGTCGTTCAGACGTGTGTGTGTGTGTGTGTGTGTGTGTGTGTGTGTGTGTGTGTGTGTGTGTGTGTGTGTGAACAGCTTCTAAAGTTCAGAGTGAACATTTGCATCAGCGTCTGAGAGTCCAACAGACAGAAGTACAGCGTGTATAAAAGCACCATCGTGTGCTGAGACACAACCGCCGTCCTGAAGTTTCCTAAATGATTCCAGATACTCGGGTTCTTTCCCGAAAGTAATTCAGAACCAAAATTAAGCCTCTTAAAGCGTGAAAGCTGATCACAAGCGTACAAATAGTCCGGAAAATTGGGCTTACTAGTAACGTCTGATTTGGATGCAGCATGAGATATGTGCTCTTTTTTTTCCCCTCTTCTTTTTTCCCCTCCCAGGATTTCCCCTGCTGCATTTATAGGAAGAGAAATCCCATCATTCCCAAGCATGACTCATTTGTTTAATGTGGTGAAGGAGCTAAAAGTTATTGGAAGCTTAAAGCTACCAGTTTTGCATCCTGCAGACCACACACACACACACACACACACACACACACACACACACACACACACACACACACACACACACACACACACACAGTGCTTCATTGTCATGTTTTAATACGGTCCTATTTACAAAGAAGCTGCTTACACACTCAGTGTTCCTACTTTGATGCAGAGACACTGGATCCTGGATCTCATCACGTGGCATCGGCACACAATGCATAAAATCATCCTTCAGTTAATGTTCACATCAACCATCAGAATGAAGAAAAAGTCTGATCTCGGTGACCTTAATTGTGGCAGGGTTGTGGGTACCAGCTTGGTTGGTTTGAGTATTTAGCAAAAACCTGCTTATTTCCTAGTAATTGCGCAAACACACACACTTTCACAGAAGGGTGTGAAGAACAAAACATCCTGTGAGTGAGGGGTCTTCAGGCTGGAACATCTTGTTGAAGAATAACTGGGACTTTGTAGTAATTCCAATAAGCACTCCTCACGACCACGGCGCGCGGAAAAGCATCTCACATAAAACATTAAACCTTAAAGAGGACGAGACAAGATCTCACCGGGATTCATTCCTGTCAAATCCCCGAAACACTCAAAATCCGCCCATAGAGCGCCAACAACCGCACCAGCGTCCGTCCCAGATCACACACACCCTCTACTGTACTCTAATGTTTAATATGAACTAAAGCTCTCGGCTCGTATCTACATGAGCACATGATTAGCTGATGCACTAAAGGGTATGCTTGTGCAGATGTACAGGTGTTCCTAATAAATCGGACAGCGACTGTATATCATTTTATCAATAAGTAAATAAAATCCATACTGCAAATACCTTAGTTTGGATCTGGAAGTATTTCCAGCCTGGGACTTTTCACTGATTGTGAACAGAAATCCTGCACTTGTAAACTCCACAAGCTTTCGATCCCCAAGTCTACACTCTCTCTGGAACTGCTTTCGCAATTTTGATCTGCAGAGCCAAAAAGCGCTGGACTGGTGCGCGTGTACGGGGGCTCAGAGGGCTCCATTTGCTGCTGCAGTGTAAACACTCGGGCAGGTCTGGCGCGCGCCCAGCTCTCCATCCGCTTGTGTTTTCATAGGTGTCTGCTGGAATAGTCATTGTGAGCTCCATGACAACAAGCTGCATAACTCTGTTCAGATAAGGGCCGAGGAACCTGCAGAGACCTACTGAACGCTTAAGTCAATATTTTTAACATTACCTCCAACGGTTATTTGATTCAGTTCGTTTTTATAGCACTAATGCTTATTGAATGATTTGTCTCAAGCAGCTTTAATCTCTTACAGGTTTTAGATATTAAAGTCTTTATTAAACAATGAAATACACTAACTTTTAAACATTATTTTAAACATCATCATGTCCTGTACAAAGAGAGAATATTTTTCCTCTGGTCCACACTCCAGTCCATTATGTGGATTTTTTTCTTTTGCACCAACTGCACATAAATCTAAAAGAAGAAGTAGAAGAAGAAGAAGCAGCAATAATCTGGCAAAAGGAGATTATTCTCCAAGTACTATTTGGAAGATGAAAGTGGTTTGTATTTAAATTTTTGCAAATAGATGCCCATTTTAGAACCATTTAACACTTAAGTTTATCTAAACAAATTTAATTGTGAATCAGTTCCAGTTAAAAAACTGAATCGACAATTCAATAAATCGATTTGAGCAACAAAAGGTTGATTAAACGGCATAATTGGTTTAATTGCACAGCTCCAGTAATTATAAAGAACTCTATAAAACATACAGTGTGGGTTCAAAGCCCGGATAAAACGGGAAGGGTATCCGGCATAAAACCCGTGTGTGGATCAGATGGGACAGCCGAAACACCAACAACAACAACAACGTCATCATGCAAAACATTCTGTATACATAACATTTTTTTTGTCACTTTTATTTTGTCCTAAAAGCTATTTTTCGCACTTTACTATAAGACTCTATTCATCATGTCCGGTCATTATGAAAGCGAGTGCGTCTGTGATTAGGAAACTTTCTCAAAACAATTAGTGCTCACGGTGAAATTATCCAACCACCAACGACGATCCCAGTCTGTACAATTGCCTTGATAATATATAAACTATCCATCACAACAAATCTACACCGTGCCCTCATTAATGTCAAGGAAGTTATTAATAGTTATTAGAAATTAACAGTCACTCGAAAAGAGCTGCAGGACGACCTGAAAGCAGCAGGAGCGACAACTGCACACAAACAATAAGCAATGAATCACACTGCAATCATATTTTATTTCTACACCTCACAGGAAACTTCTATGACAAATCTGAACAATAATCCCAAGAACAACATCTCCAGAGTGAAGAACACCGGTGAGGGCGTGGTTATTTACACACGGGGGTTGGGGCTGCGTCTCTGCAAAAAGGTACTGATGCATTACACACCATCGAGGTATGCATTACGTTTAGGGGACTCTCACAACGTTCGCATTTGATCCACGTTCCCATCTACATATTGTGTGTGTGACATTACCAGGTCCTCACTGATGTTCTCCAATTGTCCTAGTTTGGTTCCTGTGTAATGTTTCAAATCAGAGATAAATATAATCTTCAGGGAACGTTCCCTCTTGGTCCGACGAAAAAAAAAAAACTTTTTTAAAGTTAATTCTGTAACGTTCCATGAACGCCACTCCCTGAACGCAATAGCAAACGTTTCAGAACGTGTCGCCTGGTTACTGCTGCTGTGCATCCATTTTCTGTACCGTATCTCCCGAGTGGCCCAATGACAAACCGTTCACCCTATCATCCAGAGATCCAGGTTTGATTCCTGGGAGGAGCTGCAGCTATAAAAAGAAAAAAATAATAACACAAGGGCGAACTCCTACTATGTATACTTTTGTTGATAAGTAATAAGTCCACAGGTTGTTCACCCTTGGAGGACTGAATGTAAACGTTTGGAGATGCAGACGTCCAGGCATCACCCCCCCCCCCCCCCTCCCAATTCCATCCCGGGGACATAAAAGAAACCCCACACAAAGACCTTAGGAAACATTTGTACAGGAGACGTTAAGGGGATGTTCATTAAGGGGATGTTCTGGGGATTTGTTTTTGCTTGCTGAACTCAAAGAAAAAAACACTACGACCCCAAACATAATATCATAACATCAAGGTCATAATAATTCAATAAGGCCCTGCATGATCTCCTGACCCGACTATTACTGAAAAATCTTTGGTGGGTTTTGAAATTGCGAGTCCGTCAGCAGGACACTTATAAGTTTGGGAATTGAAGACGATCTGCTGACTGTTATTACCATCATTGTTCTTATCATCAGAGATAATAATCAGCAGCATCACTATTTATTTATGTATTTACTTATTGTGTGTTAATGATTTCTAGACATTGCAGAGTAAAACAAGATCAATCAAGTCAACATTTTATAGCCAATAAAATAAACAGTAGAATGCAGCACACATGGACCCATGGCCTTCTCTAGCGCTGAAGAGTTGTTTTTTTCTTCTCATTTGTCAAATGTAATATGGAGACGGTTCTGTTCTGACAGTCAGTACATTTACACGTCAGTCCAGATAACATGTAAACATACAGTATGGTGATATATATATGATTATAGCACGTTGAGAGAGTTTAATTAGACTACTGTCCTACAGTACTGAGCCTGGCAGGGGAATCTATTTATTACCTGAAGTACGTCTGTCTCTGATGCGATAGGTGGTGACGTGACCCCTTTCAGCTCGTTATTGTGGTATTCCTGGTTGACCCGTTACCAAAACAATAGTCAAACAAGTTAGCGTAACCATCATCATGTCAAGCGGTAAAAACATGGACACTTTACAGCACTGCACATTTCATATATGGTCCATGCGTTACTTTTTTTTATACAGATGAGATGCACGTCATCCCCCGCGGCCATGGAGGTATTCAAAGGCAGGCGTCACCACCGTATCGTTAGTGATGTCTTCAGCTGTTACACATTTTGTTTGTCTTCCAGGTCGAAGCCCAGGGAGCCTGAGGAGCCCCTGCTGATTTCTGTGACTGAGTTACATGTGCAGAAGTAGCTTGACTTACAACTGCATTATCTGGGTGTGAAAGTCAGAATTTGAGAAATTCAAGTTATTACGATTTCAGTTGGACCAACATGTTTACTTTAGATGGGGAAATAAATTCAGTTATGATCTGTCTGGTTTTCAGCTTGATATATCCAGATATAACTGACTCTGTGCACAAGCTGCTGAGAAACTAAATTTTTATGGCGTGACGTTATCAAATGTTGCACGTGTTAAAAAGCCTCTGATCTGCCTTGTTCTCCAAACTCTGCAAGCGAATTGGACTTGAAACCCATTCATTACACACACTTCCACCACTTGTGCAAATTAATCTCGAAACACATTCATTAGGCGCCGCTCAACAACTGCTCAACTCTCGCTCAAGACTTCGGACACATTTGAGGCGGTAAAGCATCGTCATTTCTTTATAATCCTGCATGTGGTATAAAGACTGGCATCCTGTGTGGCAGGAGTGAAGTATTTGCCAAGTTTCTTTAGAAATGATAATTACAGCGGATGACCGAGATACGCACTACTCAGTTAAATGATAAAATTCTTGTATTTGAAGTTTGTTTGTAGTGTTTAAATGCTGCGCTTGTTTTTAACCTGGAAAAGTAATGTTATAAGGCATACGGTACATTTAATTACTTAACTGTTCAATTCAAGTGTGAAGCTGGTGAATAAAGATAAAGGAATAAAACTTTAAGGTTCGAGGTCTAAAAATGTGTCCAAAAGTGGGTGAAAATAAGTCAAATTGAATCACGACACTTATTAATTTAATCAGGAGTCAGCATAATAATATGCTGTATATGCAAATAATAATGCCCATCTATAACTTTTACATTTATTTTAAAAGTCATTTTTAGTCAGATGAACACAACACTATGTAAACATGCTAAATGTAATAGCAGTAAACAGCCTACTCGCATTTCAGGACCGCTCCACTGGGTTTGTTCAAAGCCGGAACCTGCTTTTATATTTATAGAATTCAAGAGAGACACTGTTTTTCCATGCAACAAACATCTAAAACATGCTATACAGCCAAAAGTTTGTGGACACCTAACCATAACATCCATGTGTTTCTGTTCCAAAGGCTTAACCATTAACACAGAGTTGATCCTCCGTTCCTGTTATAGTCTGCTCCACTCTTCTGGTAAGACTTTCCAGCAGATTCTGCAGTGTGGTCGTGTGGATTTGTGATCATTCTGCCACAAGAGCTTTACTCCAGTTCCAGTTGAGAGGGTTTGCGTTGGACTCGAGTTCTTCTCAAACCATTCATGGAGCGCTATAGGAACAGGTTGGGTTTCTTTCGCTCCAGTGAAGGTAAACTGTAACGCTAAAGCTTACGAAGACACTCCATACAATTTTGAGAGTGTTTTGACAGTGGGGTGTCCACAAATCTTTGGCCATACAGTGTAGCTTTGATATCAGCGCTTGGGTTTATGTAAGAATGAATATAAAATAAATATGGTTTGCGAAACCCAGAACACTTTCTGCTAGCCAGTTCAGCTTGCTCATGCAACTCATGAGACGTCTAACACACACACACACACACACACACACACACACACACACACAAGAAAAGAAAAGGCCTAACTTGAGACTTGAGTGAAAGCACTTTACACAACAGAGATTACAAATTAGCCATCGGTGTTGTAAACATTAATTATATCACGTCCTGTAACGTGGCCTTCACTACAGTTTCAACCCTGGGCTTAGACCACAGAACCACCGGCAACCTTCATGGAGGACTGAACAGCAAATCATGTTATATAAAAGGATCACAACTGCATGTGAAAACTGCTTTAACTCAGAAATCAGGCAGTGAGGACACCTCCTGACACTCGAACAGAAACACACACACGGCATGACGTCGTGAAGTTGTTGTTGGCCGCAGGCTTTTTTTTTTTTTTTTTACGTGACGGTTGGGCTGTGTGTGCATTTGTGTGTGTGTGTGTGTTGCTTGTCTAACCACCCCATACTGAGGTGGAGCTCTACTCCCAGCCAATCAGAGCGACACACACACCCCTCACACTGCTGTTGTCAAAGTACAACCACTTACACACTCTGGTTTAACTCCTTGGGCCATGTCGACCTTCACACCGCGTGTATGTTTACAATCATGTTTACAATCACACAGCTTCCAGAATAAAACATAACACTCTACTCAATAACAACAACAACAATAATAATAATACATTTCATTTCTTTCAAGTGCCTTTTCTCTATAAATGTGTGTTATCTTTATTTGGAAAGGGGGAACTGTTAGGCCTCAAACGGAGTTTACACAACATTGTGTGTGTGTGTGTGTGTGTGTGTGTGTGTGTGTGTGTACTTCTGTTGACAGTAGAATAATGCACAGGATACACTAGTGAGAGTGGAGAGGTCACCCTGGTTGTGTTGTTGCTGTACACACTGATGAGGTTTGCGCAAGAAGAAGTTGTTGTTGTTGTTACCCTCCGCTTAACTGCTCTAGTCCCACCCCCTCCTGCACGGGACACACTGCTAATTAATGAGGAGGATGATGATGAATGCGGGTGCACACTTACTCTCGGGGTAACCGGATCGGCGGCGCGCCTCTCCGCTGGAACACGCCGTCCACGAACACGCCGTTCTTGCCGAGGCAGCGCAGGTAGAAGTCGGGCTCCTCGAAGGTGATCTGCAGGTGGCGGCGCGACACGAAGCTCGAGTGGCCCATGCTGACGTCCACGGAGCCGTGCGACGAGTTGCGTCCCACCGTGACCGAGCGCTGCCGCATGACGAAGTCGAAGTCGCGGCCGTGGAGGCGAGCGAGGGCCTGCACCGGGGGGGGAGGAGGGGGGGACGGGGAGAGCGGCGCCGGGGAGAGAGCGTGCGCGGCCACACTCACCGCCACCGGGCTGCACGGCGCGGACTTCAGCGCGAGGAGAGCACGAGCACCGGTGTCGTCCGCGTAATCAGCCATTTTTGTTGTTGTTGCTTTTTAAATTCTTGTTTGTTCCTTCTTTCTAAACAACTTCGAACAGGAACTGAAGTGTGAGACACGGCTGCTGAGAGTCGGGCCGCCTCGCCTCGCTGTGCTGCTGTTGCTCTCGGTCGTAGTCACAACACGGGAGACGCGCGAGCCGCAACACCCGGTCTGGATTACCGGAGGAGGGAGGGAAAGAAGAAAAAAGGGGGGGGGGGGGGTAAGAAGTAGAGATAGGGAGGAAGGAGGAGGGGTGAAACGTTTCAGGTGGAAATTAAATACGGATTCAGACTTTATTCCGCGCGCGCTCTCTCATCTCTCCGTCTGCTCGCAACATTGTAACCAGATGACGCCGCGCGCGCGCTACTCTGTAACTTTTGTTTCTTCTCTTTCTCCTCGCGCGCTCTGTCATCCGGCGCGCAAACGGTTAACGCTGCTGCTGCTGCAGTTCCAGGAACCGGACGACACGTGCGTTACATGTGGCGGGGAAAAGCAGCGGAAACACACGACGGACCCCGAAGCTGCGAGCGCCGACGCGGCTGGAGCGCGGACACGGCCCTCACCCGGCGGCTTTCACGCGGAATTCTCAAGCGTTTCGGTGCTCCGCGTAGACCTGTGCTGTGTGCGGTAGTGACGTCACATGCGACTGACCATTGGCCGCTTCCTCTGTTTATAAACACAGAAAGAACAAGTAAGAGAGAAAACCCGGAGGGTAGAGTTTCATTATCACGGCTTGTAGGATCCGCTCGCGAGCATTTTTTCGGGTTGAAAATGTTAACTGCTGCACGTTCGAGTGTGACGGGAAGACGTTTGTGGACACAAAACTGGTGCCATAATTTGAGTCTTCCTAAAAAATTAATAAATAAATAATAAATAAATTAAAATATATTCACTTCTATACATACATTATAAACACACACATTGTGATTGTAATGTTATGGCTAGTCAGTATAGGTACACACACACACACACACACACAGTACCAGTCAAAGGTTTGGACACAGGTTTTCAATACAACACCTACAGCATGCTATGTTTCCTTCACACATGTGCTGGAGCACACCAAACATCAAGCACACGGAACACTTGAACACTGGATATTTGCACATTGCAGCGATCTGCAGAACATACAGTATACAGAATACAGTATGTGTCACATGCTTCAGTTTACGTATAAATGAGGGCTGCTATTGCACCTTAAAGCTGGACAATACCACTGCTCCTCATCATTTCACACACCATGATTACCAGTACTGCTGCTGTCTGCACATTTCATATACAGTACTTTATACAGTTTATACTTTTTACATTGTTTACATATTTTTTATGTACTTTATTTAAATTTTCTTTTATAAAAAAAAATCTTTCATTTTTGTGAAGCTGCTTTGAGACAATGACCATTGTTAAAAGCGCTTTATAAATAGAATAGAATTGAATTAAATGTATTGTAACAAATTAGTATATATTGTAGATTTTATATTTTACATTCTTTTCTATTGGGTATTTTGTCTCTCTTATTTTCTTTTCCTTTTAGGTCACAAACAGTCATGTAAGCATTTCACTGAATATCATACTGTGTATGGTTCTGTATGTGACGAATAAAAAAAATTCATTTTAATTAGTTTTTTGCAAGAACAGTATTGTGTCGAGTGCATTTGCAAAACCCATCAAGCACCATGATGAAACTGGCTCTCATGAAGACCTTCCAAGAAAAGCAAGACCAAAACAGGGATCCTCTTGTTAATCATTCAGCTGCTCCCATTGAGGGGTCGCCACAGTAGACCATCCAATCCGCACAACAACTTGGCACAGGTTTTACACCAGATACCCGTTCTGAGCCAACCCTCCCATTTTATCCTGGCTTGGGACTGGTACTGCATCACCCGCCTCAGAAATCACCAGTTAACAAACAGCACCTCAGATTAGAGCCGTTATGAAGCTTTACAGATCATAAATAGCAGATATACAGTACATCTCAATATCAACTGTTCAAAGGAGATTATTGTGTGTTTTGGATAAACGCCTTCAGTATTGTTTTACAGTGTAGAAAGAAATAAACATCAGGACCGACCATGGAGTTAGAAGGGGTGTACAAACTTTTGAAAATTTTAATTGAGAATTTAGATGAGTATTGTTAAAAAGGTAATTTTTATTCATAATTTAATTTAAAAAGTGAATCTCATGTATTCTAGATTCACATTCATTACTCACTCTCTCACTCACTTATTCTCTATACTACATTTCCTGTTCAGGGTTGTGGATCCTATGTGGAGCTTATCCGCAGGGACACAAAGCACGAGGCAGAGTACACACTGAAGGGCACACAAGCACTCACACACACACACACACACACACAATCGAGGCAATTTGGAACTGGCAATTAGTCTAATCTTCATGTCTTTGAGACAGGAGACAGGAACTCTCGACCCTGGAGGTGCAAAGCCACAATGCCAAAGACTACGCCACTGTACCATGTAGATTCATTACCCGGGAAGTGAAACATTTCAAGCCCTTTTTTGTTTTAATTTCAATTAAGTCAAATTACAGCTCATAAAAATAATAATCATAGTCAATATCTCAAAATATTAGAATTTCCCTGAGATCAATCAAGAAAGGAATTACAGCACAGAAATTCTGAAAGATGATGTTTGCTTATGCACTGCTGAGGTGTTATTGAAGACCAGGTTGCTTTGATATCGGCTTTCAGCTTGTATGTATTGTTGGGTCAGGTATTTCTCATCTTCCTCTTGACAGTACACCAGAGATTTTTAAAATGGGATTTAGGTCAAGCGAGTTGGCTGGTGAAACACGCACAGTAATATAGTAGTCACCAAACCAGTAAGTGGTAGTTTTGGCACTGTGTGCAGGTCTGTCAAAGTGCTGAAAGGAATTAGGCATCTCCGTAAAGCTTTGGGTCTCCTACAGTTGGGTCTAAAATCTCCTGGTAGATGGCTGTATTGACTTGCACAGAACACAGTGAACCAGCACCAGCAAATGACACTACACCCCAAATCATTAGAGACTGTGGAAACTTTACACTGTACTTCAAATAAATTAACTGCCAGCTGCCTAACACACAGTATTGACTGTTATCACCCAAAAGAGGATGGGTTCCCTAGTTCCTCTCAAGGTTTCTTTCTATTGCCATCTCGTCGCCGTTGCCTTCAGCTTGTTTATCAGGGACAATCTGATCATTTTGATCCGTATGCATTTACATTTCATACAAACTTCCATAATTTCTTTTGATTGTGTAAAGCTGCTTTGCGACAATGACAAGTGTTAAAAGCGCTATACAAATAAAATGGAATTTAATTGAAATCATTTTAATTTTGTGCTTCTCCTCCAATCTTGATACTAGATGCATTGATACTAAATGCAATAGTTGAAACACAAAACACACTGACTTGAGTAAAACTAAAATTTTGTAAAACTAGCAATCAAGAAGATTACTTAAGTGTGAACAAGTCATTTTACAAAGTACATTTATATGTCTACATTTGTCTCAACTAAACAGAATTTTGTTAAACTGAATGAGCTATGCTGAAGTGGACGCCATCACCATTATCGACAATGTGTAAAGAAAGGTAACCTTACTTGTCTAACTAACTCTTGTTAATTCGTACATTTCCATCTACATAGCTATCTAGCAAAGATGTCCCTTAGACATTATTCTGTCCATTTCCTATAGACTGTTCAAAACCCTTCAGAGTGTCAGATGTTAACTGTACGCGTTTTCCTGCGGATTGGATATTGAGCTGTGAAATGCTAACACCTTTACAGGTTTTGGCTGTCATAATTTGCAGGGATGTTCATCTGTCTCCAATAAGCAACCCTTTGGTAGTGTAAACTCTTAAGAGGAAGCTGCTTAAAATTTGCACATAGTGTTTTGAAATTACATGAAATTAATATTGAATTAGAATAAATCATAAATGTGCTATGAATCAGTTATAGTCAGAACAGTACCATTACAGTTTAAATTGACAGCATTTAGAAGAACCATATCTAGAGCAGTTTACAGAAGTGCTTTAAAATTTGTCAATAAATTCAACTAGGACTTTTGATTGTCCAAAATAACAGAATACGAGTAACGTTATGAGAGTACAACTACCTTTATTTCTCTATATAATCCCCTGCTACACTAATGCACAGAACCATGATCCAGAGCCATGATCTGACTAACTGCTACATGTCTGAAACGCTGGCCTCCCAGGAACTCCTTTCATAGCCCAAACATGTGGAAAGGCTTGCAGCGAAGTCAGGACTGCAGAACGACTGCAGTGGGCTCCGAGGCACCTTGACCAGGGTCATCATTCATGCACATACAATCTTCTTTCAAACGTTTGCACCATTCTAATGTTTTACTGCGGCTAACAGTCTCATCATTGTACAGTACTGTGTTTGAAGTCTTCTGTAAATGTCAATTGGTTTTATGCCGTCTTTCACGACAAATTTCATCACAAGTCCTGTTTTGACCGTAGGTTTTATTTTTTGCTTTTCCACATAGACACTAACTAGTGTTTTGCTACAAATGCACGGTCTCCCGTTAAACAGTGATGAACAGATGAGTGTGCCCTTGTGGGACAAAATGGTGCTAGTGGAAGAATCCAAACATGAAGAAATCAAGACATAGTATAAGGCACTCTGACTTTCCAGAATTTGTCACTCCATGTCCTCATGTCAGAGATGCTCAACATTAGGAAATTGGTAATGAAATTCTAAGATTTGTTTTGTATATTTGTCACACTTAAATGATTGAGATCACCGAACAAATTTTATTATTACACAAAAACAACAGGTAAACACAGGCCCCATGTGAAAAAATCATAAATGAACTGTGATTAAATACATTCTTTTGGAAGCTGAGTTAAATGTCCCTTGCCACACACAGGCCTGATTACTGCCGGACCTGTTAAATCAAGAAATCACTTAAATAGAACCTATCGAACAAAGTGAAGCACACTAAAAGCAACAATGTCAAAAGAAATTTAAGAACAGATGAGAAACAAAGTAATTGACATTTATCAGTCTTATAAGGGTTACAGAGCCACTTCTAAGGCTTTGGGACTCCAGTGATCGGGTGACTGGGACTCATCACGGTGAGAGCCGTTATCCACACATGGAGAAACCTGGAACAGTGGTGAACCTTCCCAGGAGTGGCCGGCCTACGTACCAAACTACTCCAGGAGCACAATGACAGGAGCTCATAAAAGAACCAGAACAACATCCAAAGATCTGCAGTCTTCACTTGCCTCAGTGATTCAACAATAAGAAAGAGACTGGGTGCAAAAATGGCATGCATGGGAGTTGATCCCCAAGACTTGCAGCCATGCATGTCTGGACAGACGCCCCCCTCCCCCCTAATAAATTTTTAAAAAGCATTTTGTATGTACTCTGGTTATCTTTATGTAATGTTAAAATTAGTTTAATGGTCTCAATCATTTAAGTGTGACAAAATAGGGGGGAAGGGGGCAAATACTTTTTCACAGCACTGTAAGCTAAAGCAAGGGCGTTTTCTCACTGGCAACGATTGTTCTGTTCCCGAGCACGATTTCTCCCCCTCCCTAATCCCCCCTCCAGGTCTGCGTGCACATTGTAACATCGGTTCCGATCCCGGGCACGTCACGGATACGGCACGAGGCACTGAGGAACCAGCTTCTGTCTACATTCGGATTTCCACAGGGACATTAAAAAAGTGCTCATCTAATCATGTACTTCTGTTCTCCCCAGGATCATCTGGGTTCAAGAGAGGTTTGTGTGATGGCAGCATGTCCTTGTGACCTGGAGAGACCAGGAATGGTGACAAATTCTCCTATCAAGAAGACAACATTCCTATAAGAGAGATGATTGTGCTCCTTTTTGTCTTACCTTGTTGAGTTTAGCTTTTCAAACTTAGCATATGTGCTGAAACTACTGAACCTGAAACCTCACCATGCATCAATGTCTTGTGTTTAACATGTTTTGTGTGCAGTGTTTATACTGTATTTTTGAAAATAAATGTATACTGTAAGTAAATGTAAATGTATGTGTAGGTGATTTGGAATAGAGACAAAATACTGGTTAGAGTGCAAAATGTTTTATTAAAAATTATTCAAGTAAAATATAATTCAAGCAAGTGTAACAGAAAAGTAGCTGCAAAAATTAGAAAAATGTAAACATTAAAGTGTATTGTAATTTCTACGTTACTTGTACTTGCATTAGCAAGAGGGTGCGTTACTGAAATTAAATAGTATATATATAAATTAAATAGTATAATATTTAATATATATATATTTAATTTCAGTAACACACCCTCTTGCTAATGCAAATACAAGTAATGTCGAAATTACGATACAAGAGATCTGTTAAATAAGAAATCTGTTAACACTAGATTTACTAAATCTGCGCAAATTTGCGTAAATTCCCTGGACCTCACACCTACTAGCACATCCGCTGAGTTTTTTAACATGCCGTCAGCTCCATTGATCTCTTGCTTTTGTTGTGCAAACACACCCATTACCTGTGAGGCCTGGCACATTTGCTATCTTAAACCAAGGCAGGCCGAACCTTTGTGTGTGACATGGAAACCTTCAGAAATATCTGCCATATTTATTTATACAAGACACACATTTACAATATATGGATACACAAGTCTGTTTTATTTTAAAGTGTTTCAAACTTTACAGCGTTTGCAGACCCAGTGTCCATCGTCTCTGCATTTGGCACAGGTGAATTTCTGACATGTTGCACAGGTAAACCTGCTGCGATTCCTGTTGCAGCTCTCTTGCACCTGGCACTGCGTTGTCTGTACAGTCCCTGGCACA
>JAQMYL010000023.1:18563497-18576428 GCA_030014365.1 Clarias pachynema | reverse complement strand
CGTTCATTAATCGTAATCGAGTTAAAATGTTCAATTAATCGAGATTTTGATTTTAGGCCAAATCGCCCAGCCCTAGTCAGAGTACAACCTTTAAAAAACAAACGACATTAATTCTTTTGGAATACATACTTACCTGTGTGTGAATATTGGTTTATGTCTATACGATGAGACTCTATATATGCTATAAGGTTCATCTCTAATGGTTTTCAAGATTCTAGACTCGAGAATTGTATTTGTCATATACATGGTTGTACAAGTACAACAGTAGTGAAATGCAGTGCGACAAACTCCAGACTGTACAAAAAAAAAAAAAAAAGTATGTATGTATATACAAAATAAAAAATAAACAGTGTTGCCGTGTTACTAAGGTATAGTTAAATAAGCTGTCAGAGTTACAGGGTGAAGCACTGATCATGGTGGAAATGAAACAGCTGTTCCAGCAGCAGAGGAGCCCAGGCACTTCCAGCCTCTTTCTAATTGCATATTTGTGCACTTAGCATAAACCTGAAATTTATCCACCAGTCTAACAAATGGCTCCGACATCCTTAAGTTCTGACGCAAATTGCTGAGACAAGAAAAGACTCAGAGATGTTGTAGTTCATCACACGCTGATGACGAGAAAAAACGCTGTAGCAGGGTGAATAACGAAGAGCACTCGTGTTGTTGTGTTCTGACCTGTAGCGTGTGAACGGAGTCAGGTTGGGGACCTCCAGGATCTGAGCTTCTGGATCGTTTTCCTTCTCGTACAGCACCTTCCATTCTGCTTCTTCTTCTTCTTCCTCATCTTCTTCTCCAGTGCTGCCCACCTGCAATAAATCAACATTCATTCATTCATTCTCTATAACACTTATCCCAGGAGAAATCAGGCATGAAGCAGGGTACACACCCAGAACAGGATGACACACACACACACACACACACACACACACACACAAATTCATTCACACACTACGGGCAATTTTGGACTGCTAATTAATATAATCTGCATGTCTTAGGACTGTGGGAGGAAACCGGAGTACTCGGAGGAAACCCACAAGGTCATAGAGCTAATCAACACGCCACCACGCCGCCTTGATCGATATATAATAATAATAAAAATGATAAACCAACCATCATATGGGAGGCACAGCACACATTTAGGAGATTGATTATAGATCCTCGGGTATGTGAGGCTAAAAAAAGACAATCACGCAGTTTAAAGTGTTCGTCATGCAGCACAGCACCAGATGTTTCTGGTACAATTCGGAAGTGCGAGCCAGGTCTGAACCAATCAAAGCCTGCAGCACTCAAAGAGATTTACGATGACCAATGGGGTGTACTGGATATGGTAAGCATTTATGCCAATGTGATCGATGTTTGACGCGTTGCACCTTATGCCAGTGACTGCTGCTGTATTTCATAGCTGGTGTGTACTCAGCAGCTCGCACGCCTCCCCGCTCTCTCTCTCTCTCTTTCTCACACCCTCTCTCTCTTTATCTCTCTCTCTTACACTCTCTCTCTCCCCATCACTGACAGATTTCTGCAGCTGCAGATAGCCCAGCCTCAATCAACTTAGCAATTCAAGTGCTGCTGGATGAAAGGCTGAGCATCCCTCTGCAAGTCCGGGGCCGGCGCCCGCCTTGAAGGTTAAGTCAATTACAAATTACAAGTCGCTACTATGATTCAATCTATCATTACTTTTTGCAGAAGTTGCCAGCAGCGCGAGCGAGGCAGACAGCGGCTCTAAATATTTTTCGCCGCTACCCGGGATGCTGCCGAAGCCAAGGGAAAGTTTGAGCGGAGACTGTAAGCGGAGCGAGGCGAAGTCATGCATACCAAAACAGAACGCGGCAAATGATGCGTAGGACATTAACAAAGTCCTATGATATCAGAGCAATAATTCTGAACCGAGTCAAACCAACGTACTGAGGAGTTCATTCCCGAAATTGTGCGTATCAGCATTCAGACCTCATTTATAACTACACACTTAAGCACTGCTGAAAAGTAGAGGTTGTGTCTGAGTTACCTGTCATCCCGACCTTGGACATTAAAGCCTCTTCTAGTTGTAAAATATTGTCATGAGCAAGGAGAAGCGTCTGACAGTTTGATATTACTACAATATGTCATTTTATAATGTATGCCTTAGGCGGTAAATACACACGGGAAATATGGAATGCTATATATTACGGTATTAATTCATTAGTCATATTATCGCAGTGGAGTTTATAGAAAGAGTTTTTACAGCAGCTTAATCTCTGACATTAATTTGTTCGTTCATTTTTTATACTGCTCATTTTTATAGAGTGGGGTCTCAGAGGGAGGACGGGGATCACAGGGCACAAGTCCAGAATTAGCATTCACACACCTGGTCATATACACTACGGGCAATTTGGAAATGCCAATCAGCACACCATGGAAACCCACCAAGCACACACACACACACACACACACACACACACACACACACACACACACACACACACACACACACACACACACACAGACCGAAGGCAAGGTTCAAACCCCTGACCCTGGAGGTGTAAGGCGACGGTTCTAACCACATTATCCTTCAAAATAAAAGCTTGTCTAATGAACCAAAACATTTTTTTTAGAATAATTTGCCAAACTAAAATCAGTGAAAACATAAGAACATAAAAACTGCATAGTGTTTATGTACTGTATTTAATCACAGCAAACAAACTGCAAATAAAATGAAAGTCATATTGATCAAAAACTCAAACTTTCTACCTCTACATCTCTAGTTCTTTATACAAAATAGTGCGATGTCTTGGATCAAGTGCTTGTTTTATATGAACCGGTGAATAACGAAGGTGGAATCCATGTTGTTAAACTAAACCAGATTTGCACTGTTTAATCCGTGTGAACCAGAACTATTTATGCTGCAATATATCAGCAATATACAGTACAGTAGCAGATTCCTGCTTGTATTTCTTGTCTTTTCTTTCACATACAGTGTGCATCATCATCATCATCATCATCATCATATTCACAAACATGTGTAAATGTCTCGGAGCGAGGTCCGGACTGTACAGGAGACGTGGCGATAACTCCCAGCCGAGTTCCTGTAACGTGCAAGTGGTGTTGGTGAATGTAGAAGAGACGCATCAGTTCACACACACACACAGATGTGTCTCTTCTACAAGGATTTTCAAGGATCAGGTGTTTTCCATTCGCTCAATGTTCACGGGAACGACTGCAGTGAGCCTAAGCCACCTGGCTGAGATCCTCATTCACAGATGGCCTTTAAACTTTAAAGCATCTCAAATGTGTCTCATCACTGTACCATGTTTGAAGTTTTCATTATCAAGTCTTGCTTTGACTTGAACACCCCTCATACTTAAATACCTGCAGAAGTCAAACTCTAATCTCTAACACTGATGCATCGCCTGCATTTCTGCGTAGGTGGACATTTTCCTTCCGTTACTATAGCAGTTACAGATAACTATATCCAAGCTTGGACTTCTAGTATTACACTACAGAAAAATGAAGAACGTCCTTCACCACTTACCTGTCCCTCGACAACCCATTTAGAGATGGATGTTTTCCCATCATCCCCTGCTCGGAATTTCAAAGTGGCAGAACGTGGGCTGATTTTGGAGATTTGGAGGTTTGAAGGGGGTCCAGGGAGTTCTGTAATTACAAAGAGCCCTGATAAACCTTTTTTTTCCCCCTTAAAACATTCATTTGATTGACTCTTTACTATCAAATGAGTCTATTATATCTGTGCTACATAGTTTATTGCATTATTTAATCATCTTTTTGAGCACCTTCAAATGAAACCGAGGAGGTATAGCACGAAGCCCTTGAAAACTCTTTTGCCTTCAAGTGCTGTGATAAACAGGCCGGCTTTTAATTTTAAAAAACTTTGATGGAATTACATCGGAATTTAATCAAATAAGAGACGATAGCCGTGCATCTGTCTGAAATCCCCACTGAGCGTCAGAGCTGTCTGTTCCTTTAATGTCTCACAATATGCCATTTATCAGTAGGCATTACTGCTCCGGCTTTGGCGTTCAGCCACTTAAACATTTGTCTCTTTTTTCGGAGAGAAAATCAGCTTCCAAACTGGTTTAAGTGAATCTTTCTCCTTTACAACAGGGTGTGATTTATAGATGAGCATGTACAACAACTTGCCCAGCTTCGAAGTGAAAAAGGCCAACATAAAAGGTAATCTCTCGTCTTCATAAGCGCAAGCCGAGGACGAGCAGGTCTGCGATGAGTAACGTGAGCTCTGTTGTAGTTGCTCATGAGGAAATGGCAGCTTTATGAGGAAAGTGTCAGTAACAGGGCTGCATAAGGATATCACTGATTGCAAATACATCACAGTGAATAATTCTTTGTAATCAAGGAGTGGGTTGATACCCAAAATGAGGCTACAACACTCTCATGTATCAAACATAATTAAGCAATTTCACTGTATGTTTACACAAACACCTCATTTCCAGACATGCTCTTACATCAGGATTTGCGAACGTGCAGAAATATCGAGAGAGAGAGAGAGAGAGAGAAAAGAACCCCAGGGAAAACAAGGAGGTTTCAGTGCTGAAGGCATCTCACCTGGGGGCACGCCGGACGAAATGGTGGAAGACGAGATCATGCCCATGCCTGCACCCGTCATGGCTGCTACCTCCAAGGTGTAAGTGGTGAGAGAGGTGAGGCCAGTCACCTTATACTCCAGTGTGCTGTTGGACATGGTGCGCTCTACACGTGACTCCTTCTGGCCCTGAGCCTCCCAGGACAATAGGTAACCTCAAAGGAAGAAGAAAAAGTAAAAAAAGAAACATTGCTCAGAAGAGCACTTTGAGTCTGTAAGTCAGAACCACTAACCAGCTAACCCCACCTGCTCCACTCGAAAACCCTCCAAAGTGTGACAAATGGTCTCAAAGCAGAGTTTTTCATTTTTTTACCAGTTAAGAACTAAACATACCCTCTACTGGGTGAGATGGGGGACTCGATGGGAGTGACGAGTTCAGACCCCGGACCCCAAACCTAACCTGGACCTAACTGAGACTAATAGCCAGCAGAGGTCCCGTGTAATTTGCTGTTTATTGGGAGTATTTTCCACCGCAGTCAGCACTGTTTCCAATCACCAAATGTCCTGTTCCATCGAGGCACTCATAAATCAAGCTTTGCACCCAGACACCCGGCTCGAGAACAAGCATACAACATTCAAAAGGTACCCGGGCCGTGTAGACTGATACAGACAAGAGCCGTTCCTCCTAATGCGTGTCTAATCTCGCCCGTCTCCGTGCCCTTAATCTACATTCAATGCCTTTTCTTCACGGAGGGTTTTTAATCTACGTCCAGCATCACCGTGTTGCTCACACATTCGTCTTCATCTCTTTTTCTCTCTGTTGAGTGTATGTAGGAGGAAGCCTTTCATCTCAATCCTATCCTTTGCCAAATAACACTTTTGTTATGCATTTCAAATGTGTTCATTCTAGGTGGTAACCATTTTGGTAAGCAGTAATTGTGAGATGAGATGCGCAGACACAAGCTATTCTTTTCAGATGAGAGCTTTTCAGATAACAATTGTTTCCGGGCAACCCGATAACACCATAACATAAAAGTAATAATTTCCTTAGTATGAAAAACAAAATAATAGTGTTATACAGATGTGCACTATATGCATTAATATATGCTTTATAAACACTGGCATATTTAACAAAAGAAAGACATGCGCTATGTAATGAAATATTTGGCTACAGAGGGGAAGAGAACTCATTTTATTTAAGCACAAAGAAATTTCACTTAAAGAATCAAATGTGTTTTAGATTCTTTCTGAATTTCTTAAAAGCTGTTTTTAGTAACTTGTATAAATCTGACAGAGATTTAAACCAGAAGTATATGATGCTAGACTCGTCCCCCCTCAAGACTTGGCTTTTTTTCCCCCCCTGAAACATCCGCATCCCAGGGGTGTTGTAGTGCAAGCAAGGAGCTGCTGTTAGACGCCAGAACACAACATGTAGGACAAAACCTACCTGTGATGATCCCGTTTTTCTCCACAGGCTCCTCCCAGCTAACTCGCAGAGATGTGTCGAGGATTTCAGTAAAGCTCAGGCGGCCTACAGGGCCTGGAACTGTGGTGTACACACACACACGCACACACACGCACACACACGCACAGATATAGACACACAGTGAAAAATGTCTGAGAGTTTACCCTGCCTAATGCTGCATTCTGACGCGTGGCGCCGCACCGCCGGCTCTCTATAGCAACAACTACTGATGAGCTAATCAAATTACCCTCACTTGTAAAATTACGAATGCATTTATGCACCCTCGGAAATGTCGAAGCATGTTGACATTATATTTCTGGAACAATGCATTTAATTAATGTCACTTTTTAAGCTTTTGACAATTAGTATTCCATAACTTGCCCTTTGCAGCCACAAAACAGTGGCAGTGGGCCCAGTGTTAAGTCACACACATCAGAGTGGCGTGGCATATTAATTAAACTAAAAACAGAGGCTTTTTGCTTTTTCAGGCACTTTAACAAGTATGAGGAGTAGGAGCCATGGTCAGTACTCACTGTCCTCGTGCGTCTGGATGAGTCTGGCAGTGCTGCGAGGGCCGTTCCCTGGTGTAGTGAAGCAGAGAACTGAAGTCAGGTACCAGGTAAACTTCTTCAGGCCAATGATGTAGCCTTGATGACGGGTCCCGTGGTAATCGGGGGTGATGGTCACCATCGTGGCGGCTTCAGGAGAGTGTTCAGGCCAAGCCATTAGCTGGCAGTTAGGAAGATAGAAAGAGACAGAGAGTGAAAGAGGCGAGAGGTTAGAGGTGTCATTTAGACAGAACCACAAACAACCCGAGCTTCAGGAGCTGGAGATCAGACTAGTCGGGAGTTTGAAACTAGATGCATCAAACTGGGTTTTTTTTTTTTATTCATTCAACTACTACAACTTCAATTTTCAGACAAATTGAGCGAGTGTTGTCTAAATAACAGTACGTTAGCCATCTAAATAACTTACACACTTTGAGTGTTAGCTAAGGTCGTACACATTGTTATAGACTGTTATGAATTTCAGTAAGGTATTTTTTTTTATCTGCCTTGACTGTCACCTTTTCACTTGTATTGGTTTAATAGTTCATAATTAAAATTATCAACGTACTAAAAAAAGAACTTTAACTATCCTGTCCAAAACTGTCAATCATTTCAATAACAGTGCCCTTTTAATTCTCATAAAATCCAGTTTGTAAATAAATAGTGGAGATATAACTTTGTAGAAATGTGAGTTTGTCTCATTCTTCATTCACTAACACAGGATTGGGCCGGGGGTTAAAACTAAAAAGCCTCAGAGACAATTTGGCTTCACTTCTGAACCCCTGTTCTGACATTCACCAATACAACACTCAGTCATTGGCGACTACACACTTTATACATCTGAAGGATTAAAAGGTCACTAGGAGAAAGCTCAGAGCCCAAATACACCAATCAGCCATAAAAAGCCCAAATTATTGAATTCTTCCTTAAATAGACCTACATCCACTGTAACCCTGACCAGGAAGTGGTTTCTGAAGAATGAAAGAATAAAAAGCAAATAAATAAATAAATATATATTTCTGGAATAAGAAGATTAATTTACTTTAAGTGTCGATGTGAACAGTTATAACACCGACTGACACTGAGTTCTCATTGTTTTTCTATTTACATACACAATCAGTGTGACAAAAGAACCCAGAGTTAAAAGCAAATTGGCCATGGTTTGGTAATAATCAAAGCTGCTTTAGTTAAGGAATAAACGAATCATACGCTTTACCTTGTACCCTTGATTAATGCCGTTTATAAATTGCTGTGGCGGTGGATTCCAAGTGAATTTGATGGTGGTTGAGTTGACAGCAACAGCCTCTACGTCCTGCGGGGGCGCTGTGGGGACTAGTCAAAACAAACATGAAGGAGAAGATCTTTATTTCTGTTCTACATTGGTGAACTTCAGTGTAGTTAGTCTTTCTCTAGGCCATATGATTTTCGGGGATTATCTGGGAAAATCTCATGAATCATTAATGAGAAAGTGCTGCTTCAACCGATCACAAAGCACCGAGTCCCTCGAGCAAAATAAATAAACTCCGCGACATTCTTTTTCATGAACTGGAGAT
Organism: Clarias pachynema; assembly: GCA_030014365.1. Lineage (NCBI taxonomy): Eukaryota > Metazoa > Chordata > Actinopteri > Siluriformes > Clariidae > Clarias > Clarias pachynema. The sequence goes on along the minus strand of JAQMYL010000023.1, from coordinate 18,568,328 downwards.
ATTGTCAGAACATCAGTAACAGGATGTACTACTAGATTTCTGCCCAGTTTAATCCAACATATTCAAGTGTAAGCGATCTACTATTCAGATTTACCTTTGTTCTCTAGATTTCTCCAATCAGCCAACAGTACACTGTACACTACAGCACAAAAACATCTGTCTGGATCAGATAGGTAGTTAAAAAATTGCAGGATTTTTATGTGAGCAAGTTTTGGATGACTATGACTATATTCAAGCACAAATAAATGTTGAATAAATGCACAATAATCTGGACAGATTTATTTTCTGGCTATTTGGATACTATGGCTCACAAAGCTAATTAGCATTAAGGGTCCAAGATCAGAATTATTTTAGGTTGAGTCACACAGAAACTATAAAGGTCCTGCACACTGCTAACATCTTCATGCACAAACAAGCATTTCAGAGTGACTGCACATTAATTAATTTTAAATTTACGTTTCATATGTCAAATAAAGGCAAGTGAAATGTCCGAAAAAATCATCCCCTCATTCCTGCTTTCCATCGGACCCACATGTGGATAAAACCCACGTACTGATTTCACTGTAGCCTACAACATTGTTAAGTCTTCAAACCATCACCTGTGCTTGCTGAGACATTATGAAATGATAATGGATCAGAATGACTTGCTCTCTTTTCATGTCCATATTCTTGAAACAGGCTAATAATTGGTTTGGAGAAAATATGGTTGCAAAAAGCACTTCAAAAGGTCTCTAAATCCACTCTTATCATCAGGGGAAATAAACCCCAACAAGAATGTAAGTTAATGTTCGGGATGCAGCAGCCTGTTCCTAATGACCACTTATTTCTGATGTCACTGGATGCTCTCAATGCCAAGTCTAGACTTTGGGTCTTTGCTTTATGATATATATGTAAGTTAATGTACACTTCCTAAGAGATAAGTACAACTCAAGGAAAATGACCTTTTTTTTTTAGGAAGGACAAAAAGCCACGACTCTCTGAAATGCAGTTGTGTCTTCTGGTGTACTGGGTCAGAAACAATAATGTACCAGTTCTTGTATGTGGAATTAGAATACAGTGTTATTTAACAGGCTTTTTAGGCATTTTAGATCCCAGATATCCCAAGTCTTTTAAAATTCTACATCGAAGAGAAAGACACGACACATATGGTTGACAAAAACTTAATATTCTATGTGTATTTGTATTTGATGTCTGCTCCATAAAGGCCAAAGCCAGACAGGTAGACAGCTGTGCAGCAGCTGGAAGAAATGCCTCATTTAAATGAAATACATTCTCTTTTTTTTTGTTTTTAAATAAAAACACTCCTTTTGTGACGTGCTGTGCAGCCTAATTTTTAAATCTGACACTATGCTATGTTCATAGCATACACAACACTTTATCTCAGTTGCTTGAATTTGACCAACAGAATTTCAGACTGTGTGTATATTACAGGCATTTCAATCAATCAATCAATCAATCAATCAATCAATCAATCAATCAAGTTCAACCCAGTGCTAGCAAAGTGTAATTATTGATGCGGCTGGTGAGTGTGTGTTCATGTGTGTATGATGCGTATACAGTATCATATGATAATTGTATACTAAAAAATGTATGTGTGTGTGTGTGTGTGTGTGTGTGTATCAATATATACATCTCTTAAGTAATTAGTAGTTGTGAAAGGAATACTAAATTTCTGGAAATATTACTTCAGTCTGCCAGTCAAGCTTAAAATAAATGATACCCAATTAAACGCCTGCTCTTAAAAGATGTTTATATACTCAAATGCATGACTTGGCTTCTAAACAGACTTTAAGTATCAAGTTTTACACAATTAACATGACATAACTGAGAAACTCATTCAACTAGACATTTATTTAACCAACTCATTAACGGTGGAATGCAAAGCCTGTGGTACAGATTTTAACTTTCATCTAGATACTTGAAGCAAGCCACCAAGAAATTAAGTCAGTCTGCTTAATATTACGCTGCACAAAGAAAGCCTTTTCAAGCATGATAAATTTAGCAAATGAACTCTCTCGGTATGGTTTCGGTACATTTGCTCTCAATCATCTAAATGACCAATCAGATGTGTCGGCATAACATTTTGCCAAGTCTCGTCACTGAACTGCAATCTATAGCGACAGATCAAAAAAACAGCCCGAGGAATAATTGATGGAATAGTTATTTCAAAACTATTTAAGCAAGAGCTTGTGAAATGAATACCAAATCTGCTTAAGGCCAGCCTGCTCTAAAACACGGTCTCTAGCCATTTCTTGTCTTGCTGTCCCACTTTTCCATCTTGTCATCTGAAAGTTCACCTTAAAAGAGAAAAAGTTAGCAGAAGAAGTAAAGAACGAGAGTGATTGAGGTCTCACCTCCCTGGAGCGTGTACTCAGCGACAGGCTGGCTGAAGACACCGAGGCCTGCTCCTGTGTACGCCGCCACCTGGATCTCATACTGCGTCCAGATGATGAGCTCGGTGATGAGGCAGTAGTTGATATCAGGGCTGGTGATGTTTTGCTGTTGGTACTCACCAGGGAGCCCTGCTAGACGATACCTGCAGTGGAGGGGAGAATTGATGAATCCATGAATGAGCACTTAGCCACAATGATTCCTTCACAGGATGTCGCTTCATTAGAAGTCATTGCAAGAGGATGCACTAAGCAGCCCTTCACTTCTTTTTTTTCTCCTTACTTGAGTAATCTTATTCATCACCATACTGTGCTAGACACCTTTATTTACAAGCAATCATACCTACATAGAAAGCTGATGGAGCTAAAGGACAGTTGGTCCAACATCATTAGTGCAGAAGGCGATGAGGGATTTACCTCTATAGGTCATCAGTTCTGTTAACAACAAATTTCTGTCTATCATGTTATTCTCGTATTATACTACGGCGGAAGCTTGTAGGCGAGGTGAGTGTTTTGGCAGCTTTAGCAGATGGGTTCCCTGTCAGATGCTCTGTGTCTTTCCTCAGCTACAGGAGGCCTGTAGGGGATGACTGTTTGGACCTCCTCATGCTGTACAGGATTTCATTGCTGTGCCGAGTATCTCAGCCCCCACAGTGTGAGCAGCTGCGGGTACGCGCCGTCGTCCCCCAGACACACTGCAGGCCCAGGCAAACACACTTTACCTCTCAGTACGCTCAGTCTCCCACCAGAAACTACGAAACACACAGTACATCCTGCCTCTCAGAGCCTCAACATAAACTAAACATCCATTACATCCAAAATATGAGGTTCCACTTACTGGAAATGTATTTTTTTTTTTTTCACAAACCTGTTGTATTTGCTTTCACGTGCCATAATCAAGCGAAGGCGATCTTTCTAAATGAATCAGTCAAACCAGGACAAAAAGTGCAACCTGAGCTCAGTCCTTATATAAAGTCTTAAAGGAAGATTTTTTTTTGGACAATTTTTTCTTTTTTCTGCACGTGAATTGATCTGGCAGCTTGAACAGCTTGCCATTAATGTTGTTTTTACTTCTTACTTATTGGTAAGTAAAATGAAAATAGAAAAAAATGCTAGTAAAGAAAACTTAAGAGAAACATAGGCAGGAAAGTCTGTCTGCTCGAGGGCAGCACTCCAGAAGTTTCCAATAAGAGTTTTTTAAATTTTTTATTTTGTACTCCTGCAAGTTAGCTTATTAGCCATCTGGTTAGCAACGACATTAAAGTTGATCCACAGTTAGGAATATGATTTGAACCGCTTGCTAGCTCTGTTAGCTGTCAGTGAAGATAAACCATGCTACATATGTTGTATTTGTATGCAGGTCTTATACACATCTCTCAGTTGAACTGGCTTGAGATGATAATTATCTTGGATGTCGACCAGCAGAATCATTTGGGTTGGAAATTTCCATTCGATATGGCGGACGAGGAAACTGCTGGAGTTTCAACAGGAAGTTACAAAAAGTTTATGAACAATGAAAAAAAATACTTATTTTAAACTTATCTCATTAATTGTCAGGCTACATACTAGCCATCAACGTAGCACGAGCAGGGAAGTCCTCCAGAAACTGTGCCAGGTTAGCTCATATTAGCTGTCTAATTATCATTAGGTCACAATTTTGAATATTGATGAATTGGTCGGAAAAGTTCTCTTCAGAGTAGCTCACATTAGCGAGCTAGCTAGTTTTAGCAGTTAATGTTCCATACAGTACATGTACAGTGTTAATATTATTTATTTAAAAAAAATCCTCTCAGATGTTGCCAGGTTAGCTCATATTAGCAATCTAGCCAGCATTAGCAGTCAGGTTTTTAAACATTTCTGAAAAAACTATAACAAAATGTTTCTGCTTGGAATTTGTTCCAGAGTAGCTCATATTAACCATCTACGTATGTATGTAGGTAGCATTAGCTAGCATTAAGCTCTACGAATGTGATGATGCGGTAGCGTGTCATGGCTCGGGCTTGTGTGTCTGCTTCTGATATGGACTCAATAATGTTTATTGATGGTGGATTAACAGAACCGTTCTGACTGGCATTTTAAAGAGAAATGCATCTACTGTAACTTTAGAGCTAAAACACCCTGCCAACACCACAAAGGACTTTATCAAGGAGAAAAAATAAAGTTAATCATTGCACCTTAACCCAACTGAGAGACATTTCACCTCCTGAAATCCTGAAAGGTCTGAATGAGAGAAACACGAAAAGGAAGCAACAATTGTACAGAACTTCTCGATATATAAGCCTGGAGAAGATCCCATTAGAAGAATGCAACAGCTAACCAGCGTGCAGTGTGCAGTATACTGTACATATATATTATATACAGGGGGGGCCATTTATATGGATACACCTTAATAAAATGGGAATGGTTGGTGATATTAACTTCCTGTTTGTGGCACATTAGTA
>JAQMYL010000023.1:18546357-18562668 GCA_030014365.1 Clarias pachynema | reverse complement strand
ACAGGAAGTTAATATCACCAACCATTCCCATTTTATTAAGGTGTATCCATATAAATGGCCCACCCTGTATATATATAGTAATGGTATTTACTTTCATTAACTTTATGAATGACTATTTGATTCAATACTTTTGCACATCCAAGAAATTTTGGTCTGTCAGTAAAGGTGTCATATTCTAAATTGTTCAACTTATCTAGCTGTAAATATAAAAGGGATTTATTTTTTTCATCAACCAGTTCATGTTCCTCTTTTAACCCTGCCCAATTGTCTTTGGCATATACTGTACTGTAGATACGAAGCTACAAAGTAGATTTGCTGTTTCAATACTTTCAGAGGACATTACTAAAGTTAGGCTCCATAAAAACCAGCAGAAATAATCACATAGAGATTTAAGCGCTAAAACGCAGAATAGTGTATTCAACCACAATAAAAGTCATTCCGAGATACCGCACGGTTCATGAAGTGCCTGGAGTGTGTATCACTCCTGGTTAAGACAGATGAGTGCAGTGAACCTAATTGTCACTCGTTTGTTGCGAGACAGCTGCTGGGTGAAGGTCCTACCTGAGGACGTAACCTCTGAGCACACCGTTGAGCTGCGGCTCTGGAGGGGGCTGCCACTGCACCATAATGGACTGATTTGTGCGCCCGCTGGCTACTATGTTTTTGGGCGGAGCGCTTGGTGGCTCTTCACGCAGCATCAATCTACAGAGGGAGATGAAAGAAAAAAAAACAAAGAAACAGACATTCTGTACTGTGAGTAAAAGCACCAACGGCTCAGGCATTATTCTTCACATACTGTACACACATATACACACACACACACACGTATTCTTATGTAACTGCTTCACTGCTCGCTATTTTTATTAATTTATTTATTTTAGTTGAATTTAAGTTTGCTGACTTGCTCTAGGGCATAACAAAAAAATAAATAAATAAAATTCCTAGTGAGCTGAAAAAGTATAGCCCTCTGGTCAGAAGTCCATTTCCCAATCTGGCTCGCTACGGTGCATCCGCCCACTTCATCAAAAGCACTCAAAGTCCTTGCTGTTTTCCTGGAAGAGTCTCCCTCTGCTCGGAGCACCCTGGGGTCCTCTGACCTGTGAGGTCACCTCTTTTTTAGCTGTTTTATTTCTGTAGACCATGCCCTGGACTCAACGTCTAGCTGAGGGAATAATCAGTGCCGATCTGCGTTTAGATCATCCGTTCTCCTTTGTTACAGCTACATCCAGAGTTAGTATTTATACGTAAAAAAATCTATAATCTATCCATCATCAACGTCGAGCCTATTTATGCTGGAAGACAGGCCACTTTGTCGCTTTCAGGGGCCTGTGGCGCTTAGTTCCTCTCACAATATGGCTCTGCTGGAGCCCGAGGAAGGTTAAAAGATTAAAAGCTGTGGCCTTTTCGGTGTAGGCACATGCTCTGTAATGACATTTATTCCATCCTGTGCCAGTAGTATAAGAAAACGTTTCAAAGCCTTTGGTATATTGGAATTTTCGATTGTTATTTTTGTATTGTTTAATTTCATTGTGTTTCGCTGGAACTGTGAGTCTGGAGGAGCAATTAGCAACGATGCAAGCAAACATACAGAATTATACGCATAGCAAGATAAGCACATTACAAGCATTAGGAATATTCCTAGATAACCGCAGTGTCCATACCGCCCAAATGCCTGCTCCTTTTTAATTAATGGAATATAAAAAATCTATCAGAGCTAGACGCTTCATAAAGTCCACGGGTTCATTCCGCCCTATGTATTTCATGCTAATGGACAGTTAAATCTGCATTAAATTTTAATGGGATCATTGGATTATTCAGATTTATAGTCACTGCCTTCTTAAAACTCCTTCCACTTGTTATTTCTCCCCAGAAGTCCATTTCATAATTAATGCCCCCAATAACCGATACTGTGGTGCCTCTTGCTCTGTAAATCTGCCTAATCATGGCCATAAGGAAAAGTCACTCTGCTGGCTCTCAGACACTTCTCTCCCTGCCCCTGCCCTGCCCCGTCCTTCAAGCAGTATTTACATATTTGCTTCACACAGTCACAGTGAATCACTGGACATTAAACATCTGCCAGGGCGCATAAACAATGCAAAGAAGCGGCCATTAATTTGTGTACGGCACGCGCCACATATAGCCACTAGGGACGGCGGGGGCTAATGGAACGGTCTAAAAGAGTCTGGCAGCGAATGAGACGCAGTCAGTTAATCATGCCTGGCGTTTAAAGTCCACTGGTTATTAATGGACCCCTCCATCAACAGCAGAGCTCGAGTGATCGCTAGGATTTTTGTATTTGGAGCCCAATGTTCATGGTGGGTTTTGGCAAGCAACCCTTGTTGAGCACAAAAACCCAGCGGCATATAAACAGGAGCGTGTATGTGTGTATGTGTGTATGTGTGTGCGTGTGCGCACGCAAGCTCATTATCTGCTGTTCCGGTATGTTTTTATGGCCTCGTCAGGCGTTTACGCTTGCCTCTGCTTAATAAGGCCAAAAAGGACAGATGTGACAGTGTGCAGGAAGACATATGCCTGGAGGGAGAAGAGTGATTGGCTCCTTCAAGGCACCAGTCTCAGCCAACTGTGTCCCCATGCTGACTGTCTTCAACAAAGTGCCTGACATGATCTAGTTTGCTGGATTAGACACCTCTGCTTGCTGTATTAGACACTTCTGTTGGGGGAAAAAATATTTTCAAGAGAATATATTTGGTGCAACACTTCATATTCGAGCAAAACAGTCTGGTCCGCCTAGATTAAACACCTCTGCCTGTTGTATTATATATTTCCTATTTGGGGAAAATATATCCATTACGTTGGGCTGAAGACCATTAAAAAAAAAGCATTGTGTATTAGATAATTGTGTTCTGGTCTGTTTTTCCCCCTCCCGAATCAGAGATTAAAAACCTTTAAAAGGTCAACCTTTTTTCCAATGAATAAGAATTCAAACAGATTTTGATCATCTTCGCACAGCAAGAAAATTGCTTAATTATACTACACGAATGGGCTGCACTGTGTTCCCTCTAATCCTCCTTAACTGGTCCACCATGTCTCAGGGATCGAGGAGGATGTGCATCTAGACTATTTTCTGTTCTGGCACCTACTGTAGATGGTGGAATGAACTTCCTCCGGATGTCCGTACAGCCGAGTCACTGGCAATCATGAAGCGTCGACTAAAGACCTATCTGTTTCTAAGGCATTTGGATATTTTAAAGTAACACCCCCCAAAATAAATAAATAAATAAATAAATAAATAAATAAAACAATCCTCCGATGGTACTTCTAGTTAGTAACTTAGTGAACCAGTGTAAGGAAACATTTAATGATGAAAACTTCAAAGCACTTGTGTAAGTCGCTCTGGATAAGAGCGTCTGCTAAATGCCTTAAGGTAAAGCCAACTTTCGTGTATTAATCGTTCTAACAAAACAAAACCTAGGTGCGATCACCTCCAGTGAAATCCTAGTCATGGCAATAATTGCGAAACGAAAGCAAAAGGAAAACTGATGCGGTTTGGAAGCTTTGCTTTAAACTTGATTTGTTTCTCTGAAATAAACCCAGGTGGAATTAAAACCACTACTGCAGTTCTTTAAAACACTTTCATCAGATTCAGCGCCGGTATTAACCTGGATGACATGAATCAGTTCAGGAAGACAGACTAATCTAAATATGCATTTAGGGACTGGAAGCACTACAAGTCTAATAACTAAAGTTTGCCCGTTGCTTTAGTATGGAGCGGCGGAGCTTTTATCGCTGTTTTGGGAACATGGTGTTCAGATAAGACTCACCAGGAGAGAACAGATGGACGAGGCCACTGGCCATGTCATATGATTAGCATTGTGCTTGGCTGAGAGTTGCGATAATGTTGGCGAGCTTTTAATCCTCACCTTCTTTGCTTTCTCTGTTCTCTCACAGTCGAACACATTAAATGGATTAAACGGTTTGTCCCATGACACTCGCTGCACCACAGTTACCCTAAAGATTCCACATCCTGTTCGACTTGCGGCTAAATTCGGAACGTGTTAAAGCCACTATTTATACCGCGACAGAAGTGACTAATTCGGAAGTAAAAATACGCTATCGAGGGCATGTGATAGCACTCCGGTTCCTTTTTCCCCCGAGCAGAGGTGCCATGTTTTTTGCATGTCTGGCGCTGATAAGGGCTGCTGGTGCGAGCGGGACCGAGGCGTCTACCACCCACAGCTCCAGGCTGTGTCGATGTGAGCTGCCGAGGCGCTGATTACAGCACAAGGCATGAGCACGGGCCTGCCACTCGGCGCCCGGGCGGGACGTGTGTTTTTCCGCACACTGAGAGCGCTACAGGGCCGTGACAGGAGGGATCACATTTAAAATCAGAGTACAGGGTAGCTGTATAAGTAGGATATATTTATCCTTGGCCTATCAGAATAAGATAGCGAAGACTAGTAAGAACTCCCGCTTCATCCTGGAGCCTTTGAAATAAATAAATTGCCACTATCAGCTAATTCATGCAGTGCTAAATTATACATGTTTTACATCATGCTGGCATTGTGAGATAAATCTGCGTGTCAAATCTCAGCTTTCTTTGAGTCACTAGTCAGAAAAAGACAAACTGCTGCTCTTGTTAAATGCTATTCAGGCTCGTGTCTTTATCCCTATTCAGATCACAGGCGGCTGAACTGAAGTGTGAAGTCAATATACTGTACGTAGCTAAGCCCATTTATTTACTCACTTTGGTGCTTTATGAAAAAAAAAAATCAAAGCATACAACTTGTATTATTATTAATATATATATATTTTTTACTTTTTACTTTATCAGATCATTCACAACCACAACTGTGTCATTATTCATGTTCCTTACCGGTTTGTCTCGCCGCTGTACTGTCCTTTCCCTACTTGATTGACAGCACACACTCTGAACTGGTAGGTTCGTGCTGGAGTCAGACCGGTCACCTCGGCCGTCGTCAGCATCGGGTCCACGTGCGGTAAGTACACCCTCCACGGAGAATCTGGAACCGCACGAGGCCGTTAGTTTCAGAGATAAACCGACACACAGCCATATTCACTTGTGTGGCAGCAGAGCGCGGTGTAGTTAGACAGTGTAGCTGTCGTGTTCGCTCAGTATAGAGCTCTAATCAAGGCTCCTAATCGCACATCGTTTTCAATTCTGGATTCCCCAGTAGAACACAAGCAATTATTAATACTTAATGATCGGATCAAACGACATCAGGCTCTTTAGAGAAATTAGCTCGAATCCTGTACAAAGGATTGCGCCGTGGATTTGTAATTAAAACATATTAAAGCAGGGGTGCAGCACTTTATTAAAGGAGGCAGCGCTGATGTTGGACTACTAATAGAATTACGGCCATTACGTGTAGACAGTCTGTTCGAGGCGCTACAGATGTATGGACCGGAGTCAGAACAGCAGGGACGGTGAGACAGATTATATTGTTGTGACTGGTTGCTGATATTCAGGTCTGACTTTGTATGATACTGAAGCGAGTATGTGGTTTAATCCACAATTCGTGCATAAGTCGACTTTTCTAAAGCATAAATAAATAAGGAAGGAAGTAAATAAATAAATATACTGTATGAATAAATAAATCTGATGGGAATGTGTGGCCAAAGCACTGATGCTTTTATTACAACTGTAACCTTCTTCCTTTTATAAAGCACATTTTGGGGGACAACTGGAATCACAGTGGAATGATAAATGTCGAAATGAATTGTTTTAAAAGCAGACGTTTCTCTCCCCCAGTGGTCCAGGTGTTTCTGACATCCTTCTGGCATGAAGCAGTGTTCCAGCTCCACCTCCACCTCCACCCCAGGCCATTCCTCACTGTCCACTCACACCCCGAGCAGATTAATCTACTCCATTCTGCCATGATGGTGGTGATGGAGTGTCTCCACGCTTCTATACATCTCTGTTCCTTCATGAGACAGCACTATTTAAGTAAGATCAACCTTCTTTACCTAACATAATCTATCTTTATCAGAGCACATTTAGGAATGACCATTACTCTCAACATCTCCAGCTACAAGACACTCATAACCTGTGTGTGTGTGTGTGTGTGTGTGTGTGTGTGTGTGTGTGTGTGTGTGTGTGTGTGGATGTTTTAGGGGATGGATAGAATCACACTGCTGTGATGTTGACTAGTCACTAAATGTACTTTGTCCTTATTATTATTGTTGTTACACTATGATTTTGTCACTTTTCAAAAGGGGGTTCGAATCAAACTGGGATTGGTGAATGAAGATGTAAAACCGATTGACATTTACAGAAGACTTTGAGGACAGTATGGTGATGAGACTCTTAGCCGCAGTAATACATTTGAATGTTGTGAATGTTTTAAAGAAGGTCGTACGTCTGTGGCCGAGGAGGTTCGGAGCTCACTGCAGTCGTCCTGTGAACATTCAGCGAGTGGAACGTCTGATCCCTGAAAACTGACTGATAACTTATCGCCAACTTGTGGAAGAGACGCATCTCTCTGTGTCAATTGTACACTCACTCATTCAACAACACCACTCGTACATTACAGGAACTCAGCTGGGCGTTATTGCCCCCCCCCCGTACAGTCCTGACCTCGCTCCAAGACATGGGATAGTGCAGATTTAATTCAATATAGGTCTCTATATAGGTCTTAAATCAGTATAGAGTAATTATGTAGTATGATTTAGCAGCTCTTTGTTGTTATGCTGTTTTCCTGCTGTTTACACTAAAGTGAAGTTTTCCACGACCATAATGTATATAATTGACGTAAAATTCCACAACCATCGTTCCGTGCAAAAATGCCTTCCAAAGTTCAGCTGAGACTTGAGTGTAGTCTGTACTGTACTGTATGTCATTAAATACAAAAATACCGTGTGACCAACTAGAATTAGTAATTTTGCAGTTATTGTACTAAGTTATTTATTTTGCTTATGGATAGTGGAGTCTTCTTGGTCAGTGTTTGCTTCACCTATGAAAACTAGTACAGATTAATATTAGTGAAATACTGGAACAAGGTGACGATGCGTACTGTTCTCCGAGAGCTCCACGATGTAGTGCAGCAGGGGGCTGTTGCCATCGAAGGGCCTCATCCAGGACAGGTGTACGCTCCGACTGTCTGTGGCGTTCAGGCTGGCCTGCAGGTTCCGCGGTGAGTGAGGCAGCTCGCTGGGAGAGAGAGAGAGAGAGAGAGAGAAAGAGAGAGAGAGAGAGAGAGAGAGAAAGTCAAACAAGTTTAGAGTCAGCACACACACACACACACACACACACACACACATACACACACAAACACACACACATGCAGTACAGATGTAAACTCATCCTTAGAGATTTAGGAAATACTTCCAATGTGAAGCTGCACTTTCTCCACATGTCTGTTTGAGGCTTTGGTTAATACTCTGCACCGCGCCTCCCTCTGCGCCTTTCACTGTCAGATCTCCTCTGTGGTCGGTCCGCTCTCCTTCCCTTCTCTTTTCAGTGTTCAAAGAAAAATCAGCCTGATTCCAAATTTCCCTGCCAATATGATTAGTTATGTTCGACTGTATTCTATTAATCATTTGTTTTTAAATTATTATTATTTCATTAAATCGACTTAGCAAGAATTGGCTTTATGCTGCATTCACGCATCAAAGCATCACCAGCACTTTTAGTCTTGGGAAAGTTTTCCCCCTCTCTCTCTCTCTCTCTCTCTCTTTAAATTAAACCCAGAGAAAGAATCATCAAAGCTCCAGGTTCCATCAATTCTTTTTGTTCTTTCTAACAAGGCAAGAAACCTTTGGCAATCTCACAGAAGAGATCCGATACACGCCTTTTATCTTATGCATATCTGGTGATGGGGGGGAAAAGAGGAATGGAGAGGAGCACCTTGAAGAAGTGATACGTCTCTACAACTACACACATTAACTTCCACTTAAAGAATGCTAAAACTCACTGTAGAACTTGATTATCCAGGAAACCAATTGATATCAGGATGTAGTAAAAGCAGTAATGTCTCAATCCCACGCAATATCTCTGCTGCCACGGTTAAGTAATCTGTTGCGAGTGGAAAAGACATCTGCCTAAAAAGCCATTTCTCTCTAATGACACGGGCAGCTGTGCTTCAGGGAGGGCAGGATGACTTGGGCCGCGTGGGACAGAACCGCTTGAATGTGTTTTTGTTTTGTTTCTTCTTCCAAAGAACCCATCTGCTAGGACAAGGGCTTTAACTCTTAATAAGGACAGAACAGTGCCACAGATAAATAATCCTAAACAAATCTGCACAAACACCCAATGCCTTTTCTGACCTCTTGTATACAATCTGTTTTTTTTAGTGGTGAATTTTTTTACTTTATATCTGGGACCTGAGACCAGCTTTATGCAATAAATATTAAGCAATAAGCAGTTTTAAAGTATTTAAAGTCATAAGGTCAAAATGGGAGACATTCATCAGACCCTGAACTCACATATCTGAAAACACGGCCCAGGACCCAAAGGTCAGCATCCTTTTAAAAGATGAACACTTTGATTGCACACAATTTGGGAAAATAAACCAAATCCTCACATAGCGCATATACACCGTCAGGATGGTTCAAAAGAAGAGAGAGAGAGAAAATCCGAAGCAGAGAGATACGATTAGCAGCCTGCTGCTTTCCAAATGTTTTTGGATGGTAGCATTAACAGACCTTTGAAATATAAAAGGAAAGAACTTGAAAAAAAGATGGAACGAGTACAGTGAAAAAGTTTCCACGGGAAAAAAAAAAGGGTCAGTCTACAAGTTCCTGCTTGGAGAACTACTCCACATCTGCAAACGAACATGCAGGCCTGGCTTTAATGAACGGAGAGCTGCTGTTAAATACACAGCTTCTTCAGCAGAATAAATACTAAAGCAGTGACTCACAGGCAGACTGACAATTTAATTCAGGTTTCGAAAGTTGAGTTTTTCTTTTCAATTCGACTCAATAGCACTAAAGTTTACTGTCTGACTGTCGCAATGTTAAAATATTAACGACTACTAAAATGACCTAATAAACACTGAAACGCTGTGTAACTTACATTGTTAATTGTTTAAATGTCATGTCACAAATAATCTTTTTCCTAGCAATCGTCTGCTCCACCCTCCAGTCCAGTAGGTGGCGTACAGTCATATACTATAGTGGCTTCCAACATTGGATTAAGTTTGTATTTCCTGCAACAGCTATGGCGTTTTTCTAAAGAATTTGTGAATTTCAAGTTTTACCTGAATATTTAAAAAATGCAAAAAAGTTTCATATTTCACATGAAAAGTTTATTGTTATAACAAGATATTTTCACGTTAATTCAAGATATGCTATTTTCATATTAGATATGACATAACATGTAGAAAGCGTGTTATAATGTGAAAATGTATTATCTTGAAACAAAGTACAAATTTCTTTATCTTAAAATAATGTGAATAATGTGATATTTCGAGATAATATTATGTTGTAACATGATAAAGTTCTTTTCACGTTCTTCATGTGAAAGGTTTCATGTTACACTGTGAAAATATCTTGTTATAGGATTAAACTTTTATTTAGATGAAATTAATTGGTTTAATTATTCCTCCATGGCGTCCCTACCGTGGGACGGAAAACCGACAATTCAATTAAGTCAATAATGAATTAAAACGCACAGCTCCAGTAAATATGTGGATGCGGATCAGACCGAGTGTCCTTGTGTCCAGACTTTGCTGGAGCTTCAAAGCCACTGCATCACAATCAGGCGTTTCCTGGCAGACACGTACACAAGCCATGGCTCCAGCAGTGGTTCTGAGATAACAGATTACTGGATGTTTCGCTAAAATAACAGATCACTGGCATTTACACATGTCATGTGCCGCTAAGTACCAACACTGTTAGTCTCACACAATGAATGTTCCACCGGGTCATTTCACCGGCATCCCCTATTCCACTCTTTCCTTGCTCGAGCACACACCCATCTCTCAAAATGACTTTCTGCACCATGTCTTTTGTGTCATCCCATGAATAAAACGATGACTGAAACATTTGGAAATGCACGAAATAAAAGTCTCATTGTTATGCCACGATGTTCTTCAAAACCCTAACATGAACATCTGATAATTACACTGTGCTTTTCATTAGGATGGAAAATGTTTGGAAAGAACAAGAGTGGGAGTCAAAATGGCAAAAGACAAAGACGAAGAAATAAAATAATTAAAAGAAACAAGCAGACATCCAAACCTGCAAATTTCAAATAAATGTCAGTTGGCGTGTGTCAGGTAATGCATATGCTACTTTGTACATTGCAATTAACAGATGTTTATAATACAAAAATAAAAACAGCTGGAAAGCAAAGGAAAAAAGATTGTAACAACAGCAACAACCCTCATGCTGAACAATTTTTGTGCTGAAAATCCTGCATTGATTGTACACCATACTAGCCCTTATTATTCCAGCTGCTATTTCACTAATTGCACAAGCATGTGTTGAGTGTTTCTAACTGTGAAAAATGCTTCTGTACTGACTGCGTTGGGCCAAGGTGGCTTTCTCTAACTGAAAGAATAAATTATACTATAGTTTTGACAGACCGTTTGGTAACACTTTATTTGTACGACGCCAACGTCGAGCCTTCAAAACACATTCATAAAAATTACATACATATTTTATAAAGCAGTGGTGAAAGTTTGAACTTAATGAGGTGAAAGAAAAGTTTGCAATGTTGAGAGATAAGTGATGGGTCTCTCTTTAATAAAGGGGCGCGGCTGCAAAATCATTAACGATAAATACCATTTAGGGACGTTCGCTCATTCTGCAGAATTATTTTCCTCAAACACACAAGGTTGTCTATAACCAAACTTTTAATTTAACAACCACTACATTTCCTTATTAAAGAAGGTTTGGTTTTTGGGATCACGTGACAGTGACTGACTGCTTTACATGGCAAAACGTGACAAATCCATTAAGAGCTTCTTACTGTCACATGATCAGTGAAATGAAACTACCATCTGGAAAAAAGCTGTGAATGAACTAAAATGTGCTCGAGGGACTTTTAAAGAATGTTGAAGCAAAGAACAAGAATGTTTACAGTCTGTTAGTGTCATTGCAGTTTCCCCATCAGTCATGGACGTCTATGATGAGGTGCTGTCGTCAACTACTGACGTTAAACTGGAACTAGAAAAAGATCGAAAGCTGGATTTTTATTTTTATTACTGTTTATAACGTTTCTCAGGATCCTGGATGGTCTTTGTAATTGTAATGTTTTGTGTGTTCCAGACCTCAACACTTTATGTCCTTGTTGCATTTTGCGCCCAGTACGACGACGACAACAACACAATCAAAACAAGAGTTTTCTACATTTTTGACACTAACATATTATTGATGTTAAATTGCATACTTCAACTGTGGGCTGATTGATCAATTGTAACAAAACTGTAGGGGGTGTAATTACAGCATTTTGCAAAATCATACAAAATTTCACACTTACTGTACATAATCTAACAAAATGCACCATGCACACAATACTGTATGTTCTGTCAGGCTGTAATCCTTCTTGCTTCTTCTGGTAAAAATGTTGTTGAGGATTTATCTCATTTTGCAGTCAAACCCTTTTCATTTTTTTAAAATGGCATTTCAAAGCTACAGTATACAAAAGAACCATTTTCTTCCAAATATATACATTTGTATACAGTAGCTTTGAAATGTTTTCATCTTGTCACCTCACTGTATATTCTGTGATGTATTTACAGAATTTCCTACTCCGAGCTCCTCCCTTGTGGACTGTGATAAGTCTGAATGGCATTTCCAAACTGCCCATAGTATATAATTTGATGAATGTGTGTGTGTGTGTGTGTGTGTGTGTGTGTGTGTGTGTGTGCTTGTTTTCTAAAATGAAGCTATGATGATGACTTTTTATTTCAGAGCCTTTTTTAGTAACATACTCTATTTAATGATAGATTGTACTGAATATTGCAGGTTGATTTTCTGGACTAAGATTTAGAGCATCTGTTAGTGGTGGGCAACTGTGATTTGTGGGCATCTGCCCACAGTTTGAGAGCTGCACTGTGGAGAGCCCTGGTCATCATGAGCTTCACAAAGCCCAGATGTTCCTGACGAAAAAAAAAAATCCTTTTAAAAGCTAAGGGCTGAGGTGGAAAATAATAATTTGAAAGGCTGCTACATCATCCGACATATAAATGGAAAATGGGCAAACATCAAGCAGGAGGGAATAAACAGGAAGCTATGGCGCTTGTTTGGAGCTTACATCACTTCCAGGCGTGCAGTCTTGGAGTCATTGCCGGCGAGCGAAATCACATTGCATGTGTAATCGCCTATATCCCCCGACCACGTCTGAGAGATGTGCAGAGAGCCTTGCTGCACGCTAACCCGTCCTCCTCTGGACTGATTGACCACCTCGCCGCCCTTCATCCACATAAACCTGCACGGGAACAGGATAGACATACAGTGGAAGAGTGGAGGGAAGAAAAGGACAGAAGTGAGACAGTGAAAAACAAAAGAAGAAAGAGTGAGAGAGAGAGAGAGAAAATAAAATAAAAGAAATAGACACAGAAGAACAATAAAAACCAGTCAGAAGATTAAGGGTCAAGAGTGTGAAGCAAGTCAGAATGAAAGAAGACAGAGGGCAGGGAAGAGGGAGATGGAGAGAATGA
Source organism: Clarias pachynema (assembly GCA_030014365.1). NCBI lineage: Eukaryota > Metazoa > Chordata > Actinopteri > Siluriformes > Clariidae > Clarias > Clarias pachynema. The sequence continues at coordinate 18,550,084 of JAQMYL010000023.1, read as the reverse complement.
AACGGTAGGATAAAGAGCGGACAAGAGCAGGGAACGCATGAGTGCTTCATTACACCGATTTCCTGCATATTAGCGCTGAATTAGGTTTACAGCATAACGGATTGCATTTTGAATCTACTTAACGTCGCATGGGCTGGCAATTCTAATTAACATTACACTCTGTATTGATGGGACAAGCCTGGCCTCGGGAACAGATTCTGAACACACACATGCCTCCAGAACGTGACATCACCACCCACCTTACGTGCACGCGCGCATCGTGTATGGCGCCGCACTCCAAAACCGCCGTCGTCCCCTTGATGACCCGACGGTCCACAGGAGGCTCGGAAATGTAGGTGCGACCTTTAACACAGACGACACAAAGACAACATTTGAACTAAAATGTGTTACAGCGGTCAGCCTCACACAGACAGCTTAGAGTATTTAGTTTTCTCCAGCCTTTTCGGGCTGCGTTTACATTTCACTGTGTCTCTGTGTACGTTAGCGCAACAGCAGGTGGCTAATTTTAGCCTCAGTTTAGTCTCACTGACTGTCACAGGAAAGTCTGGTACTTTAGTAGCACAATGTTTCACAGAACCCTCCAAAGAGCCAGCTTGGGTATTTTATAGGAAGTATTATGTTTGCGTGACACTAAGAACTTTCAAAAATAAAACTTTTTAATAACTTTTATGGACTGGGATGCCGTGAAATTTTGCCAAATGAGTCAGTGTGTAAAAGTGTTTCTCAGTCAGGAACTGGTGTACCAAAACATTTCGAACAGAATTTCTGATGAAGTTCATATTTCTGACACTCCAAGCAGACATGCAGTTTTTTAAAAATATATTGTTTATTTATTTATTTATTTAATGATAAATTTTTCATTTAATTACAATTTTACTTAGTATTTGCAATGAATTCAACAAAAATATACAGTATATATAATTTTGGGAATTTATTTAAATACTGACCTGAATTTACTAGTATTTGGTTTGTGTCTGCTTTGCTTTAACAACAGGCTGCAGGTCCGACAGAACTTTTATTAAAGCAACGTAGAAAAACACTTGAAATCGAAATGAGTAACGTTAAATGGGCTAGGGTCATGTGATCAGGAAACATCATAAACTGGACGGGACTGCAGCAGGAATATCACAAGGAGTACAGGAATCCTCCTGATATCCAGTGGCTGTGAGTGAGACTGAGTTGAGTTGTGGAGTGAGTAATCAGGTGTATTTGTGGTTGGCAGGTGAACTGGGAGCTGGAGTGGTCATGTCTGTAGGCTTCTCCATGTTCTGGGAGATGATTACGGAGGAGCCTACAGACATGGCCACTACGGACTCCAGCTCCCAGGTCACCTGCCAACTCCCAATACACCTGATTAAAAGGGTTACGCCTCAAGGAAGATCTGATCTTTCATACATAAGAGGTAATTTGGTCACTATGACCTACAAATTTTAATGTCTTATTACGTAGGTCTTTTACTTTTTACGAAACAAAACACAGGTCTCAGAGCTCCTGCAAAGTCTGTGTGTGTTAATGCTCCAGCTGGAATCCCGGTCAGATAATGCAATTTTACATCCATCAAACTCCCTTTGTTTCACTCCTCCTACAAATGGGGCATTTTAGTGTCTATGTAAATGAGCTACTGCTGAGCCACGCCCTGAGAAAGAACAGAAGAGTTGGGTGGAGCTGGACATCAGGCTGGTAGAGAGGCTCTTCTTATATGAGGTCACATTAGGGGGGAAAAAACGTATTGTCTTTTTTTCCCCCCATAGACCCTTCTGAATATCCTAAAATTACCTCTTTTTTTTGTGCAATACCCCCCCCCCTCCCCCCAGTCCTTTAAATAATGATTTAGAAATAATGCAGAATATTGAACATTTTAAATTCTTCCTGAACAATTTCTTGTCTTCCAGTTTTAATAAAGGATGAATTATGAGAATTCAATTTTGTCCTTTTTCATACAGTCACATGGATTCACAGTTTGTCTGTAAAAAAATTACATTCCAGATGTGCTCTCTAACTTCCTAAAGTTTGTGAGTGACTAAATATACGGTCTGTATCAGATGCTCATGGGCCGTTATTTTCAGCTTAACACGCGCCTCTGCCTCACGTGAGCGACCCTGTGTCCCGGCGTGATGTCTGTGTGATGTCATTTTTAAACAGATTCGACTCCTAATAAAAAAGAACACGAACAGTCCCGAATAACCTCAAGACTAATGTAAGACAATCAAACCCTTATTAATGCCTTTAGCTCCACACATTCATCAAACTCTCATAACTCCATACCTTTCCTATTAGTTTCGCTGTAGTTAATGAATAATTCATAACAACTCCTGAATAATATGATTTAAGATAAAAAATAAAAAAAATGGATAGTAAGCTGCGATTTCATTCGAGTTCATTTGTAAAATGTAATCTCAGGGAAATTACTCTTAAGACTGAAGGCTCCCACTGGTTATTACTCTTTCTACACTTATACTTTTGTTCTTTAGTCGTGAATATGCCGCAAAAAAGAAGCAGATTATTATTTTTTTTCTGTACAAGTGCACCGCAGCTCTCTGTGCGTCTGAGTGTGTGTGTGTGTGTTTGTGCATGAGGAAACAAAGATCTTACTCCAGACAGTAAGCTCAGAGCTGGCATTGATCGCTCCCTCGCTGTTAGCGGCGTAGCAGGTGTATGTCCCCGCGTCCTGCAGCGCCACCGGCTGCACCTGCAGTCCCCCAGACTCCAGGAGCGTGAAGCGTGGAATCTGAACCGAGCCACTGGCTAGTATTTGTGCATCTGTGATATACACACACAAACACACAGCGTTCGATTCAGTGTCTCATTTCTTTGTCGACGCAAAGGATTAACAAAGTATCATGAGCGGCTGTTTAGTTGCGCCTGATGTTTTATTACGCGCTTAAAGTTTTCCCAGGGGGAAATGCTTCAGTTCAGCCTGTCTCATTAGGAGAGCTCCGTGTACATAATTGGGAAGGCTATGGAAATGACTTCATGAATAAAAGCCAGAAACGGTACTGGGATACAAAGAGAGATTTGTAATGTGCATTTTCACAAAAATGATCTTTGTTATATTGCCAATCAGCCGCAACAAAGGCGTTTTTAATAGAGTTCTGCAGAACACACAAAAACGTGCAGCACTGGGGCTGTCAATTTGTCGTCCTCAGCTAAAGAGCGCTAAAAAGTGATAAATAACTTTTTATAAAATAGGTGACAAGCTGTGCAGTATTTAGCAGGAGCATGATTCATCCAATCACTCATCCATTCATCAATTCGTTCGGTATCTTCAGTTCCAGGGACGGAACACCAGTCCATCACAGGGTGCAACAACATTCAAAGACCATTATTCACCATTTGGGGCAATTCAGTGTAGCCGATCTACATACTGGGATGTTTTTCAGGAGGTGGGAGGAAACTGGACAATCTGAAGGAAACACAGAGATGCTGAGAGACCCTGGAGCTATGAAGAGGCGATGCTCCCTGCTGTACCGCTGCTCCACCTTGTTATTATTCACTTTATGTTAGCTATGTTATACAGTATTATAGTATTATTATACAGTATATATATATATATATATATATATATACAGTGGAACCTTGGATTACAAGCATAATTCATTCCGGAAGCGGCTCGTATTCCAAAATACTCATAAATCAAAGCAAATTATGGAAAGAAATAATGGAAACTCAAATTATTTGTTTCACAGCCCAAAAAAATAAATACATAAAAATAATTAATACAAAATAT
>JAQMYL010000023.1:18497938-18514885 GCA_030014365.1 Clarias pachynema | reverse complement strand
ACACAACTCGAGACCTATACCCGGCCGGGCCCATTGCCCCCCCCCCCCCCCCCACCCCCCCATAACAAACCTTTTAATGATCCAGATGTTCACATGTGGAGACAGACTCATGTCAGTGGCTGTAAATACACCTGAACTGCTACCATCGTACCCTTATCCTTACGACTCCAAAACAACAACAACAACAACAACAAAACCCTACTTCTTACTGCCTTCTAGTCAGTCTCGCTAGTCCCGCTATCACACCAAAACACACACTGCACAGGAGCGACATTGGAACTCCACTCGCATACAATAGCTGCAGGTGCAACTGATTATCATATATCACTGGCTGAGTTCGACGTAAACACGTCGCAGTAATGGCTGGGAAAAAAAGCTAAATATTTCTACACCAAAATGACCTGGAGGGAAAAAACCCAGGAAACAAGGCGCTTCTTCAACCTCACACGTGATCTGTTTGTGTGAATCGGTTCAGCCTCTCGTGTGCTCAAGTCCCGCTGTATAGGTTTGCGTTTCGTTTCGTGCGGCTTGAAGCTGAAGATAATTTTGAAAAGGAAAAAGAAATTGTGTTAAATTGTTATGGGATTGAGACAAAGGGGACTTGGCACCACATCTGGACCAACCAGCTATGAATTTCTCATGTCTGCACATCCAGCTTTAACAGTCTCGTCTTTTGTTGTGTTTAAATCTCTTATGTAATTTCTAATCACACAGCAAAGAGAACTCTATTGACCTGTTGTTTTTTTTGGAGGCTGATTCACCAAATTCAGGAGAGAGAAAGAACACAGATTTGGTTCTCAAATCTTGGTCTGAGGTAGCTCAGTGGTTCAAGCATTAGACTATGGTTCGGAAGGTTTCAGGTTCAAATCCCACAACTGCCAAGTCATCCCTGTTGGGCCCTTGAGTGAGGACCTTAACTGCTCTGGATAATGGATCGCCTTAATGCAAATCCTACAGCCAGGTTCATAAGTATTTGGACAGCGACATCATTTACATGATTAAAAACCTGCCACATCATATCGATGGAGGAAACTCAGCATTCGGTGATGTTCACGGCTTCCAGACTTCTGGCAGTCTTCGATCATGTTTGACTAAGTTTGTTGGTTTAAAAAAAAAACTGAATATTTGTGGTTATGTTGGTTAGTCCGGTTCCTTTGGATAATGTGAGATTGGAGGAACTTTGTAATAAAAGCCTCTTATTTCTAAATGGTTAATGTGATATTTGTGTTAATTGCCTTGAATTTAAAGGGGGACCTACAGTATTGTGCCGAGATTAAAAAAAAAATATATATATATATATAATTAGATATTTCCCCTAATGTGACCTCATATAAGAAGAGCCCCGCGTGAAAAGGAGAGAGCTTGAGGAATGAACAAAAATGCATTATCTGAGGGATATTTCGGCTGCAACATTAAGAGACAGACTTTGGGGGAGCTCTGAGACCTGTGTTACATAAATAAAGAAATAAATAGGAAAAGCTGGGACCTTTAAAGCTGAAAGCCTTCATTTTCATCACATCTTGTTTGGTTCATTTCAAGTCTTTTGTGGTGGTAAGGCAAAAATACAAAAGAACGTGTGTCTGTCTCAGTACTTATGGATCCGCCTGTATGTCCTGATGATTATAGAATAAATATTGTGTCCTGTACATTTCTGTAAACGAGTTACATCATCTACAGTGGCTTCTGCCCAGCAAACTGTATCATCCATACCTTCTATTAGAAATAAATAATAAAGTGATTCGATTACAACCGGTTAGCAAACGATAGGAAGTTTCTAACGCAACAGCTAGCTCTGTTTTTAAAATGGTTGATGATGATTTCAGCTGGAAGAATAAAACAGACCCGAGCACACGGCTGCCTCTAAATGAGATCATTAGTAACGGCAAATAATGACTGAGCTGGTTAGTCGAAGCCTATTTCCTTTGAAATAAATCAAGCTGCTGAATGCTAAAAACCTACTGAAAATGCCAGCAAGAGCCAAAGACAGACCACGCTCCGATAAACGCTCCGAACCAGGACCGGCTGTGCATTTCCTCCACAAAAAAGCAGCTCGGTAATAAAGTGGCGTCGACTGTTTGCACGACATTTTACACGTCCCCTCCTAAGACCGATTCAGGGGAAAAAGGCGGTAACATCTGATGGCGTCGTCCCAAGTGCTGTCAATTAGGCCCGTCTGATCAGACGGCGGTGTGGCCGTGTTCTTTACCTGAGCTGACCTTTTTCCAGCCCAAAGGCGTGTGATAATGGAGGTAGAACAGAATGAGGCTTCTAGTTTGACAGCTCCAAATGAGATCCATGTCAGCCATGACAAAAGATTCTTTGCAGGTAGACAATAATTCACTCATGATTAGATGGATGGACAATCACCCTCAAGAAATTGCTTTTTAAAAAAAAAAAAAAAAAAGCTCCTAAAAGGACACATAGGAGTTCATGCAGTTTAGTTTTTCCTTTTGATAGTGTGAGATTAGGACTGGTTTAGAAACCATATGCTATTGAGCTTGATTGACAATTATACGGGTGTAATTAGTTTTTTAATAAACACTTCACACACCAATGGGACACATGAACAAAAAAATAATAATAAAAAAAAAGAAACCCGAGATGAAACGAGAAGTCAATCTGATGACTGATTCATTCTGTATACGTAGCTCTCGGGTCAACCGTGTTTTTTTTATAATTTAATTTTATTTTTTTGAGTTTGACATTTAAATGCAACGTCTCTGAACGTCTTTCCTTCATGCGCCGGTGTCTCAGTTTGTCCATATGCTCCATCTTATTCCACCAGATGCTTTTGTTTGTATTTACTGTATAAAAGAGTTTGGTGGTGATGCCAACTACAGTACCGCAAAAACACCTGCTTAAGCCTCCTCCATGTCTGTCCTCGCACTATTCGTCAGGTTACGATTCACCTCGACAACAGAATTAATTACGGGCCCATTAGACACCTGTACACGAGTGTGTACACAAGAGCACATGATGACAAACACAAACTGCACACTCACACCAATTTGTTGATGTGAAAGTGTGAAATTAAACGCTGGTAAATAATGAAAACAGAATCAATAGTCATTTTATTTAAACATCTTTTAAACCCTAGAATCTCCGTGCTGGTCTCAGAAACGCTGCCTTCACTTGATTAAAGCTTGAAATGAAAACCTACTGCTTCCTGTTGCAGCGATGTTTCTCACTCACGGGTTTCTACGTGTCCTGTGACTCTTCGGTGTGACATTAGACAACATGAATATACAGTACACATCCTCGTCACCGGACAGGTCGTTTGCATAAGTGTTCTATTCAGCTTCAGCAGTCTGGCCATGAGAGGATGAAAACAAAAAGGGATGTTTGGTCTTGTAAATAAACCGGAGGTGAGGGTTAACACTGGAGAGTTAATGCACTGCGGATGTTACACAACGTTCAAAAACTGAAAATGGTTGTACTGCTCACTCTTTATTGCTCGCTACAAGATCAAGTGTATATAAATTTCACTTCCCTCTTTGACCCCAAGGACCCCCAGACCAAGGGCAGTCAATAAACCCTGCTCCCTTCACCAAATAACTGGACGTGACTGCACAACTGTTTCTGCGGTTTTACAATACAGTATTGTGCCACTTCATGTCCATGATATACTTTCTGTAAAATATACGTAGATGTGATAGACGTGTAAATGTGACCCGTGTAAACGTGATCCCCCCCCCTGTAACTCGTTTTCTTTGGTATCAGTACTGTCGGGTAAATAAGGTAATAATTCTCCGCCCCAAGCCGTGTTTTCTTCTACGGTTACTTTGTGTTCTCTCTACAGTACTAAAAAATGTATAGAGTTTTATATTTTATATGGAAATTCAGCTGAATTTTAGTTGACTTTGCGGGGATCGACTTTACATAAGAAAGACACAGTTGTGGCTGGATGTTTACTGTACATACTGTACACTCACGATGAATATAAACATCAGGGAAATATTGGGCTTGCAATTATTTTCTTTGAATTGGTCTTTTTCTGGGGAAGAATAATTGACAGTATAAGTTACAGTATCTCTTTAATAGAATAAAACACTGATAATATGGAGCACCAGGTTTATATCTGGTTGGGTTTCTGATCAACACACATACAGCACACTTAATTATTATTATTTGTTATAATTATTAATTGAATATCCTTTAATTTGCCAATGATCCTGACTGCCTACATCATTGGACTCATTGGACTGACCAACACACACACACTGCATCATGGGAAAGTCTAAGGAGCTCAGTACAGATGTGAGAACGAGGATGGTACAGTAGTTTTACACAAGGCAGCTGTAGATTCCAAAATTACTTCAAACAAAAGTCAAAGTCATTGGGGTCTGGAACAAGATCCAAACTGTCACCCAGATAAGAGAAAATTGATTATAATGATTAAAAGTGATTACAATTATCATAAAATTGAATATATTCCAGTGAACTGGAAGCTGCTGGAACACCAGCATCACCAGCGTCTACAGTCAAGTCCAAAAACAACACCCTTTAATTAGAGTAACATTTTCAGCTGACCACATGGAGGAACGTTTTGATCAGAGGTATGTTTGGTGAAGTAAAGGACTCTGTCCCAGCTGGTAAGCCTTATGGTGGTGGTGGTGGTGGTGGTGGTGGTGGTGGTGGTAGCCTCATGCCTTTGGGCTATTTTCAAGTCAAGATAAATCAAGTCAAGTTTTATTGACTTTTATTGTTATTAGTGCGTTTCACAAAGCGGATAGAATAGTGAAGAAGTGGGTTAGTGTACCTCAGAACTCTTCAGCAGAACCTCAAATCATCAGTTACACGCTCGAAATAGATAAAACTTTTTGGAGCCTCAACCCAATCGAAAATATGTGAACTGTGCTTAAAAGTCAGGTCAGTCATCAAATACAACTAATTCTGCCAGTGGTCAAATATCTAACCAGAATTCCAGCAGAATAATCTTTATGGTGACTGAAGGACGTCTGCTAAAGGTGAAGCTTTCTAAGCTACATTCATCCTAATATTTGATGTGTATTTTTGACCCTGTGTTGATTTCGGAATGAATCTTGTATACCAAAGTCTATGGATTTTCTTCTGTTAAAGACATAAGATGTACAATTGTTAGACAGATAAAGACCAGTGAGTGTACAGGATGTACAGGATGTACAGGATGTTCTGTAGGAGATGAGTGGATGTAAACTTCTATGTCTTATAGGCCCATGTGGGATTTCTGACCCCTATGGGATGTGATCACAGACGTACAGTATATACAGTCAGTCGGTCCCTGAATGGACATTCTGGTGTGTGTGATTGCGTACGGGAGACACGGACAGAGAAGAGATGTTCCTTGACGAGACACAGAGGTTGCGCAATGCTGATTGCTCTTTTCTTGACGAGGACCAGCATTATTATTCTGAACACAAACTTTTTGCTGGGTTCAGATTTTTTTGTAAAACGTCGACAGTAAAATCAGAGTTGAAACTGCACCTGAATGAAAATATCAAGTAATTACTGATTTATTATTTTTTCCCTACAACTATGTTAGAGAAATGTGAAAGTGTGAGTCACTGTGAGGAATCGAGCTTGACGCTTCTGCTCCGTTCCACTTGCCGAGGTAACAGTGAGGATATCTGAGTAAATTCCTCCACCGTATTCTCCTAGCATAATCTAGTCATCTCTGGATATCCGCTCTCTTTCGCCATCTGTATTCCTCTGCTGGCTCAGTCTTTCACCCCTGAGTGACGCTCTCAAACACACAGCCTAGAAATTCACCAGGAATAGAAGCGTAAAAAACGAGGCTACAGAACCGAGGTGATAATAAGGCATTCGCGGTCGATAGCAGTGTCGGAGATTTCTCTAGAGCTGCAGGAGGAGGAGAAGGCATTCGACAAACTGCCCGGGTTCTCTGCCTACCTGCCACATTCAGGTGAATTGATGGGCTCGTCTTGTTCTCGCCGTTCTTCTCGTTGACGGCCTGGACGTAGTACTTCCCGGCGTCCGCCGCGGCCGTGGCCAACACTACCAGCTGGTTGTCCATGGTTATGGCCCTGTGGACAGGAAAGAAACGGAAGTAAAAATAGAGCCACACACTTTAAACCACTACTGACAATTAGGTCGCTGCTCTGATGAATTTCACATGTGCGATATATTGATAGTATTTCAATTAGCAGCCCGCTGGCGTGTCCTGAGCTCTATTAAAGTATAGATGTGAGGCTTTACTTAGAGGCATCCAGCATGGAGGAATTTCATGGGTCCTGCACAGCCTCAATGTATCTGATCCCTCATTCTGACATAAGCAGAGAATCAATGAGCTGAAAGGGTCATTACTGAGTGCAGGAATGGTGCACTTCGCCAGTATAAACCCACTGGATGGACTCCTACGCTCCGAGACGGTCACTGAAACACGGACAGGAGCGACCGTGGGGTAAAATACTGAAACAGACCTTAGAGCTGCGATAAAATCAAAGAGCGTAGACTTCGAGATGGGGATAAGATATACAGTACTTGCAGGATGATGAAAGTATTACTCGAACTGACTTAACGTTAGCCTACAGAATGTGTTCACCCTTCCAAAGTGCTCCACATAGACAGAACCCTAAAGTGGATTTCTACAGCATTGGAAAGGAGTTTTACTCCTAAAAACTGATGACATACGTTCATCAGGTCCGTATCGGCTCTCGGACTTGATTCCAAGGTCAGATTATTATCTCAAACTACATTTGTGGTACAGACTGCAAGGGTTTTCTTCTTTTTTTTTTCTCTTTTTGATACTACAAAACTCTACACCAAGATAGAAAGGAAGGAGTTTTTGTTTCGGCTGATGAAAGAAAGGTACACGGTCTCTATCTCTCTCTCTGCGTTCTAGCCCTCACTCGTGCAGTTATCTTCCTTCTTTCACTTTTTCCTTCCTGATTAATTGATGGCATCCTCAATCACACATCAGTGGGGCTTTAGAGAACTCTCTCTGATGAGGCACAAGGCGCAGCACGACTCGCTTGAAATGTGTGATTAGCTCTGGGGACCTGTAGCTCGTTCGTGTCTACACATTGGAAGAAAGACCGTGGTCATTACCCATTTTTGAGATGGATCTCTGCGAGAGAAAGTCAAGTCAATGAGACATTTGCAGCTAGAGGCGATGAAAATAAAACAGCGCTGCCAGGGGCCGCTGGGACGGCGCTTCTGAGGGAGCGCTGATTGTGTAATTAGAGCCTTCTGCAGGTCTGCTAAATGCTTTTCTTGATGTTCTATGATTAAGTGAAGATTACCATAAAGAGATCCATCAAAAGCTGTATGCTGAGCTGGTAGACTGAGGCCAATTAAGGATGGAGACAGGCGGATGCTGATGAGGATGTATTGCTTTGCCGCCTGATCCTAGCTGACCTCGCACAGGTGTCCATGCCGCACTCATCGCATGACATTAGCAGCGGTAGCAGCATTAAAAGGTCGCGGTGTTCCACCTCGACGGTGTCAATTAATAAACAGGCACAGAAATAAATAATTTTTAAAAAAAGGCTCAGCAAGCATCATGGCCTCGCAAACTCAGGACTATAACCTGCTTTCCTTTTTATATACAGTACACACACACACACACACACACACACACACACACACACACACACACACACACATAAGGAAAGCATTCACCTGGTTTCTATTGCTTGAAAGGAATCGATACATTTGGCATATAAAGTGATTTTATGATTAGTCGAGATAGTTTGGGTTCCATTACAATCCTCCAGATAAATGGCCCCTGACAGGGGTTCAGTAAACAAAGTGCAGTGGGAGAGATAATGGCCAGCCTTGTTTTGCGTCCCAGAGGGCTGCATGTCTGTTTGATATCAGCCCACAACCTATTACACACGCAGCAATGTTACTCCACGACACAAAGGTGCTCCGCTAATCCAAATATACTACTAATAATAAAATATCGGGGGTACTCTCTTAAAAACTACCCCCAAACCCCCCACCCCCCTCTCCAGTGGGCCTCGTATCGCACCCGTCACTCCCACCTGAGCAGGACGCCTGGACACCTTGACAACTCAAGACCGTAGAGATGAATTTACTCGGACAGGTCCTTTATTGTAATATAAACGTTGACTGTTTTGGGAGAAAAAAAAAAGAAAAAAAAAACACATCACAGTCATTCCGAACCATTTTCCATCTCGCTCTCGAGAGGCGTATTATTTATAGAGTTTACCTGATGTTCCAGGAGACTTTATTTGTATGCAGTTCATTAGCGTGAGCAGAGCCGGCCGCAGGAATAATGCATGATGAAGCCCTTCTATAATACTCTGAAATGTGCGCATCGCTGTGAGGTCTACGGCGTAATTCTCCTGGGCACCGGAGAACCGCTCAAGAGATATTACATTAATCAACAATGGCGGGTACCTGCTTTCAGAAAACTGCTTCTGAGAATATTTGTTTTCATTCACTGCCATAAATTACACTCTTAAAATAGGCTTACTGGTGGGAGATGTATGATACAGTAATTAAAACGTCAGCCAGTCATATTGTGGACTGGTTTCTGCTAAGAACCCAGCTGGGTGTGTTTGTCTGCGGGTACATTTTGATTTATGATGCTTTTAGGCTCGGGGAAAACCAGCCATGTTTTTGAGTGAGGAGAGAGTACACCGGGACCTTGGGGAGGAGAGATAAGAGTCAGCGATGTGCTGAGAGCTGCGCCACCCGGAAACGTGTCAGAAGCACGAGATGAGATGTTCCCCGTGTTTTCTCCATCACTCGCCGAAGCACAGATCAAAGCGCGGGGTGGAGAAGGAAAACAGACACGTCTTAATACGGTGGAGAACCGTCGGAATCTACAATGCTGTTTTTACAGGCGCTGTTTCATGTGTGTGTGTGTGTGTGTGTGTGTGTGTGTGTGTGTGTGTGTGTGTGATTGTGGACGATTCTGTGAGGCAAGCAAGTGTAAGAGCTGTGAGAAAGGTGTCTCAAGAGACAGGTAGATACAGAGCGATGCCAGCCCTCGACTTCCCATTTAGCCTTAAGGTCAAACCATTAAATGGTCAAAGAGAAAGAAATCAGATCGGGACGACTTTCTGTGTGCGACGACTCAATCCACACACACACACACACACACACACACACACACACACACACACACACACACACACACAGAGAGGTGCTCAGAGCTACCTGACTCCCCATCTCAAGACCTGACCTTAATGTTCTCCTGCTCGGTCAGAATGAGAACCCCCACTCCGTCTCTGCTATAATCATCCTGTATTTAATCTTTCTGTACCAAACCTTCTCTTTACCTTAAAAAACACTCCAAGGCTCATCTCTATAATCTTGTCAGCATAGTAACGGTAAAAATTTTTTTTTTTAAATGTTGCTTGCATTATGGAGAACCTGTCCTGAAAAACAGTGGAGCAGACGTCCACTCAGAGCCGACGCTTCGCATCCGACTCTCCTCCTTCCTCGGCGTGAACTCCAGCATCGCGATGTATAACCGCATACCCCGGTTCAGTAGGGCTCAGTAGGGCTGGAGCTCAGATAATCAATGGCGTGAGTGCAGTCAGTCCCCCAAGCTTCCCACCCCAGTCCATATCCAGACCACACTGACGCATTTCGGAGGCAAGTCGTAATTTCCATTAGGAGCAGTGTTCTGCCGGGCCTCGTCTGATGAATTGTGGCCGGTGTTGTACAAGCTTAGATAACCCTGAAGACCCTCTCACGACACGGATACAAAACATTCTGAATAATCCATATGTACGCCGAGAAAGATATGTGGGCTGACTTCAGATGCTCAAGGTCAGATAATGTGAATCAATCAAAATGGGTAGACTATACCAAAGGTTGTGAGGTTACAGATAAATATTTTAGCTTATGCAGCACTCGTGTTGGAGGAGAGCTGTTTTTAGGCGATGAGATCACTGCTATTTCATATTCAACAGATCTGATGATTATAATCTTTAAAAAATCTTTAAACGTTTAAAAATTGCACAGTAAAAGATCAAATCCTAACTATGGGCTGAACTGATTCCTGACACAGACTGTGCAGTCATCGCCGTCTCATCGCCGTCTCATCGACTTTACTGTCTCATCGCCGTCTCATCGACTTCACCGTCTCATCGCTGTCTCATCGACTTCACCGTCTCATCGCCGTCTCATCGCCGTCTCATCGACTTCACCCTCATCCCCGTCTCATCGACTTCACCGTCTCATCGCCGTCTCATTGACTTCACCGTCTCATCGCCGTCTCATCGCCGTCTCATCGCCGTCTCATCGCCGTCTCATCGCTGTCTCATCGACTTCACCCTCATCCCCGTCTCATCGACTTCACCGTCTCATCGCCGTCTCATCGCTGTCTCATCGACTTCACCGTCTCTTCGCCGTCTCGACGCAGTCTCATTGACTACGCCGTCTCATCGCCGTCTCACTACACCGTCTCGTCGCCGCCTCATCGACTACACCGTCTCATCGCCGCCTCAACTACAACGTCTCATCGCCATCTCATTGACTACACTATCTCATTGACTACACCGTCTCATCGACTACACCGTCTCATCGCCATCTCACTGACTACACCGTCTCATTGCCATCTCACTGACTACACCGTCTCATCGCCGTCTCAGCGACCACACCGTCTCATCCTGTATAAACCTTACTATAAAGCAGTGAGCAATGCTGGATTTGAAGCTACGCACCTACTGTAAAAGTGAGCCAGAAATACACGAGAATTGAGCGCTACTTTTTCATTAGCATGCTGTTTCAAAAAAAAAAAAAAAAAAACTTTAATCTGGAGTTGGGATAGGGTCAGAGCAGAAACTCATCCATCCTCATTACCTTGAGCTTTCCACTTCAAAAACCTTTGAAGCTGCTGCGTACGGGTCACACCGGAGGAGAGGTGGGCAGGTTGGCGGTGACAGGCTCGTATTAATATTAAATTAAACAATCAATAATATACGAGAGGAGGAACGCAACAGGGAAGATAGGCGTAACCGAGGCGAGAAGGCTTTTATATATCTGAAGAGGTTTTCGCTATTCTAGACATCGAGCGCTGCATTAATGTTACAGGGTAAAGCTCGCAGTAAAATTGCAACCTCTTCCACTGAGCTGAGAGTGAAAAAAGCTTTACTTAAAAACACTGAGTGAAGTGAATGAGTATACAACTTTTCAATATACAACTTTCAAGTCACATCAAAAGGACGTTTCTTTGGCTTCTTCCGCTCGAGGAGGGAGTACAAGCAATCTTCACAAAGACGACATTTTCTTTAACTTTTTTTTTTTAAATGTGTTTCTTTTTCCACTGTGTAAAAACTGAATAAACAGACCACGGATGCACTGGAAACAGCCAGCCTTCCTTCTCTCCGATGTTCAGCTCCACGCTGTGAGGGGGCGACGTAACATCTCAGAGCCCAGCACAGCGGTGGGAAGATGACAATCCTATGCTCTCGCAGGATCCAACTTTCCCCTTACTCTCTCTCTCTCTCTCTCTCTTCATTTTACAAGCCCTCCTCTTTAAAACGGCTCCTGGGTTCTGACTCCGGAACCGATCGGATCGCTGCGATTGCCGTCCTGGGCCCCGACGGGAACCGAGTGCAATCATGTAGTCAAAAGAAGCTCGATAAAAAGCAGGCCAAGAGGGGGGCGGTTCAAAACGACCGCAGGGACAGTGATAGTAACTGTTTCCTTTTCCCCCCCAATAGTCACTTGTTCCTGTCTGTAGAGTCGGTTTTACCCTACATGAGCGATCCGAACTGTCTTTTAAGATTACAGCTTGTCACACCGACTGAGACGATCTTACCGACGTCTGAATCCTGTAACAAACTGTGCTTTCCCTACGCCAGATTATACAACCATCCTGTAACGCAAAACCCACGATTAAAGATCATTAATCCAGGCTGGTGGGTCATAAACAACAAAAAACAAGCCCCCTGTGTTATTCCTCGAGAAAATGCTTTTACTAAATCAGACTCATGATTCGTTTAGGCCAGTAATGTTACTGTATATGAGTTATTTTTAAGGGATTGCGTTCAAGACCAAACATTTCATTTGGCGTTTTGAGTTCCGCATCATCTAATGCCATCGTCATGTCAGCGGCTTTTAAACGAGTGTCACAGCAGCTCTGAGATTTTAAATAAATAATCCTGACACTGCTAGAGCTTGGGACTAAAATCAGCCGCCGCTGTGCTGTGCATGTCATATTGTGCACTTTAAAACCAGATATATTGGAATCGTGCTGAAAACTGTAGAGGCTTAAGGGGTAGCGCGGCGTCTAACAAGCCCTCACTCACACCACCTGTACCCAGGCAAGACTTTCAATTACTCCCCAAACGCATTACAGCAACAATCAGTGAGAGAACCTTTCAAAAGGGAGGCAGTCTCTGGGTAAAAGTTTACGAGTTGGACAGCAAAGACAGAGAAAAAAAGAGTTTTTTTCCCCCCTCAGATGAAAATGACAGCCTGTCTGCCGATCCATCCGACGGTAATGCTAGACTGTCAGTCAGAATGCACCAGCAGGTAAATTGGGATACTGACCAAAATGCCGGCATGTGAAAAGTTCACTAACTGGGGAGTGTTTCCTCATTTCGACACAGAAAGGTCGGTGCTGCTCCTTCTTCTTGATTGTGAAGCCACTGTGCCGGTGACGCTCCTGACTCCGGAGCGTTGGAGACCTGGGTTCGGATGGCCATGGGTGCAGTCAGCCTGACGGCACAACAAAGGCGTGCCTGAAACTTTGTTGTGTCGAGGGGGCGACTGCTCGCTGGATACATCATACCTCAGAAATGTGAAGGCGATGTTGCTCTTATACTTTGCATCACAAGAAAATACACTGCATGCTATTCCCTTTGATGAGCTGCGGTTTGAAGTGCTCGGCCTTTGGCTGCATACGTGGCTTTTACTGTTCCTGCTGCTGTTTCAATCCTCACTATCGCCTGGCTCTCACTGCATTTCAATCAGTCCTTTTTTTTATTTATTTCTGAAGCAGAAAATTTAATTATGTAGAAAAAAAAGAATGGACAGACTGTTGCAATTTGGCTTAAATGTATATCAGATTTAAGATATATATGTTGAAAAGCGTAAAAAGGTTTTTCCTTCCATTTTCCTTTCCTTCTATCACACTTTTAGAAAGCGACTACAACTAGCCATGCAAAGAACCCCGGCGGGGGGGTGGGGTAGGGGTTTGTGGTGGGGGGGGGCAGTAACTTCTATAGAGTCACGTGTACAGAACAGAGGCTTTCCAATCAAAGAAAATGAGACCATCCAAGTTATAAAAAAAAAAAACTATCAACAGAAATAGCAAAAAGAAAAAAAAAAGAACAACAAAAATTTTTAATTAAGCCAATATTTGGTGTATTAACTTATTTCTATATAAACATGTATTTTTCCTCTCCAGTGTCTGGTTACTGTAATTGGGCGCAGCCTGCAGCCTGGTGGTGTCTCGGCTCGAACCTCCGACTTCAGAGCCTCAGTCACCTGCACCACCACTGCCTCCATATCTAATCTACTTTTAAATCAAATAAATCGGTTTTACTTTTAGATTTACTCACGTCCCTAAACAAGTACTTTTTCTTCGAAAACAAATGAGGAAATTAGAAATGAATAATTACTAACTTCAAGAAAAATGTCCATCAGGACGTTTGCTCATGAAGTTTGGTTGTGGAGTTTCTTCAAATATGTGCAAAGCTTCATCAGTTCATCAAACACTGTTCTCATTCATATTTCAGCTTGATTTGTTACGCTCGCCCTCACTGCATAATTCAATGTGCACTACTTAATAAAGTGTTTTTATTATTACTCAAAAACAGTAGACAGTAATAAAATGACTAAATATAAACTGCATATGCATGGGTGTACAAACATTTGGCTTGTGTCTGCAGTAGTATAAGAGAAGTAAATACATCCAGGAGATGTACAGTAGCAGGACACTTCGACAGCACTGTACATAAAGTAATAAGTACATAATATCATGACTATTTGCATTGCTAGTTGTTGCTATGACAGTTATAACGTGTAGAAGGAGAAAAAAACACCCATCCACGTCCACACACTCAGACCTTAACAACACTAACACAGCGTACTGTAGGTTACAGACGAAACGTCTACTGATCTTCACTGATTAACCGTGATTACTGCTTAGGAAAGAGAAAATGCCACCTTTTTTTCAGTGCTTTTGTTTATCCTTTTTAAAATTAAACCAATTACGAAGAAACGGGAAAAAAGAGCAAGAGATTAGAGGCTCATAAGTTATAACTTAAACACATATACACTTCCATTATCCACACAATGCTACTCTGTTTTCTTATTTCAACAAAGAACCGTTCACAATTTTTTCTCTCTTTTTTTTCCTCATTTTCGCAGAGTCGCCCGACGCACATTGTTCTCGCTGAGGGAATTAACGGCGGTTGCCAGGCAACCAGGTTGCTGGCGGGTCCCAGGCTGCTCCTTAAGTAAGCCGGCCGCCTGCGTGAGGCCGAATGGCGCGCGCCCGTCTGCTCCGGTGCCTTCAAGTGCTAGCTGACATTTCAAAGACTTTCACTGCAATTCATTATGGAACACGTCCAAAGCCTGATTAAAATGATTTGCTCCCTGATAATTTAACCTGCTGATATTCCATCTGTCTGCATTGACAAGGGTGTAGTGAAGGGAAAGAAGAAAGAAGTAGGAGAAGTAGGAGAAGTAGGAGAAGAAGTGGGAAAAAAAAACCTATACCATTAAGATAAGTTGAATGATGTAAGTGCTGTAAGTCTTGAGTGTAGAGAAGAGAATGTATTTAAAATAATGATAAGGTACTGCCTGGATTAACACTCGAGCTCGTCTTGATACTGACGTACGAGCTGAACTGGACAAACATCCAGCTGGTAGACCGTCCTTTTAACCGAGTCATGGACATTTGTCTTACTGTTCAGTTGTTTTCCCAAAGTGCCAGTGTTTACCAGCACCGACGATCTACCAGTTTGACCGTCTCTGCCTTTGTTTCTTGCAGCTTCTTCATCGTACTTGTTCCGAGTAGTTTATCTTATTAAAGGGGGGGCGAACACTGTTAAGGCTCTTCCCCACATTCCTGAAGTGTCCATGAGCGCCTGAAGGTTTCTGGGTTCTCGACTCTGTGATGTCTTCTCTCAGTCTTATCTACAAAATGTAACTACACACTCTTAAATCACTTACAATGTCCTTTAGACTCTGCTATGACCTGTGCTAATCTAATCCTGAACTGTTACGGTCTGTTTAAGGATGTTAATGACCTGCATATGGAGTACGTACGACACTTTACATTTTGTCAGGACTTGTCAAGAACTGCTACTGTTTCTCTCAAACCAGCTGCAATTTGTTAAGAGGTTTTTGATAATGTACGTCATAAAACATGATTCACTTTCAGAGTTTTTCATTCATGACCTCTCCTTATTAACATTTAAATTCCGAAATTAGCTGTCGGTCAGTTATCTCAGGGCAGCTACTGAAACATCTCACAACCAGAGGCCGATCCTCAAATCACTTTATCCTCCCTATTTGTTGGTGGAAATAAATGGCTCTACCGCACTACGTCTGTCATTCGAAACACAGCCAACTATCACCGTCCCAGTGAGAGGAGTTACTGTAGCTAGCGCTGTCCTGGTTAGAGATGAAACAGGGATCTGGTCGGAGTCTCCACATGAGATGTTGCATACTTTTCAGGGTGTTTATTTTGGCTCCGTGCCCTGCGATGGACTGGCACCGCATCCAGACCGTACGCTGCCTAGGACCCGGAGTCCCCTGGGACAGGCTTCACACTTCCCTTGGCCAAGAGAGTGACTGAGCACATTTTGGGATCAAAATATTCTGATCTCTTACGTACCGAGTGTACACGCATGATTTCTGAAAAAGGGTACTTGTGCAGGTTTGGTGAAATTCTCACGAATAGTTTAGGAGGAGTTGCGGAGAGCAAATTTGACCTATTTATTTATTTATTTAGAAAAATCTAATTTAGTAGAAAAGTAAAAAGAAAAAAGAAAAATAGCTAATGCACATCTATGTTTGCTAATAAAGGTTCTTTGAAGGTTTGGTTAAATTCACATGAATGGTTTCAGAGGAGCTGCGGATAAGATGTGTGACGACACAGACGACGCGAGACAAAAGACGGTGATCCCTATGTTATGTGACGCCTGCGGTATTCAGACAGATGACACACAAAAATAGTCTTTAAAAGGTCAACCAGACTGAATCAAAGATGAGCAATGACTGAAAAGCTGAAATGGCTGCATATATGACTTCGAAAGTAAAAAAGAGAAAAGACAGACATGAGCTTGACTTTATGTGACACAATTGAGCAGATATAACTTTATATTGCATGCAACTGCAACTTCAGCTCCTTACATTATTAGTGAAATCCATCTTGGAGACACTGAAAAGTGTCCCTGTCCCTCGAACGTGTTCTTATTTCAAAGAGAAGATTTAATCCACTTGAGGGATGAAGAGATTTGCTTTTCCTCAACGCAGAGATCTCAAAAAAGCTTAACATCCGACCACATCGGCACAACTATTCTCTTTACTTTGGGTAATTACTGTTCCCGTGCTGTGATTATGTCACCTCGGCTGGACCGGCCCTCTTAATGTGCGCTGGGGCAAAAGGGTATTCCTCTAAAGAGCAAAGCTGGAGCTTCTCCTCCTCCGGTCTCAGGCGCGTTTCTCACCGGCCCATTACTTTTCCCTAATTGTGCTGGAGTACAGGAGGTGCTGTGCAATGCTGGGAAACTCACAGGCATGGTGTTTTTACTGTGTTTGTGTGCTTTTGTTCATACACCAGTCCTGGATCTTCTCTCCGGCTTTTGGAGCACATTTGTTCTGGCACACTGATCAGGGTTCAGGCTGTCCTGGAAATGTGTTTCCTCTACCTTCTGCTGTCTCTCCCAATGAAACTCATTATAAAAACAGCGCACAACCACCTGCAGTGTGTGTGTGTGTCTGTGTGTGTGTCTGTGTGTGTGTGTGTGTGTGTGTGTGTGTGTGTGTGTGTGTGTGTGTGTGTGT
>JAQMYL010000023.1:18459927-18472063 GCA_030014365.1 Clarias pachynema | reverse complement strand
ATATATATATATATATATATATATATATATATATATATACTGGACTTAATGTCTAAAACATGACTAAATGTGAATTTTGCCTAATTGGTCCCCCTTAACATATTAAATGATATGGAGGGAACTGATGGCTGTTTAAATGGTGGTCAGGGACATCAGAGCTTTAGGTGATGACATTAATTAAGCAGTTAGTCTGGATAGTAATTGTACAGTAAGTTCCCTCTGTCTGGTTAAGAGCTCCTGATGATTGTGCCATTAATAAATAAAGCATGTGACACGCACGTGATGCGCAATCTGAAAAGTTTAATCAGAAAATTGTCTGATATATGCACGTAGTCTTTTGAGTTTTGGTAGGAATGTTAGGGCTGTTTTTTAAAGTAATACAGTATATTACATTTGGCAGATTATCTACTACAGTCATGAAATATGCTCACAGATGGTCAGTGGAAGATTGAAGATGTATTCAAATGGAAAATGGATTCATGGCACATGATAAGACCAGGTGTGTAAAGTTATCTCTGTCAGATGTAAACAGTTAAATCATCTTGGCTTTTCTTTCCAAGCACCAGGTACAGAGGAACTCGATCCAACAAAAGCACATTCGTGGCAGGATGCAGAATAAAATTACTAGGAATAGTGTAAAGAATGGGGGGGGGGGCTCAGAATGTAGTAAATTAAATTCAATAGAAGGACAATACATTTTATTTTAAAACGTTGAAAATTGTTCATGTACTGCTGTAGATGCGAATGCTTGGAGTAGCGGCGAGAGAGAGACTGAGAGACTGAGCTGTGCTGAGATAATGGCATGAGATATAGATATATATATATAGATATATATATTCTAATATTCTCAGGAAACTGGTAGAAGTAAACGGATTGGTGTCGGTTGTGTCACTGGTTCTTAATACCGGTCCTGAAGGCCTGAAAACGGACCCCTTTGTTTTGTTAATTGTGAAGTGTTTCAAGGGCAGAATCAAGTGCGTGAGTTTGGCAAACAGGAAGTGGAGTGTGAGTAAGAGTCACTCTACTGATTAGTTTGTAAGACTTACATGCCACTTGTATCTCGGCTCTTTTCTGGAGCAGAGCGCCCATTCGGTTTCTCACCACACACTGGTACACACCCATGTCTGAGCGCTGAAGCGATGGTATAATGAACCTGCAGAAGAGAGACAGGAAGACAGGTCGTCCCAGTGAGCAGAGCAGGTTAATGTCATGTTCAGTGAATATTTCACAAGCTCTAAGAACGTTGGACTGCATAATTCCACAATTAACATTTACTGCAATAATGTAGTGATATATTTCCCTATCAGCACGTGCCACGGGTCCCAGATTCTACGGCATCCGCATTTATTTCTTGTTTCATTTCTAAACCCCTATCCTGGGAAATCGCCTGGTACTGACGGACTCCACCTGATCTCATCTGTGTCTCATTCCTGATTCATTTGATTTCTCATGTCTTCTGCACTGCAGGAAACAACACTTTATTAAAATGAAATATCTTGAATACAGTATGTACCTACCGTTTCCTATTATACAGTCAACTAAATATAAGGTAACTACTTTTACTTGTTTTAAGCTCAGAATAGTCTTGTTAAAGCATTTATTTCTAGAAGAAGCAAAAGAAAATAATAAAAAAGCTAAATGTGTAATTAGTAAAACAACAGAAAACTAGAAATAGGTTCACTAATCTCATATTTGATTGATGGCATTTATATAATAGGAAATAGTAGATAAATTATATTATTATTTTTATTATAGGCTTCCCGGCCAAAAAAAAAAAGTCACCACCTGTATTTAACTAAGCAGATAGTTAAGAGTCTCCCACTGGATAATTACTGCAGTGATTAAAACAGTTCTGCTGAAACAAGTTATTTAACTCTAACTGACGCAGTGAGGAGCTTCTCATCTCTTAAACACACACACACACATCAGAAAACATCCCGTGGTCGTGGTTACTCTGTTTAGTAAAATTGGGTTAAGGACTGTAAAATGCATTATTAAAGCCTGGGAGGAGAGCGGTGAACCAGCATCTTTGGGGGAAAATGTGGTCAGGAAAACATATTGCATGAGCGTGATTGGAGATCAAATAAAGGATTCATGAAAAGAAATAGTCAAAAAAAAAAAAGACAAAAAAAAGTCAAGACTATGTTTAATAGTGAAAGTAAGAGCATTTCCAGATGGAGAGAACTCAAGGGATTGGGGATAAACAGCTGTGTAGCCTTAAGAAAACAACGCATCAGTGAGACTAATAAAACCGGCTTCAGTTGCTGGGGAGGACAGAGACTCATGTGTAGTGTCCACTGTACGAGCCTGCGGGGGGCGCTGCTGATCTGAGGCTGCTTCTGTTGGTCAGGTCTCAGGAACTCAGGAACGTTATGTGTTGAAAAATGAGGTCAGCTGACGACCTGAACACACCGAATCACCAGGTTTTTCCATCCATTGATTATTTTCTTCCCTGATGGAACGGACATATTCCAAGGAGACGATGCCAGGATCCATCGGCCTCAAACAGTGAAGTGGTTCAGGGGTCATGACACATCATTTTCACATCATTTCATTTTATTATAATAAGACTATATCTATCTATATCTAATCTAATATTCACTTGCTTTAATGTCATTTTCTGTGTGTTTCGATTAACTCAAGCCCTGCCTACAACGTTAACACAAACCTTCCTAAAGCAGATGATATTCAACTGCAGTACAGTCAGTGAAAATGTTAATGTGAACAAACTGACAGCAAATAGAGAGAAACACAATTTTCACTCACCTGGGCAAGTTTTTTTATTGTCCACAGGTACACAAGGTTATAATTGTATTTAAAACTGCTATGTTTTCTTACTGTAGGAGTTTTTTTGACCACGACATCACTAGTGCTGGTTTAGCTGCGTTTGGGAGCCGTGATGCGCTTCAGTATTTATAGAAGTAATACAAAAACCGAGCCGAGAGATAATGGTACAACACTCAGGAGACACACAATCGCGTGTGTGTGTGTGTGTGTGTCTAAGAGACATGAGATACACGTGTCACGTGTGGGAAGATGTTGAGTTTGGAACACGCGGCACCTGGTTCTATCTGCTACATCCTGTTCTCCAGTCAGGATTTATAAATATGTATATGCAGTTGGTTGATGCTGTTATACTGACCTTACACACACAGCACAGCCCTGTACTACGATAAGACGCTGTCATCAGGGACGCTGCTAGAGATTCGGAGTCCCTTGGAAACCTAATATTGTAATATTGTAATTGCCAAAGTGTTTTAAGGACCTTTTTTGGCAGTTAGTGCTGCGCTGGCTTTTCTGTGGGATTGGACCAGATAGACCAGTGGGTGAGCCTTTGGTGCTGATATGTAATCGGTAAACAATTTTAATGTGTTAATGTGGCATTACTGTTATGGCTACGTTGGTATACTGTATATTGGTTTTTTAGCCATTGGGACCTGAGCGAGATGGAATTATAGCGTTTTGCAAAAACAACCAAAATTCACACTGACATACTAATATACAATTTTGCTGTAAAATGTTAGCTTTTGTGCTTTTAAACACCCTTGTGACACCCTTGTGAAACTTTCTCAAATCTGGAAAAATGGAGATATCTCATTCTGCTGTCAAGTGGTCATATAATATAAATTAAGTTTTTAAACACTTAGAAAACCTGTACATTATTGCATCCAATAATTTACAAAATGGTTCTGTTTTGAAAAGGTTATTGTACAATAAAACACTCAGCGGGTACTGTATATCCATCACATCATGCCTTTTCTTCCCTACGACTATGCCAATTTGCTATTTGTCATCATGTTAACACTCTTAAATGAGATTTCGACTTTGAAAGCATTCTCACAAAGAGAGACCAAGGTTAAAAGGTTTACTTTTGGGGCTGGGGCCAGGCCTTTTTGCCAGCCTCTGCATTAGAGTGAGCAAATCATTAAAATGCCATTAGACTCTCTGCGAAATTCCACCTGGCTCTCGGGCTGTGATGACGAATATCAGCTTCTGCCAAATGGCCACTTCCCCTGATACCAGTGCAAGTGGAAACAATGAATAGAAGCGTGTGCATATTTTCCAAATGCATGTCGCTTCTTTCCCAGATTCCTTCAAGCCTTCCAAAATACCTCTGAGCATTTGTTGTCCTCGGAGGGAGTCGAGTCCTCTCGGGAGAGCGAACACGAACCCTGGCGCTGCTTAGAAAAATGCCATTCCAGTGTTGTTTAAGGAAGATAATTGGAAAAGCAATGCTGATTAGTCCGAATGAAATCTATAGACAGCCAAATTACCTCTTTTCCATATGAATGTTTGGCGCTGGCTTAAAAACAAATCAGGCGATGCAAATGAAAATGAACATGAATCAAGAGGCCACATGGCACTCCCAGGTAAAGCCGTGCCATCATTCAGCTGTAAGGAGCCAGACATCTGCAGCAGCTGTGCTTTTTTTAAAAATAAAGAATAAAGTAGTCCATCTTTCATTTCATGGTTAAGAAAGTGCTAAGTGCTACTGTGGTTCATCCTCAGACTGGCCTCGAGACGAGACAGAGATGACATTATTCTAGAGAAATGAAACTCTAATTGAGAAAAAGTATTGGAGTTAAAAGTTTGAAAGTGTGAATGATTAAATATACAATTGTATAAGCTCAAGTAATCAGCCTCATAAAAAAAAGCTAATTAAATTTTCATTTAAATTCCATCTACATTCTTTTTCCCCCCAATCAGCAGAAGTTAAATAACTGACTGAAACATGATGTATTCTGACGTAGGCCACGGAGCACGGCTTCACGGACATGAATAAGCTTAGAAATCTTTTACATAAAATCAGATAGCTGTTAAATTGCAAAAGAAATTCATGAAATAAGTGACGAAAAAAGATATACACTATGAGGTCAAAAGTATGTGGACGCCATGCAGTATGTTTCGTAGGACGTCTGTATGCTCTAGCACTACAATTTCTCATCACCAGGACAGAGAAGAGCCGTAACCTCGACCTCACATCATTTGAACTAATGCTCTTGTGGCCAAATTAACAACAAATCCCCCAAAGGCATACGGCAAAATCCGGTGGAAAGCCTTCTCAGAAGACTGGACGTTATTATAACAGGGAATACTGCATCATTAGGAATAGGATGTTTATATTAACCATATATGATTATGATGGTCAGGTGACCGCAAACTTTTGGTCATGAGGTTTATAAGAAACCAGTCAATCACAGTAGTGTAGGTGCTGATCAAGCCAAGCGCACACCACTGTCTAAAGGCTAATGCACCTCCATGACCTTTTATTCACTATGAAATAAAGTCGGTCTCACTTGTACTCTGGGGAGAACGTAGTGATATCTGTGTTGTTGAGGATCCATTTGAACTCCAAAGGCCAGCTGCCTTCTGCCAGACAGGTCATGACCAAGCGGTTCCCTTCCAGATGAATTTCCGGAGGCCCTGGTTCAGTTTTGAAGTACGGCGCCACGTCACCTGAGGAGAGATAAAAGAGAGGTGTGTGTGTGTGATTAGTCTGTCCAATTCGTCATTTTAATGTTCAGCGCTCTGAGCGAAGCACAGTGAAAAGAAAGAGTCCAGGGATCCCCAGCCCCCATCCTGGAGCACTTTTCACCTGATTTAACTAATTGGCTAATTGAGTGCCCTTGCTTTCAGAAGTGGGTGAGTTATTGTAGGGAAAAGATCAAACGGGTGTAATATGGCGGACAATTGAAACTTCAGGAGCGGGGGAAATGAACCCACGATGCACAGTCCAAACATAATCATAAAACATTTGCATCAAAGACGCTTCATTCCTAAAGGACTAAATCAATCAGAGGTTCAATCAGTATTAAAAAGGTCAATAATTCAGGAGTAAATCAGGAGAGCAATGCTAACACCTCCATGTGCACTCAGAAGATGACTTTCAAGGCTTTTCTTTGCTATCCTCAAAAGAAAGGCACGAAGCTTTGATTTTAAAAGAAGACTTTTTAGAGGTGGAACATGAGAGTACAACAGAGAGGATTTCAAAAGGGAAAAACATCCGTGGCAGCTTTTACACCTCGTCTGCCATTTACTATTCTGTATCCTTGTGTCCTGTGTTTGTTTCTGTTGTGGCTGAAGGAACCAGAGGACGGCGTGTACAGAACAGGTCTAAAGTGTGGACACGCCTACCCATTCAACGGCTTTTCTTTTTTCTTTTTTTTTTCTGCTATTTTAATATTTGACAGTATTTTCTGTATTTTCTTGACATTCTCATGAGCAGCTTGATGAGAGAGTCACATGTAATGATTTTCCAACAGCCTTGAAGGAGTCTCCTTGTACAGTATGTCGAGCACTTGTCCGGCCATGGCATGTCTAACACATATTCAGCATTTTTTAAACACTTGTATTTGTTTTCCACATACTTCAATATAATTGAAGTTTTTTTTTTATATATATAATTTCGATGTCTTCAGTATTGCTCTAGAATGTAGAAAATACTGTAGCTGAAAGAATGAAAAGCCCTTTAACAGGTGAGCTAGTCATCTTCTAAACCCTGGTCCAGAGCTCCAGGCCTACACATGCGTTTCCAATATTAGGCAAAGGCTGATGGGTAATGTAAATAATTTCTTCCTACATTAATCTGTGGTGTATAAAATCCAGACAATGTTGGGGCTTTGATGAAATGACGTCAGAACAACTACATGAACATGACATTGGGATAAAGTTGAATGCCTCTATGACAATATTGCAAAAATTACTTCAAAACAATATTAATATCAAACCGATGGCCTGAGTGGGACTCGAACCCTGGACCCTGAGGTGAGCGCACTGCCTGAGTCCTGCTGGACCACAAGGGAACGTGCTGCTGATGATGATAGTCAATGAGTGTACTGTACATAATCCCAAAAAATGTTCTGTACGCACAGGATCAACTTTGTTTGTCTGATGGTAACGTAGTAATCCAGTGTAAGTATCTAATGACAGAAACTTCAAAGCATTTTTTGTAAGTTGCTCTGGATAAGAGTGTCTGCCAAATGCCTAAATGTAAATGTAAATACAGAACAACAGTAATTTACTGGAATATTACATTGGAAAACAGACAGAAGGGATAAATTATTGTCTGAGATCTTTTCTGTGAAACCGGAAGTGGTGCAGTTTGGACGTTATGAAATCACCATACAGTGTTATAGTAGAGTAATTTGATCTGAAAGATGTGATGTGCGACTGGATGTTAATCGGCATAAACGCGCCAAATAAAGCGTGACATTTTGTTGTCTTTAGGTTATATTTGTTATGTGGTGTTTGGGTCATTAATTCAACATTGATTCAAAGTCGTTTTATCTGTCAAAGTCATTCTAACTTTCAAAAACACCAAAGTTCTGATGGTGAACATCATCGCAAATGACGTATTACAAGATCAACACCGTACAGCACCACATCACACCAGGGTTCCTGCTGGATATCTAATGTAAAAACCCTGCAATTCTGATAAAATGCATGAAACCCATGTTTTGTTTTGTTTTTTTTTCGCTTTGAAGACTTCTCTGGAATCAGATCCAAGAATCATATCGTCAGTTGGAATAAATCATCAGCATGATCTGGAGGTGTGTAGTGTTTTATTCTGCCTAAATCTTGAACTCTGGTGGGATTTGATTTATTTATTTTCTGTAATCAGTCCAGAGCTTTATCCACGTACAGGCCTGGTTTTAGGAGGGGGGGGGCACCACAGGAACCCCAAGAAACCCTGCATGGACACTGAGAGAACTTCATACACACAGTAACCTGAGCTCAGGATCAAACCTGGGGACCCTGAGGCACTGTGAGATGATCCAGAACAAATAGGTACATCGATAAATCTATACATTCTGCAGTTCTTTAAAACGTACTTAAATAACCCTTTTATTATTTAAAAGTGTTACAACTGTACACTTTCACACAGCAGGGTTATACTTTACAATCGCGAGAGACTTCACATGCTGGTCTCCTCTCAGCGTCACACTGTGTATTGCTCGTATTACTGAATGTACAGTTTAGTTATTTGAAATGATTCCTTTCACTATAATTCATTTTTCTAATGAGAATTGAGTTTTCCTGGACCTCTTCCTCTTCCTCTTCCTCGGCCCCTTAGTGCTTTGTTTTTGCAGCAGCTGGTTTAGTATAGTACCGTCGGTGTCCTCATCTGTAATACAGTATGAATATGTAAACAATAAAGAATTTCAAATGGAACCACGAGAAAGCAAATGTCTTTGTGCCTGCTTTATAAACCTGCCTCGTTCAGGATCTCGTTTTTATTCATGACTCAAACATTCATCCCAGTAGTCTGTGGAACCGAAACACCGACTACATTATCAGGAACGCAGGAGTGTCTTTAAACCCAATATTTCAACTGAATCAAGAGATCATGATGCAACTGACGCACGAACGCACCCCAGTAAATGAGATCAGATTGGCCGCATGAAAAACAGAGAATAATGAATTTGAAATATCGAATAAAAAAAATAAATAATAATATTTAAAAAACAGAGAGGTATCGTGATTCCTCACACTCGAGTCTCGGCACAGTTTGAAACAACAAATCCAGAACAAATTGGCCACGTCCTAAAACTGTTCCTGAAAATGTAGCGTAAAAAATGTCTGTCTTGACATCTGTGTAAAGGAAGCGCTGTTGTGAGAACCATAATCTCCATAATTAGGACAGACACATGCGGTTGGACATGCTGAACTCCACAGAAGACGCAGAAAGAAAATATGTTTATCATAAATAATCTTCGTGAGATTAATAGCCTGCTGCGCATCCACCGACTCAATCAGTCATCCTGACTTTTTTTCCTTCTTCTTCTTCTTCTTCCTCCCCGCCTACATACTGTTCTTCCCCCCTCCTTTTACTGTCTCTCCATCATAAAGCAGTCAGGCCTAAAGACAATAGGCTCCCCCTTCTGGCACTGAAGGCTTCAGAATGTAAAAAGCAGTCACAGTGCACGCGTGTGTGTGTGTGTGTGTGTGTGTGTGTGTGGCTCGTACCTCGTTTCTTTCTCGGACGCTACCGCTCGTTGTTTTTCATGCTGATTCGACCAACAGCTCTCTGCTATTTAATGAGTTACCTGTGCATCCAAACTCAGAAGTCAGTAGTTCAGAGTCTGAAGATGTGCCCGAATGCTTATTGGAATATAAAGCTACTCTGTATTTCGCTTCCTCAGCACCAGCACGATGCGAAACGTTGAAAGCTTTGTGATAGCTCGGGGTGGAAACAGAGCAAGCAGGTCCTCCAAATAAAGTCAGCATGGAAAGGAGCTCCTGAGCACACTGTATTAATGAACAGCACTCCTAATGTCATTAACCCTGAGTTTAGTCCTCTATTTGCCCTGAGATGGACTGGCTTTAGGTGCTTTATTCTGGTCAGGTTGTGGTGGATACAGAGTCTATTCCGGCACAAGATTGAAAAATTTGCCTCACACACACACACACACACACACGAAACCCTGAAAACCCAATGGATGCCTACACAAACACACAAAGCTCAGGTTCGAACCTCGGACCCTGGAGCCGCACCAGTGCGATACACTCCCTCACTAGGAAAAACAATATTACAGTATATTCATCTTCTGCATCCTTTTAAATCAAGCTTTTATCTGATTTTATCTAACAACTCTCATTCTCGGTCTCAACAGACCATGTTAAAGTGCACCCTAAAGCAAATTCTATATAAAGCACTAAGTGCATTTCTCACTGAAGCCCAAGTGTATTATTGTTGTCACTGCACATGCTTTCTTGCAGGGAAATAAATATATAAGCATATATTAATCCTGATAAATACTCCATATGAACCCAATTCCATCAGGCCTGTCGAGGAAGAGCCTCATATTGTTCGCCAATAAGTGTCTCCGCTACACCGAGGCAGGAATTCAAGATGCCGCTCTTGAGACGCTTTGCCTTCGATATGCCGTGGGTACGGGTGCTGCTGAGAATGCCAAACAACCGCTCGGAAAATTCTCATTCAGATTTGATTAAATCAAGCACACAAATATGAAGGGGAGTTGGGGGGGTGAGGATGGGGGGGGGAGAGGGTGTTGGCGGTGGTGGTGGTGGTGGTGAAGCAGAACAGAGAGAAAGGCAGAAAAGCTGCTGCATCATCCTTCGAGGAAATGAAATATTGAGCAGCGCACCAAGAAAGCGTCCTCCGGAGCCTTCTTTAATATTCAGAACTGAATAGTAAAGATAATCATAGGCGCATTACTCAGTATGAGCAATATTGTTCCGACTTTCGGGGCCCCTCGGCTGTGCGGTTGGCTGAGAGAGTCTGGAGAGAGACGCCTCCTACCTGCCTCTGATCTCTGCGCGGTTGATATGCAGGTAGCATGCAGACGGCGTCTGTCCTCGCCACCCTCTCTCTCTCTCTCTCTCTCTCTATGCCAGGTGTGCTCAATGGAGCCTGCACTTTCCATTTGTTTGTGCACTGCAGCGCCGCTCTCATCTGCGTGCTGTTTCTCTGATGGGCCATCCCGCTGCAAGCCCACCGCAGGAATGCATAAGCAGAGCTCGGCAACGAGATTCAATTTGTCAGGATTATTATGGGAGATGAAATGTTCCGACATGAGCCAGACCGGGTGGATGTGAGGCGGAGACCGTTCCTGGCCTACCGAGCTGCGGTGACGTATTAACCCCTCCCCTTTCCCCATCCTTTTTATTAGCTCCTTATTTCTATCGCTCTGCTTTGTTTTCCATTAAATAAGACACCGTGGTAAGACTCTTGAATGGAAACTCAAGACAGACTGTTTAAACCCCGACCAATTTAACGTTGTAAATATTGCCTAATGGACACTGCCAAAACTGTCAGTCGCAGTCCAGTATTTATCACGAGTCACATTTATCTGGAAGCCTTACATAAACCCATCTCCACGAGCCAAACCCTGAACCCTGTCCGGACCGCTATCCATCACAGCTGCGGATGAAGTTCTTGATACTACGTCGGAGTCCAAATACTCCGGCTCTGGTTTAGAATTTTTTTAACTCCATTACTTCTAAACGGGGCTCCTGGGAGAACTAATCTGCTTTTCATCTGTCAGTAGTTGTGGTGGAATAGAGCCCACACATTTGACAGTTATAATGGGCAAAAGTAGTGCGTTACCATCTGGTTGAGAAGCTGACTGTAAATCAAAGAGGCAGTCGGCACTTTGAACCTGAGTGCGTGGCACTTGACAAGCTGTGATACCTCATCAGCACATGAAGAGAATATATTTACGGCCGGCAAAAATTCCAGAAAAACATGTCAGGATCCTTATGTTGGACGAGCTGTGACAGATTTCGAGTATACTCGCAGGAACGAATGTTTAATTTAGCAACGTGGAATCATGAATGCTAATGTTACGGAAGAGGGGGCAAAATAAATATATATAAGGTATTTCCAGCCTTACGTGTGATAGAATGCCTAAATAACCACAGGCAAGTGTCTGAAACAATTCTTCTACTTTGTGACAGGCGTTAAAATTCAATCTCAAGAATGCTCTAAAAAGTCTGCTTCAATTTAGATCAATGACTACTTGTGATTCACTCAACAAGCTAAAAGTGTCCCGTTCATTAAGCATACCAATTAGATCTCTTCCTGAAAGGGGAAAAAAAAAAAAAAAAAAAAAACTTTGAGGCTGTTTAATGTGAAGAATGGTGTGAAGTGCATGTGGAGCTGGCGTTAGGTGGACAGGGATCACTCACCCCCCCAGCGCACCCCTGACATGTGAGACAGGGGGCAATCAGGCCTGTCTGCACGTTGCACAACCACCGAGACCACTTAAAATAAAATCCCAGTGCAGACGAACATACGGAGAGCCCGAGGTGCGCATTGTGAGCGAGCGTTCCCCTGCTAAAGGGCACGCAGGGTTTTTAAAAGCTGTGCATTACTGAGGAAGGAAAGAATAGTTCGGCAGCTCAGACTTGCTGAGGAAAATCTCGAGAAGCGTGCCATACACGAACCACTGAACAACACCTCCCCTACCCATAAGATCTTAAAATAGGCTCTGGCTAGGCAAGAGATGTCACTGCTAAAATAAAGTTTTGATATTTGGATGTTTATGTCTCAAGCTAATTGGATGAGAAGAAAATTGAATCCAAGTGATAGAATGCTCTCTCTCTCTCTCTCTCTCTCTCTCTCTCTCTCTCTCTATATATATATATATATATATATATATATAAATATATA
>JAQMYL010000023.1:18420871-18437753 GCA_030014365.1 Clarias pachynema | reverse complement strand
TTTCAGTGGTTTTATATATATATATATATATATATATATATATATATATATATATATGTATAATCTGTGTGAGCGAGTCTGTGCCAGGAGCAGATCAGAACATCTGCTGTTGACGTGGTGTGCATTTTGAGGTGCTTTTCTGCTCACCATGGTCGTAAAGAATGATTATTTGAGTAACTGTAGCCATCCTGTCAGCTTGACCCAGTCTGGACATTCTCCACTGATCCCCCGTCTTATCAACAAGGCATCTCCGTCTGTAAAACTGGCATCACATGGGTGTAGTTTCGATACTTTACTTTGAAAAATCCCAGACACTTTTATTAGTTTTTGAAATATTCAAAATCAGCCCATCAGGCAGGAACGATCACTGCATGACCGACTGGTTGAATCATTGCCCAAACGAGCAGGTGAACAGATGGTCCTCATAAACTACAGTAAGTGTGTACATAACAATACATACCATTACATTTGCCTCTCTTTTCTTTGTGCCCTCATTTGCTTCAAATAGGCGACAAAGCTCACGGGTCAAAATAGGGCAGGGTGTATATATTTTTAATCAGGAACTGAAATGTCGTGCCAACACGCAATAAACAAGTTTACTCGCCAACAACGCTAAACCCATTCACGAGATTAGATTATGATTGGTTGGTCCCCAAGCTGAGCGTGTTGACAGAAATGTGGTCTCTAGCAATAAGTCACAGTCACGAGGGGAGGAAACAATCTGTCTAAGGAAGGGCGTGAGTTACACCTGCAATATGCTCCGGCTCTCAGCCGGCCATGACAAATATAAAACAAGGCCTCTTATGTGTCAGCCGAGCATCAGAGTGAGCACGGGACAAACACACCGTATCCACTTATGTTATCTGATGAGAGGAAAGCAGAGCGCTGGAGCCACGCGTGTAGCGGCGTCCATCTGCAGAGCGAGCGATTACAGCGTACATGGAGCGGTGATGGCAAAGACATCATCAAAACCTACTTGTGTAATTCCACTGACTCGAGAAATTGTGTGATGTGAGAATAATACTGTATATACATGTGTGTGTACTGTATACATGAGTCCAGTCCCTGTACCTGATCAGTTTCAGACGAGTGTGTTTGTGTTTGTTAAGCCACACAGTGACTCGTCTACAGCGTGTAGGCAGGATTCAATCTGAGGTGATGACACTTACATGTTCAATATGTAACCCGACATGTGCACTAATATCTGTTGAACAAACAGATCGTGTGATAAACAGGCGCGTATGAATATGACATTCCGCCGGAGAATGAAAATAACGGGATGGATATCGCGCAGGATCTTTTCCCATTTAGATTGAAGCCGCGTAATAATCGTGGCCGGGATAATTCCGCTCATTATTCTATTCAGATAAAATGTCGAGCGGGATATGAGCGCCGTCGGGTATTAAACATGACCCGCGGTTCCAGGAGACCGACAGGACTGCACAGGATAATGGAATGATCAGACAAGTTTTTTTTTTTTATCACCGACGGGTCAAAAAAAGGCGTTAGGAATATATTTGAGAAGCAATCTCCCTTTCATCATAGGTATCGGCATCTATAATCATGTTCAGCTGAGGAGAGAAAGTGATGCGCAGGATTAGTCATACTTGTGCCAGTTAAAGGCTGATTACTTGATTGATTTGGCCTATAAACCCCAATCAGGTCTTTCATTCCGAGACAAAAAACCCACACTGCAATTATCATTATCATATGCTCCTGCTATAATAGACAAATATATGGACTGTATAGCAGCCTGGTGCTGTAGATGTCACAGTGCCTTTACATGCCGTGACTCAGATCCGACTGAAGTGCGTAATTACACTCGTCATGTCTGTTTGGCACCTTTGCTAAAGAAAAGGGCATTTCTATTGCTGTTCTGTAAACGTCAAACCTTAGCCGAACCCTGTCAAGTCTGTAGATGTCTGTCATGCAGGATTCTTGTCTTCGTCCTCGAGCGTAATGAATTCACAAGGCTAGCCGTTATTAGCACCAAAAACATGCGCATGCCTGTGTGATATCTGTGGGATATTTCTGAATTTCTAAGAGACCAATTTGGACGTTTCAGAGAAACAGAAATCCCGGTGATTTTATCTTTAAACATGCCGATCAGTTCAGCGTCAGCCCGGGCGTGAAACTCCTTACCCGTAAAAACTGATATTAATTATTTATAAGAGAATCAACTCGACAGAAATGACAACAGTGTCATCTGAGCATGTCTACTTTTTTTTTTTTTTCCTCCCTCTCTGGCTTAGCATCCAATAAACTAAACTGTAGGCTGTATTTCTTCCTCTGGATCCATCAAAGCTGGATCGATCCATGTAAATGAAGACGCAACACCAGCACCACCAAGGTCACATCACCATCAGCCCGCCTTGGGGGGAAAAAAAAAAAGAGTTTCTGACCTGCTGCTTTTTTAAATTTATTTATTTATTTATTTATATATTCTAAGGAGGAAAAAAAAAAAAAACAGGTCCCGTCATCCAGCCTGTGACATGGGTCACACCTTTCGACGTTCCTTCAGCTCAAAGCGTCCGTTTGGATGCGATCAGAGGCGCGCTCGGATCTCCTGCTGAAGATCAAATGAGACCACCTGAGCTTGGGGCCGAGTAGAGGAAGCCACCTGCCTGATGGATGATCCAAGCTGTCACCGCTGCATGACTGACATTAAGGGCCAGCGAGCTGCCAGACACAAAGTCCCAGCGCAGGTTCACCGAGGCTGGTGCGATGTCCTTAAAGGTGAAAATAAAAGAAAGCTTGTGATAAATCTGGTGGCAACAAGAGGACAAGCGGCTAGCGGTCTGCGCGTTTGGTAATCTGTGGAACCTTTTTCTGTATCATGTGTGTTTAATTTTCTCCGGGTGTTGCAGAGTGAAACTGAACAGCCTCCAGTGACTTGGATATTCCCTCCGCCATTCCTTCAACTGCAGCTCATCCATGCTGCTCCAGCTCTGGGCCATGTAGCCGTCTGCTTAGCGCTCCGTCAGCCCCTGTTGGCTTTGTGTCAGAGCACACTGAAGCTCGTAATTGAACGGCGTATTACTACTATTCTCCCAACAGGGTGCCCCCCATGACACCAAAGTTAGAAGGAGGCACACTGTACGACCCTCTCTTCCCAGACTCATTAATTATTACATCACTTCCTTGCCTTTCATTCCCGTCCTCTTGGCAGCTCATATTAAAAAAAAAGAAAGAAAGAAACATCATAGAAAACGTGGTTATCATCAGCCGGGATAGATTTTTCACACTTGTCCAAAGACGGACAAAGCAGATCAGATAAAGCCACACCAAACAGAGAGAGAGAGAGAGAGAGAGAGAGAGAGAGAGAGAGACGTTAAAACCTTGATAGCTGCTTCATGACAACTAACTTTCTTTTTCTGCCTCTCTGACATCTTCCTTTGTCACTACACACCTTCCTCTAAAAAAACAAAACAAAAGAAGGTCAGTGCAAGGAAAAGCTGGGGTGCATGCCTGGAAATTTAAGTGCCCCCCTCTTTGTCCTGCAACTCAAATTCTCCTGTCTGGAGTAAGACAAATAGATTCAAAGATGACAAAATGAATCAATCAGTAGAACAATAAGGTTGCGTGATTGCCGGGACGGTGCCACCTGAAAGGCCGTCTCTGATGAGAAATAAAAATAACGTCAACGAGCAAGAAGGATAATGAATTCGTCAAGACTAAATTACCTGCACTGAAGGGGGGTTATATATAGTTAGTGGAGATATTAGATAAATGATCTTTTCTTTGGAACAGCTTGTTCGCTTATATTAGCGCAGGATTTTAGTAAAGTTCACATTTGAATATGAGCTTCGCCAAGGCAGCGACAGATCGGGAGACGAGGAATAAGCACAGTTTTTAAAAAATTTATATAAAATAAACAGTGGAGAAATATTTCCTTCATCTAAAAGCTTCAACAAGGAGCATGAGGCTGCATTGTTGTGGATTATTCCGGATGTGAAGCCT
Source organism: Clarias pachynema (assembly GCA_030014365.1). Taxonomy (NCBI): domain Eukaryota; kingdom Metazoa; phylum Chordata; class Actinopteri; order Siluriformes; family Clariidae; genus Clarias; species Clarias pachynema. The sequence goes on along the minus strand of JAQMYL010000023.1, from coordinate 18,433,793 downwards.
CGCACCAAAGCACCATCGTCCAAAGCATCTCGTGAAGTGTTCCACGGCTCGGTTAAATATGCAAGAACCTACAAGAGTGGAGTCCTTATCCCGTCTCGTCCAAGTCTCGTTTGCCAAGCGCCTTGCCTCCATGCTGAGAAATCCTTTACTCTAATCGACGGCAGCTGCCGCCTCCTGATGTGAGGTCTCGGGCGAACTTCTCGTCGAGACTTCAGCACTCTCCAATCTGACAAGCCCAGGTGAAGGCTGACAAAAGTTGTGTGACTGTTTCCCCAACATCAAAAGTGTGGAAATGTGCCAGTGGAAGTGCTGGAAGGCTGTGAGAGACAGCCAGTGAAACAAACACCGGGAACGGCTCTTATCCCAAAAATAGAGCTGCCATTCGTTGACACACAGATACCTCTAATGAGAGTTAGCCCATGAATATTTAATACCTTCTTCTGTTTTTGTCAATTTGAGCTCAAAAGGGCTCTCACAAATAACAATGAAAGAGGAGGAGGTTTTTAAAAAGGACCCTTGAGTCAGAAGATATGTCCTTTCAGTCTCTAAAAGAGGCAACGACTAGTACACACAGAATTACCCACTTACAGATGCCAGAGTTTGGTTTCCTCCAGACTCAGTTCTCGGTGTCTGACGTATTGCAGAGGAACTGCGATTCGATGCTAATTGGAGAACAGCCTCTCCTGCGTTAAGCACTGAGCACAGCTTGTTTCACATGGAATATTCTCCACCACATTTACCAAATGACCTTGACTTTAATCAGTTCCTTTTCATCAATCGAGAAAGGATTTAATCGCTATCGCTTGGACATATTAGCAATTAGCTTTGTGAATTTCAATCACGGTCACCAAACACATAAAGAAGATGAAAGAGGACAGACACTCGTATTAAAACGACCGGCTCTGTGATTTCTGAGAATCTGTTGTGACATCAAAATTGCAACTTTTGCTGCAGCGGCGTTTTGTATGAAACCGGGCGAAAAACAGAGGAGACAACTAAATCTTGCTTCTGTCATCGTCTGACGCGAAGGCCGAGCACATGAAGATCGTTCGAGTAAAGTGAAGCAGTGCGTGATCTGTCGAAGGATCCGTGTTGGGACATTAATGGCGTCATTAAGCATGATGTACAGCGAAGCTTCACGACACATTAGGCAAGGCTCTTGTAGCCTTGATGACTTAGACAGAGGTGATGAAATATCAATGCAAAGCCCAGACATTGTAGAATTTTTATACCTGCCGCAACCTTTAAAGCCCCTCGTACATCCTGGTGGGAAAAAGCAGCATGGCCCTGACCCGAGGCCCCGATCCTAACAAACTGGTCATTTAAGGCGACGGCAGAACGGATCGGGGGATGGATTCTAGGGCATGAGCTTTTGAGAAAAAAAAAAAGAGAGAAAAAAAATCATGGTCCTGAGATGATGAAAAGTGCGAAAAAATAAAGGGTTCCTAACAAGAAGTTTGAGCGTGACACATCATCGATTCCGTGATTCAGTGCGCAGAATTACTCCAGCACAGCTCGCTAAGCTTTACAAATGACAGGGACTTCTGTGAAACGTATAACCCCCAGCAAAGACCGAGGGAAGAGGAGAGCGAGTCTGGCCACTGAGAAACCAATGAATCATTTTGTCATCTGGTTTGCCCATAAGCTAGAAGCTGGGTTTTTTTTTTCGCAACTGCCACATCCATTGTCTCGTCCGAGCGCGCGCGTCTTCACTGCACTCGTAAGTTTGAGGAGAGTGAAAACCGCTGCATGTACACTTTAAAATCCTGCACTTAGGGATAAACAAACTTTTGCGGCGCTTAGCGCGGTGACGAGCTGCATTTCGACAGACTCGCTCATTTTGGGTGCGCTGCAGCGCCTCGGTTTCGTCACACAGGATGCTAATTTAGGTGAGTAGCGGTTGGTACTTATTTCCTCCGAGAGTCGTCACGGCAGATAAGCATGTGCTAATTATAACGCGTGCGGTTCATGTTAATCATGGAACAGTTAAGCCGATGCTCGGCATGGCGTGAGAGCAGGTGTTCCAGCGGGGAAGGATTACCTGCTCGCCGTGCTCAGGCAAAATGAGCAGCGAAGCAGCAGCGAGAGTGATTGAGAAAGGCCGAGAGAGAGTTTTGCACTGTCTCTGACTGACAGCGTGTGACAGCGCAGGGCAGTCATGGATTAAAGCAACACTGAAACTGAATTCAGCAGCGAGAGATACACAGGCAGGAGCGGAGCCATGCGCCTACAGGCTAACGTAACGAGTCGCTCATGAATATGCATAAAGGAAATCCCTGCACGCGAGGTGAAGCGGACCTCTGGAGGGAGAAATGAGAAATAGATTCTTTTATTCAGGCTTTTTAATTAATTTGATAATCATCAGTGATGAATCATTTATTATTATTATTATTATTATTATATGACACGCTTCCATTTCACAGCTATTCTGTAAGAAATTGATGAGCTAAAAGCTACATGCATGACGTATCTCATAAACCTATACCCTTCCTCTCCCCCTCCCTCTATCCGTGCATAAATACATACATTCTGCTCTTCTGATGCAATATGATTGTGAGTCGTTCAATAACGTTGTGACGAACACTGAGAGAAATCAAGCCCTATCCCCTCAGATCAGCGCGAGCACTCTGTCACACCTTGTTAGACTCTCGCCACACAAGAAAGCTGCTGGGATTCTAGGGCAGTATAACAAATCTTTCGGCGGTGGCCGCTGAGACGCTACGCAGGCTTTCACCGAGCCCTTGCCCACTTGCACCCCCCCTCCCGCCCCTCTCCCCCGCCCACCCCCTTCGTTTCACCTCCAGAGAAAAGCCCAAGAAAGGAACACAAGCAAGGTAAATCTATTTGATGGAATTGGTTATTGTGTGGCGTGGCTCGGCGTGCCGCTAAGAGGCAGAATGGATGGGCACCGTCAGCTTCTCTCTGTCATGCTGTCAGTCGCCCAAGCCCCGGGGGAATGTGCCTTATTTCCATAGCGTGGCCCAGCTAGCCCATCACGTAGGTATGGTTTAAAAAAAAATAATAATAAGGGTGGACTGGCAGGGAGGGGGTGGCAGCTAAATGCGTAGACCATGGCCTAGTTGATGCTCCCAGGTGGAATTAGGCAAGCAGGGCAGGGGCTCTGTGCGGGCAGGGGCTCTGTGCAAGCTTTGTGAAAAAGCAGCAGCTCCAGGGCTTGCTATGGATTTCTGAATTATCCCTGCCTGTGCCCATCAACCTAACTGTGAAAAAATGAAACAGAATAAACTCTCCTACCCTACTTTAAAAAAAGAAAGAAAAAGAAAGAAAACCTGCTGCATAGAAAACTGGATTTGTTTGAAAATGTGTATCGTGTGAGCAAAGCAACGGCACCTCGGACCCGGGAGAGTGCAACACGGCAAAGCGTAACGAGTCCGAGACTAAAGAACCCTCGGCCAATTCGGTGAGGAAACAACACGGAGGGAACAGTAAGTGTTCAAATGAAAAGCACTAATTACCTACAGGGTTAAATCAACAGTTTGAGGGTACAAAACACACACACACACACACACACACACACACACACAAAAAAAAAATAGTTAGTACAATATTAATATTCCAAGTGTTCATTCAACACCTACAACACTGAAGGAAACTTGAGTGAAAGTGAGCCAAACCCTGCCTTGTTCCCAAAAATAACTCAACATAGGACAAAAGCAAGGTGAAGATCTGTGACTAACGGTCTCGGGCTCCAGATGGTCCCACCCCTTCGGGCTACGGAGTCCGGATTCAGCTAGTCATTATTCTTTAATACGACGCCTAAATCAGGAGCCGTTACAGACACCTTTGTGCGACCGGCAGATCCATTTCCAGAATGTTCTAGTCTACAAAGCTCCGGGAACATGTTCCTAACACTAACTAATAAACTAACGGATTCTGAGCAAAACTTGGCCCATTTATTCTAGGAATTTCATCTCAAAAATTATACCAATGGGGCGCAAAAAGGGAAAAAACCTACAGCAGCGTTTGTAATGAAAAGTGTTCTGTTTGAACTGCATTCTCAAGTTTAGATTATAATCCTTAGCATGTCATGAGTAACAGGTATAATTTAGTAGAAGTGCACTGAATAATGGCCTGATATAAATAAATAAATAACAAAATAAAAAGGCCTCTAAACTAGCTATAATGGTCTAAAATGTGCTTTGTGCGACGTGAAAAAAGGCTGATTGCTGAATTCCGGACAGGTTTATGCGATCAGAAATGGATGTGTCTCACTAGAAGCCCGGCGATCATTAATCCTCCAGCACGCCGTCCTAATGGCTTAAATAGGGACACGGCACGGGTCACGATCCGAACAAGCAGTAGAGTCGGTCAATACCGAACGACAACAGCTTAAAGAAGGTAGAATTGGACCCAAGGTGATTAATCACCGTATTACAATTGGATTAAGACCCATGAAAGAAGCTATTTGTACCCTTAAGGCACAATTTCTCATTTCTTCCGAAAGCAAAGCTTGAGACACTGAGAAGATACCATTAAAAAAAAAAAAACTCAAAAGAAGTCGCCTCTTCCTCTGAAAGCGGATTAACCAAACATGCTGAGCAGAACCGGTGTAACAAGTGAAACATCAAAAATAAATGATGTGCATTTTTCCCCCATTTGTGATCTCTTTAGATGTGAGATGTGAAATATGTGAAGTTTAAATGAAATTAGAAAAGCTATTTGCAGACGTAAAGCACGAACTATTGATCCAGGTTGTTTCTTGGAAAAAAAAAAAAGAAAGAAAAAAAGAGGAATGACAGAGAAGCTTGGGTAAGCACTACTGAGAACATTACTCTTACCTTGAGACGAGCACAAGTGGTCCAAGATTAGGAGAAACCAGGATGACATGAAGGAAAAAAAACAGAAAAGGAAACATTAATATACTCCGAGTCTGTACAGGAACACAATCAGAACTGTAGCTCATTTGTACGCACAATTTGTTTCTGGAGACACTATTAGACACACCTACACTACTTTGTGTGTGTGTGTGTGTGTGTGTGTGTGTGTGCCCTCGAGGTGTAAAGTATGATTGAAAAAAATGCAGCTCAAGTGTTAGTCATGAACTCCGTCAGAGTCAGGTTCTGCCCACAGCACTCCAGTGGCTCGGAGACTGTTACTGTAGTTGATGGACTGTTTCTCAGCCGGGCCTGATATTCTGGTATCAGCACCATGGTCACAAATTAAATGGAGACTTTGTGTATATACTCTACACTGTACGTTGTAGTGGTTTTCCACTAGATTTTGGGGCGTAACTGTAGGTATCGTTGTGATCATCCAGCTGCAGCAGCATTGCTGAGATCAGGCACAGATGTTATGAGGGTTACGAGGCTCTGGTTAATCCCAAAGGTGATCAGAGAGACTGAGAACAGTCAGGGCTCTGCACAATTTTAACACACCATGTCTTCATGGATCTCACTAATGTCATGCTAGACCAGGTTTGGGCTTCTTAGTTTCACTAAAGGAAGATTATAATATTTTAGCATAGAAAGACCTTCTAGACAATTCTGGGCTTCCATTCCTTTGTGACAACAGTTTGGAGAAGACGTATGTGTGTGATGATGTTAAGGTGTCAACAAACACTTTGCTTATATTGTCTACGTATAAACTGTACCATTAGTGTCAATTCAGATATCAGTTAATATCAGTTAATAATTAATAGTGTGTGTTAAGATATTAATAATCATTTCCATCCATCTAGGAACCTCTGTAGTCCAACTGTGGCCCATGGAGGCCAAAGATGGACCTTGTATTTATTCCCATTCGAGCACCTCCAGTCAACGCCAATTATCCTAATCTGCATGTCTTTGAACTGTGGAAGGAAGAGCCGAAGGAAACCCACCAAGCATGGGGAGAACATGCCAACTCCATGCACACAGACCCCGAGGAGGGAATCGTACCCAGGACCTGGAGGTGCAAGGCGACAGTGGTAACCACTACACCACCGTGCTGCCTAATAGTTATAGAATCTTAAATTCTTCTTTATCCTAAATAGAACTTGAACAGATTGTGAAAACACCAGGGGTGGGGCAGGAATTCACCCTGATTGGGATCTTGTCCTTCACCAGGCACCATGAATACAATGTTCTGTGACAATTTTGTGTTACCAAGCCAACCACTGGGCCAGGAGAAGAAACACATGTGCATATGTCCCTTTCTCAATCTGAGTAAACATTCTCGAATAACCTGTGGTATGTTTTATACTGTATATACTGATCTGCAATAACATTAAACACATTAACATCCTAAGCACTTAGAGGTTTTGTTCTCCCTGTGTGGCCCCAGGGCAGCTCGGGGGCCCTGATGGCGTGGTGTGGTGTGGCTCCAGCACTTCTGGGGTGTGCTGTGATGTCTGGCACCAGGAGGATGGCAACAGATCCTGCGGTTTGCAGAGTGGATCTCCATAGATCAGTCTTCCAGCACATCCCATTGGTGCTTGATCGTATTAGGATCTGGGGAGTTCTGTTGTCTTCCTTTGGTCCCTGCAGGCATGGAGGAGCCTTGGGTGGCCTTGATCATGTCAGCAGTTTACTCATGTATAATTGATAATCAGTGTTAATATGTTAAAGTAATGATATAAATGATATAAATGACATGGTACAGTATAATACTGACCATCAAACTATCACATTTATGTTAATATTAATTATGTTTCGTCGATCTCATTCACAAAATGACCAAGAAGATTCGAATCATGCCAAGTTTCCACCAAAATCTTCCACAATCAAGCTTCACACTTAGAACCAGGCCTCCACAGAGCCCCGGATGGTCAGTTAGGCCTCACGCTTGTGTGAAGCTGATTGCCAATCATTTGTACAAGCCTGCACTAAAAGTTCTGCTGTGTGCACATCTGCGTGTCTTAAGCCGATAAAGCACACAATGGTGTTCTGTCTAACAGCTGGGAGGATAAGTGAGAAAACAATGCACTCCCCCAATCAGAAGAAGTGAGTCTGAACTCCCTGTAGCCCGTCTGTCAGTGTTCCCCCACGCTCTCTTCACAAACACACACATGATCGCACGGTGTGGTCCAAAGCCACACACACGCTGTGCCACTCCCTGCTGAACTACAGACACGAGAGCTCTTCTATAAACACACACACAGCTGTCAATGTGTGTGTGCTCAACTTATTCCCCTGCTCTGTCCTCCACTGGAGAGGAGAATTTATCTTTTCATTCTACTGAAATGAAAAGAAGTGGAAACGTTTTATCCACGGTCCAGCCGTCCAGTGACAACGCTAAGCAGAAGGTCCTGCAGCGAGGACGGATATATCGCAGACACGTCCATGACAACACTTCATAGAGCTGCTTTCATCACAATGTGTCCTTTAATATATCCTGCTTTGTTATTTGGCCTGATGTGCAGCTCATAAACACCACAGGTGGAGCGATTCTATTCTTTGGTGCGATCCCCAGGCTTTGGCTGCTCGAGCGAGGAAAATATTGGGGGGCAGACCACAGAGTCTGATCTCGGCTTTTGTCGTTATCATCAACAATCTATGAAAAAGATTCAATGTAAAATGCCGTTGTGTTTGGACTCACACTCATATCATACAATATAACCAGAGATATTATCTGGGACGATATTGAAGACAAGTCTAAATACTAAAAAAAATGCTATTTTGAAATAATTTTTCTCTTTTAAATAACTTAAATACATCGACAGGGTCGGGGGTTCGAGTCCCACCTTTGTGTCTGTGTGTTTGGAGTTTGCATGTTCTCGCCATGCTTGTTGGGTTTATGCAAATGAGGTCTAAATTGCCAGTAGTGTGTTTGTGTTGAGTTTGCGTCTGCTTGTGTGCCAGGTGTGTGACGCCTCGTGCCCTGAGCTCCCCGGGATACGCTCCAGACCTCCCATGACCCTGTGCAGGACGAGCGAGAGAGCAAAAACTAGAATAATGTCTGAGAAAGTTCTGTCAACTAAGTTACTAACAGAACTGTCAGTAACTGAAACATGACGTGTCTCAATGCCACGTGATCACGTGAGCTAATTTGTCTCTGTGGCAGACATCTTAAACGCACAGTGCTAAGTGCTCTCTCATTTTAAAAAAATATTTTATCAGTATTAAAAATATAGCATTGAGTCAATTAACTGACCTTCAACAATGTTACACACTGACAGCTTTACAGATTTGTGTACAGAAGTTTAACTGAATTATTTGTTCAAATATGATGTTAAACTGTTGGTGAACATGAGAAGTGTCCTTGTCCTTGTAGAGTCCTTGTACTGGAATCACGGGTCAAAACCAGGAGATTATCAACCTGTGTTACTCAGTAATGTAGATAATCAGTCAACATTCCAACATTCATTACCGTCATCAGTCTACATTCTGGAGTTCACATGTTCACCCTGTGTTTGGTGGGTTTCCTCTGGTTTCCTCCCACAGTCCATAGACGTGAAGATTACAGTAACTGGCACTTCCACACTGGCCAGAGTGAGTGTGTGTGTGTGTGTGTGTGTGTGTGTGTGTGTGTGTGTGTGTGAGTGTGTACAGTAAGTGAGTGTGTGAGTGTGAGTGAGTGTGTGAGTGAGTGAGTGTGTGCATGCTTGTGCCCATCCAGGGTGTTTATAATCCTGTGATAGACTCCAGAAATAGATAAAAGGAGGAGATAATAATAATAATAATAATAATAATAATAATAATAATAATAAATTTTTATCTATAATTCATTTTATATTTAATGCCAATCTCAAAGTGCTACAAATTCCTTCCAGTCAGATACAGGGCTGGTAACGATGCTGATTCTGCACAATGTGTATGACTGGAGATGTACGTATGATGATCACTTGATGCTGGTCACGTGGCCAAATTGGGACAAAACATTTTTGAGTTGCTGGACGAAGTTCTAGTTGACCAACTGATTAGTCAAAGTTCATGTTTAAGCTGTTCCACTACCAGACTGGTGGTTCCACTGAAGGATTGCACTAAAATCACCCAGTACCTGTCGTTTAGTTAAAGAACAATATTTTTGTTTCTATGCTGCTTAACTCATGTAAAATGAACCTCAAATTATAGAAAAACACAGACTATAACAGAACTTTACGTTGTAATAACTTGTCTGCCTGCTCACTTTGTGATGTGATCTCTTTTTTCTCGAGTACTTGCGGTGTGTATAAGGACGGGTTAATCTGCGGCAGCACGCTCAGACACAGTGTCCCTAAAGACGAGTTGGGAGTGTGAGGCAGATGGTGATGACTGTCCCCTCTTATCAGGTGGCCTCGGGGACAAGGTCACAGCCCGTAGAGCAGGATCGATTAAGACACGCCGTCGTAACCGCACACCCAGACATATACTGCAGACGGACTGGAGGACCTTCAGGGATTCCGGCGTTCGAGTTCCATCTGACACGGAGCTTCCCCATCTGCCTGTCGCACTCCAAGGATTCTGATTCTCTCATACACTCCTTCATATCGTACATCTTTTCAGCCAAGTCCTCTTTCTAAAACACCCACGTCCAGAGCGAGCGAGCATGGCTGGGTGGATCACGTACGGTTTGGTCATGTGAATGTTTCATAAAGAGGGCCTTGTGAATTATGTAATCCAGCCGTTCTGATTGTTTTATTTTTTTCAGAGTGGCACGGCTGCCCGATTACAAGCCTCGTTAATCCAGTCACAACGTGCTGCATCACAGACAGGTGCTTTTTTTTTCACACTCTCACACGTTGTTTGTCTAAAGCCAAAAGCGCTACGGAGAGCATCGGCATTTGCCCGAAGTGAATAAACCCCAATGAATTGAGCTGACATCAGCATTAATCAGGCAATACACACATCAGCCAGTCCTACTGCCAGGACACAGCAGATGAGGTTCTAATGGCAAAGTGATGCAACTGATATTTCCTACTTTCCCCTTCGTGAAGCAAATGCATGTCTGATGTTTTTTCAAATATTAAATGAGAATAGACATGAAAGTTTTTGCAGGATCTTTGGAAGCTGCATCTCTGAGACAGACTGCTTTGGACATGTTAGTAGGGTTTGTTTTTTTTTCCCGCTCACTCTTACATTCTCTCTTCTTCTACTCATTCATTTTCATTGCCTTGCTTTGTCATTCCCTCTTAGGAAAAAAGACAATCTGGGGGGTTTACTTCTGACTTTGATCTATTAGTTTTCTCTAAGACTCTTAGAACTGTCCTATTGTTTTGTCTGCCGCGTCTGATACAGATAAATAGTTCACGCTAATTCAAAGAAATGCCTTTCAGCACGCCGTCAGAACTCCTTCGCGTTCCCGGGGTACGAGCAGAGCGTCGCGCGATCCTTCGGCTTCCTTCTGCATTTGCATTTGCAGCATATAATAAGCATGTGCATAGTATCTTCACACCTGCAGTCATTTGACTTCCCATTCCGTTGGCAGCTTAATTGAATAACCACATGGGAAACGGATGACTTTTTAATTATGGCTAATTCTCTTCTTACCTCACAGCTGTATGTTTAATTGGAACAGCGCCTCAACAAATGGTAATCTAAAGGTTGACTCCCGCAATTAAATCCTTCGGCAGTTGGGTTGGTTGCTAATACAGTGGATATAAAAAGTCTACACACCCCTGGCAGGTTTTTGTGATGTAAAAAATGAAAGCAACATGAATCATCCGAGATCTTTTATTACCTTTAATGAGACGGAGCAACTAAAAAGAAAAATCAAGTAGAAAATAAATACGAGGGGCGTTCAAGCCACCCGGGGCGTGTGATGAAATTTCTTGTGAATGAAGGCGTAAAAATGATTAACATTTAGGGAAGAGTTCAAGCACAGCACGGCGATGAGACTCTTAGCCACATTAAAACTTTTGAACGCTGCCAACATTTTAAAATCAAGGCCGTACGTCTCGAATGTATACGGCATCCAGCGAGAGGTCCTTGAAAATTGACTAATATCTCGTCGCCAACTTGCAGAAGAGACGCGTCTGTGTGTGTGAACTGTACACACACTCATATCGCAGTATATGAGAAACAGGTGCAGATGATAACAGATGATCAGGTGGTGATTAGTTACTGAATACTGAGGGGTTGGAAGAGACGAGAGGGGAAATGAGGTCGCTGCTGCTGAGGCTGTTACAGAAACAACCAGGTTTTAAATTGTATCTTTAGGAATTTTGCAGCCTGTCGCAGTAAAACATTTGTTTTCATTTCTTTAATCTAATCTACATCATTTAATTGAATATGAAGAAATAAGAGGTGACTCAAGACTTTTGCACAGAACTGTATATCGTACAACAAAAGTAAAACTTTTTATTGTTAGCAGCATATTTATTTTCTACCTTTACAGTCCCCAAAACATTTTATGTGTCTTATATACAGTATATATATGTTCTTCATATATCTTAGGGGATCAAAAAAGTCGATGCGATGAGTCAAATATGTCTTTCACAAACACTTTGTAAAGTTTTTTTTTTTGTATCGCAGCACTTTTTGATTTTCTTTTTGGGTAAGAGTCTAGAAACTTCACATCTCCTGCGCACAGCCTCCTTCAACTCTTTCCACAGAGAGGTATTCAATAGGTTTTAGATATAAAGGTAATGAGGAATTTTTCCCCATTAGCTGTCTAACAGCTGTCTGGATGTTTTGTGCCAGAAAATAGATAAAGCTCCAGTTTCAACGAAACCCTACCAGCCACATACTGTAGTCTGATGCCACCACCACCATGCATGTTGTTCTTTGGGTGATGATCTGCCTTGTCTCTGGCCAAACGTACTGTATATCTCTATAAATATTAGAATTCTGCTCAAAAAGTAATATCTTGGTCTTATTCAGCTCCCAAGACATTCAGTAAAATTTACGTAGGCTTGGATGTAAAAGGGCATCTGTCTAGCCATCCTACCCCACAGCTCAGACATGTGAGGCATATGAGAGATTGTTGTCAGCAGTACTTGCCAGATATCCCTGCAGCTCCTTTAATGTTGCTGTACGTCTCTTACCAGCCTCCCTGATAAGAGATGAGTCTCCTTCTTGTCCCTTCTTCAATTTTGCAAGGACATCCTGCTCTTGATAATGTCTTACTAAAATGCCTCATTTTCTCCACTTGTTGTTGATGGACGTCAGAGTGTTCTTCGGTACTTATCACTTTTTTTTTTTTTCATATTTCCTTTGTGCTCCTCTCCTGATCGATATGCGTCAACAACGAGCTCCTGTCTGTGCTCTGAAATCTCTACGTTTCAACAGGGAACCAAAAACAGCTTATCTTTATTGGAGGTTATTCAGAATCACGTTACTGATGGGGGGTGAACGAGGGACAAGTTTGAATGTGATTGGTTCGTTCCATTATAAAAGGCTGTACACACTTGTGCAGCCAGATTAGTGTACTGTATGTTACATCTTCTTTTTTTTTCTAAAATTTTTGCATTTGCTTATTATTCGAGTTTTGTTGGTTGCTATATCACATTAAAAGTGGCACAAAAAAAGCTCTGACATGATTTATTGTTGGTTTCATCTTTTGCATACATCACAAAAACCTGAAATAACCGTGGTGTGTGTGTGTGTGTGTGTGTGTGTGTGTGTGTGTGTGTAGACGATTTATATTCACTGTATAACACAGTTTAATCAGGATTGTTTATCTTAAGAGAAACTATATACAGTAGACATTGCTTTCAAGAAGCTTCTAAGCGTTTCTTTTTTTGTTTTTTTTTGTGCTGAAAGCTCATCACAACTTTGATAGAACTTTTGCAGACAATAATAAATTAATATATTTGAATGAAAGAAATTATTTGGTATTTAGACTTTCAAAATACTAACTTTAATGGTTTTATTATTTATTTTGAAACTAAGAAAGAACGAACACGGCATTAATGGCATTCCATCAATTTGGCAAAATTATGACATTACAATGGGAATGTCCTCCAAATAAGGACATGAAGCGATGCTCCATCATGCATAGTGTCCACTGTACAAGTCCTCTGGAGACAGTGTTATGATCTGGAGTTGATCAGTTACTCAGGTCT
>JAQMYL010000023.1:18402340-18418959 GCA_030014365.1 Clarias pachynema | reverse complement strand
CAACATTTGCTGTAATGTAATCGCATAGGCTGACATCGCGATTGCGATTGCGATATTATTAATCGTGCAGCACTAGCACAGAGTATTAAATAGACACAGACATGCCATGCTGGTTGGCAGCGAGATGCCTGTGTGGACACGAAGGATTTATTCCACCGGTTCCTGTCATCATTGGCCTGCTATAAATGCTTCATTTCACCCGCGGAAGTTACAGTCGCCGTCTACATGAACCGAAGACCGAAATCAAACGCGGTGAAGATCGTCAGAGCCGCACGTGCCGAACAGGTGCACGCCACTCCTCCAGTCATCTGGGTGATAATGAGTGAGAAGATCAATCGTGTCGACGGAGGTGACGTCTCGGAGAAGCGGCGTACACGCGAGAGCCTGGAAAAGTTTTCAGCATCAGGAGACGCGTTCCGTCTGAAGGTGAAATGAGTTGTGCTAACGAGAGGAGTTTCAGACAGCCGAAGCTTTTTGAACTGCACATCCAACAGCTGTTTAAACACGTAGCCCAACTGGTTTGCTCTGAAAAGTGTTTCCCAGGGGCCAAACCGGTCTAGAGAGAAGAAGATAAGGTCTCTTGATTTAAAGTTTACAGAGTAGAAGAATCTGGCATGTAGCCATATCACTGTGTTTCCCAATAATCACACAGGAGTAAGAGTCGCTTCTTATGAACACAAAGCAGCTTCTGAGTTCTGAAGACAAGTTCTGTTATTTTTGTACAAATTGGATTCGCAGTACATCTTAAAACACTGATGTGTAATTAAACCTATGATGTGGCCTTGCATTGTTGTTTTTTTATCTTATGTTCTTCTCTTTTTTCTGCCCATTATTATGATTTTATCAGATTATCAGACCCGTCTTGGACCTAACACACATCCCTGGGTAATACCGTACACATAACTGTAAACATACAGTAGAATAATATAATATAAAGGTTCAAGATGGCGCCGGTGAGGTCGGCTGCCGTCACGACTGCTCCGACCAACTTCGGCAAGCATTTCACTGCATATCGTACTGTGTATGACTGTGTATGTGACAAATAAAATTTGAATTTGAATTTGAATTTAATATACTGTTCTGTACAGAGGTACGCTGCCTGGACAAAAAAAATAAATAATAAAATTCAGCTGGAATGTCAAATACTGAAGAAACATTGAGGACATTTACAGGAAGCGTTGTCTCAGAAGAGCACACGATATCATAAAGGACATCTCTGACCATACGCTCCCCGCCCTCCTGCACTCTGGGAGGCGCTACAGGAGCCCCAGGACCAGGACAAACAGGTTCCGGAAAAGCTTTTTAACCCCACAGCTGTTTCCATGCTGAACTCTGCCTCCACCCGATCACACACACACACACACACACACACACTGAACTGGACACATTACTCTGTCTAACCGTATTTACCTTACACTACTCACAAACACTACTACACAGACACTGTAAATAGGATTTTAGCTCTGGATAAGAGCGTCTGCCAAATGCCTAACTGTAAATAAACAGAACTGCACCAGCCGTAACTGCTGCTCACAACTCACTACTGTACACGAACGTAAACACTCAGGACTGCACTGTTCATAACTGTCGTACATACAGTATTGTATATTCTATATAATGACCTCCCACATTCCACTCTCAATAACAAAGCTGCGCACACACACACACACACACACACACACACACACGTATACAAACTTAAACTCAACTTCATAGCGACCGTCTATAATCAGTGCACTCATTGTACAGTACATAACCCTTATCTGTCTATTATTTACATCTGCATTTTATTTTATCTTCCTTCAGTGTATATAACCCTTTCTGTGTACAGTTTACATATGCAATAATTGATCATGGTGTACAACATCTTCCTCGTTACAAACATCTATAATCACTTGCACTCAGTGTATATAACTCCTCCTCTGTATACTGTTCACATATGCATATTCTTTATCATTCTTTATCACCTTCCTTATTGCACCACCTATAATCACTTGCTCATTTGCACTCGTTGTATTTACTGTATCTCACTGTATACTGTTTATATATGTAAATTATTTTGCACTTCAGGTTAGACGCTAACTGTATTTCGTTGCCTTGTACCATACATGTGCAGTGACAATAAAGTTCAATCTAATCTAATCTAATCTAATCTAATATAATCTAATCTAATCTTAAACCTGAAAGTGTAGTGATGAAATGTCAGCTTAATGGAACGCTTGGTGAAGCTGCATCTTTAAAAAAAAACTTCATTCATTCATCGTCTATACCACTTTATCCAGGGTCACATGCAGGGGGCGTGGCCTATCCCAGGAGATTTAGGGCATGAGGCGGCGTACATCCTGAACAAGGTGTCAATCCATCGCAAGACACACACACACACACACACACACTCTATGAATAATTTGGGAACGGCAATTAGTTTAATCTTCATGTCTTTGGACTGTGGGAGGAAACCGGAGTACCCAGAGGAAACCCAGCAGTTACACCACCGCTCCACCTTCAGCAACGTTATGGGGCAATAAAATGAAGTCAGCTGACCACCTGAATGACCTGAATCACCAGGTTTTCACATCTATGGAGGTTTTCTTCCCTGAATGCACGGCCGTAAAGGCAGCCGAAAGGAATTTTCGAGTGTGTGTGTGGGTTTTTTTTGTTTTGTTTTTTTGCCGCCAGATAGTGTATAGATCTATACGATACAGATTTACTGTTTCTATGGCATCTATACTATATAAACATTATATAATTCATTGTATTTTATGTTATTTTCAATTCCCCGAGACCTGACCGAGGATTAGTCTAATATGTAGATAATGAGTAAATAAATGGATGGATAGATTAATTTCACTTTATTGTTTATAAGCATTCGTGTCTTGTCTTTTACGTAAGCTCCTGGAACTATACAGGATTATGTTTGAGATTAATACATTGTTATCTCATCCTTATCAAAGCACACACACTACTGTATGATTAGATCGTTTGTTCTGTGATTTTAGTTGTAAATGTTTACAACCCTTTATACGGTACAACTGAAATAAAATCCAAAAACTAAACAGCAATAAATCTTCGAGCAAATGATCCGTCTCAGATATGCACATTTAACTTGTGTATTAAACATGAATTTACATATGTATGTCTCTTAATAATCAAAGGCAATTAAATTCACTTCTCTAACATCAACATCTGTCTAACAACTCGGAGAGATGAGAGTCCTCCATACGGCTCTTTGGTACTGGAGCGTTTAATCAGTAACGGGAGCTGCTCAGCTCTGCTTAAACTCTAAATGGGTCTTGCACTGACACAGACATAATGGCATATAGAGGGTGTCAGCTCCAACCCAATCAATGGACTAAATTAAACACGCACATACGCGTGCAGACACACACACACAAACTGTTCCCACTACTGTTCTATTATGTTGATTTAAAACTGATATATTACAGCAATTATCACCAACAAGAATGTGTGAGACTGGGTGTTTGGGCACATCCTGACACGCTTTTTTAGTCACTGCTTTGTCACCCAAAGTTTCACTGTTTCACGGCCTCCTCGGTATTAAACCCAGACGACAAATCTGCAGACAACATCCTGGCTAAAGCCCGACGTCACGCTGTGCCTATGTATTCAAATGCCAACATAATCTACAAACCACATCAGATAAACTTCGAGAAAAGGCCATAGTTTTATTGAAGACGAGCCTCCCTG
Organism: Clarias pachynema; assembly: GCA_030014365.1. Classification (NCBI taxonomy): domain Eukaryota; kingdom Metazoa; phylum Chordata; class Actinopteri; order Siluriformes; family Clariidae; genus Clarias; species Clarias pachynema. The sequence goes on along the minus strand of JAQMYL010000023.1, from coordinate 18,415,254 downwards.
GATTTCCTGCTGCTCTGATAACGCTGAACATTCAATCCTAGGATTAATGCTGAGCACTGCGGAAAAAAATAAATCCCCAAAGAATCCGAAACACCATGCATGAAACAAATTCAAAAAAAACAGCCTCAGTTCTTCTTCCTTTTCTCCTGCACATGAAATATCTTTTTTTGAAGGTGATATACAATAATTTGTTCGTTTAACTCGACCGACTAAGGAATGTGAAATCTCAGCGAGCTCCGCACGGAGTCGCAGGTGTTCCCAGCAGCACGGCTCTTCCCGACCAGCAGTTTTAACCAGAAAAATATTAGTGCTTTGAAGTGCCTGATGAAAAGCAGATGAGAGATTCGCCGACTCACTCCTCTGTTTTGATGTCTATCAGATCATATTTATTCACCTGGCATTCACGCTACGTACCAAAATCTGAAATCTGGTCTTACAAAAGAGTAAGCATGGCATCACGTAAAGCTGCAGACTGAACTACATGAGAGAGCTCAGGTACGGAGAGAGTATGTTATGGGAAAGGCTGGATGACATTCTGTAGAGATCAAACCCCCTTAAACATAATATAACTTCAAATAAAAACCAGAAAAGTCCACCAGGTGTACAGTACATGAAAGTAATCTATAAGTAACAAAAGCAAAACAAATGAAACAAGTACACAATGTACACTTCCTGGCCAAGTATGGTACTGTAAATACAAAGAAAACAACTAGCGAGAGTGTTGGAATTGGGTTAACAATCGTTCAATACATTATTAAAACATGGAAGACCTTTTGCCAAAGAAATGTAAAGAAAGAGTAATGACCATGATCATGGTGAAGCTGCATGATAAAGAAACAAATCACAGCTAGGTTTAATCGTGAAAGAGCATTTACATACACACACACACACACACACACACACACACACACACACACACACTGTATGATGAAAACTCACAGGACTGGGACTAAACATAAGAAGAACCACTTATTATTGAGACTCATCAGAACAAAAGCCTTCAGTTTGTTAGGGATCAAACAGACTGGACTTTGGAGTGATGGAAAATGGTCATGTGACCTGATGAGTCCAGACTGAGCCTATTCCAGAGTGATGGGCGTGTCAGGGTAACTTGCATGACTCGCCTTTCCTAAATAATGCAGCATATAATATTTGCCCTAGACAAGATCTACTTCTACTTAAGAACAGAGTCTGTTATGCCATCAATACGGTTTTCATGCCCTGATGGCGCGTCCATATTGCAGGGCTCAAACCTTAAAACAGGTGCTCTGGGAGCAGGAGGAATCACCTCGCTTGCACATTTGCACATCCACTTTGTTGTCTTTTGTATAGTTTGGTTAGTTTATAGTGTTAATTTGTTTTGTCTTAGCTAGTCAGCTAATTAGGTGTCTTAGTTAGCTAGTTGTTATTGTTAATTTATGTTGTTAATTTACGTTGTACTGTATGTAGCACCTTAGTCCTGGAGGAACGTTGAATTGTGACATAAATACATGAATTGGCCACTACATCTGTATTTCTTGATAAACTCTGAAGCTAAATCTGCAAGTCCTTTCCATTAACATAAATTAAGAGTGTTAATCACAAGAGAGAGCGATCCAGACAATTACAAAACGACACCTCTTGAAAATCCACAGCATCAGCAAGAAATGTACTGTATCCCCTCCACACACTTTGTTCACAAGTGCAGGTGATGGCGACTCCTCTGGCGTTACACGGTGCCGTGGATCAAAAACAGCTTTTATACTGTAGCAGCAAAGTTCCTTCATCGTTCAATAACTGTTCAGTTGGTTAAACTCTCATTAGAGGTTCGAATAAACAATGAATGGAAGATCCAAGAGTGTAAAAAATGTCTCTCAACTGGAACTGAAGGGAAAACACTAATTGCTCGTTTGAAACCGAGCAAAAAACTAATGCGCCAATTCAAGTCACGTCAATACTTCACAAAATTGCCTCCTTTTTTTTTTTTCACGAATCAATTTCTCTGCCTTTTACAAACTACCCCTAAATCCATTTATTTTGTATGACTTACAAAATGCCTTGCATTTAAAAGTGTTTTAATTGGACGGCTAATATGGATTTGACGAAGAACATTATTTATCAGTCAACATCACAAGCTTTGCTTACTGAAAAATATAACTAAATGAATATGGATATATATTGGATAACCCTTTCACCAAAAAGCTTCTAAATGCACCAGAAATAATGAATAACATACAGGAGTATTTGAGTCTTATACATTAACACTAATCCAGAGGACAGAGTCCAGACAGAGTCGTAGAAATCTACGCTTTCAAGCACTGCCAGGGATCAGGTTCTAGTCAGCCTGAGGAATCCTCAGGTGTGATCTCCGGTGTCAACAGAGAATATCAATAGAGATATAGCTCCAGGAAACAATTCATGGGGACCTTGGCTAAAGCATAGTATGGCTCTGAAATTTCAAAGAGATCAACATGAGAAGGAATTGCTTTCTCATTGACAAGGGAAGGCCAGACTTGGGTTGAAGGAACAATCATAAGGTTAATCTGATCGAAATCGAGAACAGATAGTGAGGGAAGCATGATATGTAGGTGTCATGAACCATCAGCCTGAATGAACGGAATCCCTAATGTTGGTGCAGCAGAATAGCGTTTGCCCCTAGCAGTCGAGCCAAGAGAGAATAACTGGTTGTAGTTTCTGGATGGGAGAAATGACAGACTTCTTCTATGTAAATCATGGTGACACTAGGTAATTGTAATATGATGTATGATAAAGATGATTCTCAGAATGTGGTACACTGCCATCTGATACCACAGGAGCACACGTTCAAAAAGATGTATTTGGATGGCTTTACGTGTCACATGATAGCCTTCAACCTTCCTGAATGGAAGCCGTCATGTGATAGCACTGACCTGGATGTTGAGAACTGGAAAGAGGAACTGGCCAGTGATGAACTTGGTGAGAAAATGGAGGAAAATAGAATGAGATGGTCACAGGAAATTTAGGATTGTACTAGAGACTAGACCGTACTGGAGCTGTGAATCATTGGTAGGCTGTCGATTTGATTTGACAGCCTACCAAAATTTTGACCATCGTGATTTGACTCAATAACTCAAAAACTCTCAAAAGTTTACTGTTTACTGACTGTTAGGTTTTGTGGTATAAAACTACTTAACATATCTAATAAACATTGAAGTACTGGATAACTTCTTGTTAATCTTTTGGTCCACACTCCAGTCCACTAGGTGGTGGTAATGCACCCACTGCCCGGTAAAATCTAAAGAAGAATCTTGATCACTTTCCAATCTAGATGGGAGTCCTGACCTTAATTAGGCTATTATATTACAAATGGGGTCATGTTGATCCCATGTACATTTTTTTATACTATCAGAAGTTAAAACACGTCCTCACAACGTAGTAAAAGCATTGAAAAGGTTTGCTTTGTAATGGGACAGCCTGAGTCACTGCAGCAGTATGAAGGGTGTGCGGTTAGTCTCAGTCTCAGTACAGAATAACCTGAGGCAGCTTTTGTAGTGTAATGAGCTCAGGGAAAATCTGTTTTTGTTTAGCTTCTTGTATTCGTGTATCTGACACTCCCCTTAGCTTGACAATACTGATTCACTGTTTGATATGCGAGCGCAATATATCAGGGGAACAAAAGAGCCGTTTCATCAATTAGCTTAAACAATAGATGTATTCCAAGCTCAAACCTCAAGTGTCCAAATCACTTTTTCACATGATGACAACAAAGGCTCTTATAAAGTAAAATACTGTATTATATGCTTTAATTATTAGCAAGCTCTAAAGTAACAACTCTGACTAAAACATAACATATCTTATGGGAACAGTTTATGACATTCATCATACTGTATAATTTACGAAACAGTTTTCGTGTACAGTTTAAGCTACAGTATACTGTAACTCTGATTGCATGTACACCGATCAGCCATAACATTAAAACCACCTAGGATTTGGGTTCCACTCGTGCCACCGGGGCAGCTCTGGCCTCTCGAGGCGTGGCTCCGCTGTGGTGTCTGGTGTGACTTTGGACCTTTTTGTCCGGCACATACCAGTCTGATCGAGCATACATGGGCTGTGCCGGACAAACAGTTTGGAGTCTGGGTCGGCGGCCTTGGGCTGTGGTTCACTGGGTGCTCTGGTGCCAGTCTGTGAAGCTCAGCATTGGGTCCCTGCGGGCCTTGGGTCCCGTCACCCGTTTGCTGGAGTAAAGTTGATGGTGTTCAGTTCCATTCTTGGTGTTGCTGTCATGACTCATTGGTATATTCAGTATACAGTATAAATAATCTCTGAATATATGATATTTAACAGCTCAAATATTTTCTACCTGTTCACACAGTTGTCATAAAGATAGAAAATGTGAAACAATTATATTTCTCTGCCATATTTATAGTGAAATGTTGACGGTTGATGCTGGACTTCATTATTTCTTAGACTGACATGTATGTACAGTATGTGGAGTATAAATACGATGCAAATGGGATTCACTTTATCTAGCTGTCTAAATCTATCATTTGTAACAAATTGCATTTATTGTCCAGGTGTATACCTGTGGAAACCTGTAATTAACTGTGTGTTATGGAGTTAATTTTATACTTTCTTTAAGAGATTCCTTTGGTTTTTAATTATAATCTTGTCTGTTCTCATTATAAATCCTTATAGTGATAAAAAAAAGTACTATTTATACACAACTCTGAAACCTATTTATATGACAATTAGCATAGTATTTACGTTGTAGCATTATCATTATATAATTACTTTCATTTCAGCGAAGCTCATACAGTGAGCAATGAAAACAGCCAAGTATCTACTAATTATCAGTAATATAAGTGTGGGTTTTTTGCAAAGCTTTTCCCGATGTCCTTGGTAGTCTAATTACACTTTTCATAAATGTAGCAGCAACTACATTTTTATGCTGAGATATCTAAAAAGAAAAAACAAATAAAAATAACGTCAACATGAACACATCACACAGCCATGAGCCAAATCCCTTATTTCTACAAGTGCTAATAAAATGAGCTGTACATCTGTACACAAAATTGGAAAGACGTTAAAAAGGATAGCTGTCTACGTTTTTTTTGTTTGTTTTTTTTTTCCTCCAACCAGCTCCTACATTAAGCCTTTGGTTTGAGGTGTGTTTGGTGGGAGGTATGATTTTCCCACCTGTCTTTCAGCTCCACTGGGTCAAAAATTGAAATCCAGCAGTGCAGATGGATCTTAAATTGGAAGTAACTTCACAGATGGAAAAGATGAAAACCTAGTTTAGAGAGTTCTGAAGGCTCTTGACAAGTGAGGGAATCAAATTAACCTCGGTGCCAGGTTCGGAGCAGGAATCAGCTTTAGCTGCTCATCGAGTTGTCTTCTTGTGACTTGTTGAAGTCCTGCGAAATTGTGTAATGAGAAATTAACTGGGCTTTAATGGCCTTGGATCCCTCACCCTGAATGAGCTGCCTCAAGAATGGACTGGTACTAAATGAACTTGATCTTGGTTGTACTACAATACTGGATTAAAATGCTTTGAGTCATTTGAGTATCATTTCAATTTAGAACAGGTGTGAATTGAAGATGATCTCAGGGAATTTAAAGCATTCAGAACATCTGGATATCTTGATCTCATCAATGTTCAATTCTGCTTCTGAATGTATAGGTTCGGGTGCATTAACCATATTTTAAGTAGAAGATGCCTCCTCCAGATCACACTGAATATCAAACCCTGAATATTAGAAATCACAGAGCAGGTGCAGCTAGGAATACATGAATATGTTCAACTGTGCTTATTTTTACACGGAGGATAAATGGAGAGAAATTTGCTTCATGGTGATTGGTGGAGCCATTTTTCAATCAGGCAGGATTTGGCTACCGTTGGACAAGCTTGTAGCTCAAACGCTGTGAGTGCTTTATTTTTCCTGTTTCTTTAAGCTTGACATATTTTCCTAAGCCGTGAACCCCATCTGTTTGCCAGGACTGGGCATGAGTCTAATAAATATGGCAGATATAAGAGGAAAATGCTTGGCATGTGGCACTAATCAGCATCAAATATGGTGTCACAGATGTAAAAGACTTTAAAGGGTAAACAGTAACACAAAAAGTCTGAGAGAGCCTGTGGCAGCTGTACACGACCCCTTCAGCCACCACACAGTACAGGAACGCCTGCACCATTCTACTGTAAAGGAAGCAGAATCCTCAGTTTGTTTTCATCCAGAAACAATCACAATTGAAATATTGAATTTCATAAATTAATCTTTCAGAACAATACAATTTTATAAATCACTCTTCACTCACGTATGTAACGATTTTTTCCTTCCAGCAAAAAGCTCATTCAAGGCCAACTAGCTTAATTTCTTTCCAGATGTTTTTAAAAGAAACACTTTCATAGATCCTGACAAACATTACTTTTCACCACGGGGCTTATTGCTTGTTGCACCACATGAATTAGCTCTTCAAGGCCCCAACTACACTATGCAGCAATAACGCAATTAGTCCAGCTCGGCACTGTCACAACACATTCTGCTTCCACATGATATGAATGTTCATGGAAGCGGTGTGGGAGGAGTGGAACGAGACAGACAGACAGAGAGAGAGAGGGAGAGAGAGAGAGAGAAAGACAGAGGGAGAGAGAGAGGGAGATGGTTGCTGTAAGTTCTCCGCTTCATCAACTAGAGACTTCAATCACAGGATGTAAGCCAAGCTGCTCTTGATCAATCACTGTGTTTTACACCTGGATAGTGGATGATCATGGGGTTTACGTTTGCAATAACAGCAATTAGACTAAAGATGTTTGACAAGTCTTGTGCGCCCACACGGCTGCTGTAGTCACAGCCCGGTTTAAACTATTAGCTTTAAAAAAAATAATTTTAAAAAATCATGTAACAATCTAAACCTTTCAAACGTGACCGAATTGAGTATATTTCTAGACTTAATGTAACTAAGAGAACAGATTGTGCTGACTTGTGGCATGAATAATTTCTGTAATGTGCAAGTCACGTATGAGCGAACATGGAACCTATTTCCAGCAGCTAACGAGCCAACAGGTGACATTCATTAAATAGTCATATCGGAAATTTGTTTCACTTTTTAAACACGTGTTTTATGAGAAGCAGAAATCAACAAATTGCTGTTTTTGAGTAACAAGTCTGAAATCTTTTGGTTCTCTGTGTGGTACCAGCTCTTTGTGCTGTTCTCAGCATCTCGCCAACGACAGTGAGGCTATAAACGTCTACACCAACCTGACCCCGAGTTCTGCCTGTATATCTGATTTAAATACATCAAACCTGTTTGTGAAGAAGAGCAGAAACACTCTATAGACCAGCCTGACCAGGGGGTCAAATTTGATTTGAGAGTTATGGCCGGGGGCCACCATAAAGTGGGGATACGGCCGACCCCAAAGGGCTCCCGAGTGATACAGTGCCCTTAAAAATGCCATCAGAACTGGCCATCAGAATTGGTTTGGTTACATCAAGGATGGTAGTCTAGTATTTTAGCTGTTCAAGGGGCCCAGAATCTTGAGTGGCACCTGTGGTTATGGCCAAATTGACAAGTGATGCAATGCTGCTGTCATACAGACATCTTCTCCTGGAAACTTCTCTCCCATCAGGCTGTTTCCAGATTAATGCTGGTTTCAATTAACAAGAAAGCCTGGCTTATCTGAAAGTCAAAGAGTCAAGACTACATACCTTACATAAGTACTGTAGTTCTGTTTTTTTTTTTTTTTTATATCATAAGGTGGGACTGACCTTAGGACTCACTTAGGTCCAAAGACAGGACGATATTTACCTTGTAGAATCTACCTTGTAGACAGTAGTTGTAGGTGAGAGAATAAAAATGTAAATCGCTCTGGATAAAGGTGTCTGCCAAAGGCTGTACTGTAAATCTTTTCAATGCACCATCTTAAGTAGACCTAGAGTACAACATACACTATACAGTTGACCCCATCAGATAAAGTGACAAATACTGGAAAAGTCCTTTCAGATCTTGTTCATGAGAAGTACAAGGAGGAGGAGAATGATATTATGTTAGGTCAGCGAAAGCAGTGTTAAAGTCATTGTCCTGATCTGGAGGTTAATGAAGCAGCTCTGTTTTTCTGATTTATCTACAGCACTTCCTCACCAATTTTATAGTCTGTTCTTAATGACTGAAAGAATAAGGTCACAAGCAGAGCTGGCAAAAATGGATGAAATGAATCCTGTATAGGCTTGTAAAGAGAAGTCTTAAGTTACTCCAGGACATGGGGAAGATGGGACTCTTGAGGAACCATGGCAAATGAAGGCGCCACCAGTTATCTGATGTTACGTTGCCCATCTTTAGCTTCCAAAGCAAACAATGGCTGCAGCTCAAGTCTTGCACAACTGACCCATTTAATGAAACAGCTAAACTAAAACAGAAAACCCATTTATATACACCAGCATGTATGATATCACTAGTTGGCCAAACTAGCAGTGGAAAAACATAGAGGAAGAACTGACTCGTAGGAAGAACATGAGAAGAAATCAGACACACTTCAAATCACAGGCTGTGTGTTAGTGGATCTAGCTTATGTAGCTTATGTAGGATGTTTAGCAGCTGGGAAAAAACGAATTAACACCAATAAAGAACTCAACCAAGTGGAGAAATAATTGGAGCAGAAAAAAGAGGCACCTTACTCCAGCCCTCGAATGCAACTTAGCAGAGTCAGCTAACATGGCAGGCTCGGGGAGAGCGTCCGGTATGACAGGGAGATCCAGTTATCCATGCTAGCAGCAGGTCAGAGAAGACGTTGCGTGCTCCTACTGAGCTACAACACAGAGCAATAAAGAGGGAAACCAGCTCAATGCTAGCATGCACCACAAAGGTCCTCAGTTCGCTCTAGAAAGGGTGATAATATATAAGAAAAATGCACCAGTTTTGGGAGGACAGGACGCCTGTAGCTCCATATGGTCTACATGTGCTCTGATGGGAACGACGCAAGTAGATGGACAACAAAGTCTGACAGCAGGATGAGGATTTATTGTAAATACTGCCTCGCTTCATGACTTTCTCGGAAGGTTTTAGCATGTGAGCGCGCCCACACAAAAAGGCATCCAGGTGATCTCACCGCCCCTGGCAGGACAAACAGGTGAAACAGAAGCTGGATTCATACCACATGGGTATGTGTGCACTAACCATTTCCATTCAGATCAAGCACTTGTTTCCAGTCTCTTCCTTGTTGCTAATGTTACCAGGACTTTCTAATTCATAGCAGTGAGATGACTGCACACAAGACACGCTTGCACATTTCATAACTAAGTTGTGTTAATATTTAATGGTTTGTCACACGTACCTTACAGCACAGGTAAATGTTGTTGTTGTTTTTTTTTTAACAAATCCCAGTAAGGAAAGTGGGGTCAGGCAGGATACAGCGCCTCTGGAGCAGATAGGGTTAAGCAGCTCGCTTAATTAAGGGCTCAACATTAGTAGCTTGGCAGAGAGGGGGTTCGAACCCCTGACTTTCCGATCAGTGATCCTTAGTAGAGCCATTACACTTTGAACACTAACAACTTCATCAACTTGGTGCAATTTGTTCACGCAAATGCAAAAAAAAAAGAACAAAATAAATAAATAAATAACAACATGAAATTGAGAAAAAAAGCGAAAACAGAGATCCAATTTACATGTACAGACCAGAAGTCTAGCACTGTATTAGTGAGGCTCTGGAGACTAATGAATAGAGGCTTACAAACTTCACACTTCTTCACTGGGAAATTTATCGCAGTGCTTTTGCTAACCTTCTAAAGATACTGAACAGTTTCCTGAGATCATATAAGAAACTTCCTGCACAGTGAAGTCGTCGTCTTAATGTGTAAACACGGCGTAAATGCAGAGCCTCATTCCTCTGGATTCATTTCAATGTAAACAGTCCAATCACAAGAAAGGCTTTATAAAAGGTCGTTTAAGTTTATATGAGGACTGGCCGATATGTACGTATCGCAATCTTAAATACATTTTTACAATATACAAAGGGGTGTTCAAGTCAAACCGGGACTTGTGATGTCTTGTCTTGAACGAAGTTGTAAAACCGATTGGTATTTACAGAAGACTTCACACACAGTACAGTAACGAGACAAGAGTTGAGTGGAACGCCTGACGCCTAAAAATGGCCAGTTCCTGAACTGTACACACACTCATTCACCAACACCACTTGCACATTACAGGAACTCGACAGTCCTGACCTCGCTCCAAAACACTTCCACATGTTTGTGCCATTAAAGGAGTTCCTGGGAGGCCTGTGTTTCAGACGTGAGTCAGGCAGGCAGTCCGATCATGGAGTACTGATTAAACTCTCTACCTTCTTTGTTTTTGTTTTTTTTCATATTTTCTTTCTTTATTTGAATACTGTTGTTCTCTTTATTAAATTTTAGGTCATGGACGATCATACAGTATATAGTAAGTATTTCACTGCATATCAAACTGTGTGTGGCTGTCTGTGTGACAAATACAATTTGATTTTGAATTTGAAAGAGTCTATTTAAGTCTGTTAATAAATTTTAGCTATACTTGTGATATATACAGTATATGGACCATAACGTATTTTATTAAATTTTTTTAGCAAACCCACTGTCGAGCACAGGAACACACGTTCATACACCCAATCACACACTACGAGCAATTACGTAAATGGAAATCAGCCTACATACACAGACCAGAGGTGAGATTCAAACCCATAACCCTGGAGGTGCGATGCAGCAGTGCTGACCTCCAGGTGCAGCCATGATCAGAACACCAGCATTACCAAAATATAATTATATATAAAAGGCTGGAAGACAAAATGTTTCCATTTGATTAATGATGTGTGACTGTAACGTGCAACTGAAGTGTTATACCGAGGCATACAGTACTATTAATATTCATATATTATCGCTAAGATGTGTCATATATCACAAAACAGTCGTCTCAGAGCGCCAGTCATCCACACAATCAGCTGCAGATTCACTCAGGGAGAAGATGAAACATCCCCAGCATGGTGCATGCATCTCCATTAGGCTTGATCAATCCACTCATCGATAACAACAGAGTGCCATCCCTCTATTTCTTTTTTCATTTTCTTTCTGTCACAACACTTTCAACCCATCCTGAAAGTCCTGCCACAGTCTGGTCTGTAACAAGCCCTGAGCTGAACACCACCACCACCACCACCACCACCCGCCTGCAGCCGAGCACCACCGAGGCCCGAGGTTAATTACTAACAATACTGTCATTTCTTTTTCCTCCGAACAGTGCTGATGATGACCAGCCAACAAAGTAGAGACAAAGGAGCTTTTTACAGAAAATGGTACCGAATTTCTTTAAAAAAAAAAAAAGTTTTCAGAATCCATAATTAGATCTGAAGTAGTGCTGGCACTACAAGTTCCTAATTACACAAGAGGCGGAGGGGCAGAAAGGTGGAGGAGTGGAGGGGTGGAGGGGCAGAAAGGTGGAGGGGTGGAGGGGTGGAGGGGCGGTTTGTTCTAATGAGGAAAAAACCTGACCGTGGAATCTCCCACCCAAAACCCCAAACCGTAAAGCCGAGAGCCAAACATGAGGAAGCTGTGAGTCCTGCTTAGTTGTCAGAAATCCTAAAATAAGACCGAGGTGGAAAAATATAATAATAGCTAGAAAAGTCCTACAACACCAGCCAGCCTGTCGGCCTTCATATTTCATCAATTTACAAAAAGGCGCCGAGTGATGATCTTTTTTTTTTCAGACGTAATTCATTGACTTCAGTACATTTATACAATGAAAGTAGTCATTAATTCTGCATGGATTTAATTAGCACTCATTAAGGTCAAGTATCTGGGTATTCAAATAAGCTCTACCAGGAAGTCTCTTACACGAAGGCTGAAATTATTCGGAAAGCATTCGACTTCGCTGAAACCACGGTCTCGAGGTCCGGTTAAATAACGTTTAAAATAATGCACGTGACAGGAGGAGGATACAACCTCATCTGATAACGTTCAAGCCTGGCAAGGCTCAGAGAGCACAAATATATTGGATTTCTAATACCAAAACATCTTTGCAGAGCACCTCACATGTGCACACACACACACACACACACACACACACACACACACACACAAGCATTTTCCCTTCCTGTCTCTCTCTCTCTCTCTCTCTCTCTCTCTCTCTCTCTCCAACTCACACATATACACTCCCAACAAAACTTCAAAGAGAGAATGAATTGATTAGTTCGGCCGTCTCTCCTCAGATTGTCTTCCTGCATACAGAGACGGAGTGACTGAAAAGCCACATCAAATCTAACGACTGCACAGCCTGTTATTTGTCAATCCCGTGGTCTGAAACTGTGAGGCTGCGCTGCACACTGAAAGAAGGTAAGTGGTGTGAAATCTGAGATCAAAACATGTCCAGAAACACCTCCTCCCTGTCCCCGAGGTAGCGGGACAGAGCTGACGGGAGTTTCGTGTCTCCGCTCTGGGGGATTAGTGTTAAAGATGGAGATTAGGAAGATTACCAGGAATGAAGCCTTCTCTAGAATTAATATCTTCTTCAAGTAAATTCCCCTCCGATGTTATTCGCATCCAAACGCCGTTTTCTGTTTTTGTTTTTAGACTTTAATCAGACGGAATTAAGATGAGACGCGTTTATTGTCCATGAAGAAGAGTTCCTGTATCGACACCAGGCGTCACTAACAGACGCGGGCGAACATGATTTAATGATTACAACTTCATCGATTTGATAATGTTCTGTATTTTTCTATCCATCCCGAGGTATCTGGAGATTGTGCCAGCTTCAGTAGACAAAGGCCGACCCTGCGAGGTTCCTGAGGCCTCCAGAGAAGGACCAGCTCCAGCTGGATTCTGCTTTATGATGGTTGGAGCTACACGTGCTGCTCCGGTGCTTCCAGTGATCCAGACCTCATCTGCCCTCTGCACCTACTGACTCGTCCCTATGCTGAACTGGACTTCATGTTA